>CAJNYU010004134.1:45843-459159 GCA_905331475.1 Rotaria socialis | reverse complement strand
CAGTCGCCGTATTTTCACGGTAGTCGTAAAAGGCGAACGTTTACGGTCATTGTTTACGATTAACGTAATACGCCGTAAAGCGTCGTATATGACTGCCGTAAACAGCCACTGTAAACGAATGGCGTTTTTCAACGTAAATGATTGGTGTACGGCCGGGCAGGAACGACCTGGGTGGCTATTTATATGGTGTCAGTCCACCAGATAATCCTCAAGTTAAAGAAATTCGTTGTGTTGTTTTACCACCGCAATGGGGTACACATGAAACCGTTCATTTACCCAATATATTACCGGAACATGAATCTTTTAAGGTAAGATAATGAAAATATCCGATGAGTGTTTCTAAGACACCAACAGTTATAACTTCTCCGCCGATTGTATCTAAGAAAAAAAGTTTCTTGTATTTTCGATCATTACTACAGTATAACATTTATTTTATTAAATAGGATATGGAACCACTTGGATGGATTCATACTCAACCGAATGAATTACCACAATTATCACCGCAAGATATCACAACACACGCTAAAATAATGAATGATCATGCATCATGGAATGGAGAAAAAACAATTGTTATAACGTGTTCATTTACATCGGGTTCAGCTTCATTGAAAGCACATAAATTAACACCAACTGGCTATGATTGGGGTCGATCAAATACTGACCGTGGAAATAATCCGAAAGGTTTCTTTTTTTTTTTAAATGTATATATTGTTTATTATTCTTTTTAAGGATATGCACCGTCGCACTATGAAAAAGTTCAATTGGTAGTATCTGATCGTTTCTTGGGATTCTTCATGATACCAGAACAAGGTTCATGGAATTATAATTTCACGGCGAGTAGAAATTATTTTATCATTTGTTTTGAAACAATAATTTGTCGTTTTTAGGATGTTCGTCATGATGTAGATATGAAATACGATTTAATTTTATCAGATCCAAAAGAATTTTATCATGAAATTCATCGTCCATCGCATTTCATGAACTTTTCGAATGAAGAAAATTAGGACATATTTTCAGCTGATCGTGAAGATCGATTTAGTTGAAAACACATAGATCCGGTTATTGATTATTGTATAATCTGGCTTTTTTTGTTTTTGTTTGTTTGTTTGTTGTCTTGCTCTTGTTCTTTTCTCTGTGAGAAAATAAATTATAATGAGACTTATTAAATAAGTGTGATCATCGAGAATGATTTGAAAGAGTTTGTTTTTTCTTCTTGTATTGTAGATTTAATCGTTTTGAATAAGAAGAAAAAAGATCATGAGTGAACAAATGGATGCAAGTAACAATAATGAGGGTGTGGGTGTGGATGTCACTACTATTCTTGTCCACCCAAACTCACACCCTATTATGAAATTAGCTGAAACAGCACTCAACGTACTTTTCGAACAGTTTCAAGAAAGGTTTGTTTAGCATTAACAAATATTTTTACATTGAACGTATCTTTATTTTCTAAAGATCTCATGAAACTATTCGATCTGAACTTGCTCATTGTGTTGGATTAATAGGCTATGTTATGTTAAATGAAGGCGAACCAAAGTAGAATATTATCATATTGTTTTCACTATATCTTTTTGAAAGATTTGCTGAATGGATTTTTGAATATTTAAATGAAGTACGAAAAAGTGATGTTCAAAGACAATTACTTATCAATGCATTTCGTCATAGTATTCAAAATGAAGATGAAATGTTATGTTTAACTAATTCTATTCAACAGATAAGTGAACAATTAAAGAAAATTCTTGAATCAATTGTTCATGCACCATTAATGATTGCTGCTATTACGGATACAATTATTGATCTTTCAAGAATCTATCCTCAAATATTTCAAGACATTTTTGTTGTATGTAAATTGTAAAAGAAATAGAATTATATAGAAATTTATCTTGTTTTGAAGGATATTGTCGATATTCTTATTGGTTGGTATATAGAACCATTACCAACTGATCGTATTCTTGAATATATATCGCAAGCATTACATAAATTTCGTCCATTTTGGGTTGAACAAATCGAAGCCACAACATTAACTTTATTAGATAATTTTATTGAAGATGCTGATAATTATGCTCAAGTAAATAAATGCAAAACAAAAAGAACGAACAAACGCTTTTAGATAAATAGAAATTAATATTTTCTTTCCTTTTTCTTTTCCCAGCAATTCGAACTGCATGGTAACGATGATGATGATGATATTGGTGCATTTACAGACAAAATTGCTGCTTTATACAGGTTAAAAAGTATATATTGAATCATAGAGCGTTTCTCCGAAAGAGATCTTCTTGGTTTGTTTTGTTAATAAGAATGAAAAATAAAACGATTTCAGATGATATTGCTAATTCTTTTTAGCGAAACATTTTTCTATGTACAGCATAATCAATTTAATTTTATGTATTTTCCTTTCAGAGCTTTGACTACTGTTCTTCGTGCACTTTCCGATAATTTTTCTTCAACACTTAATTTACTACCCATCGATCATGTTGATAATTGGTTACAAAGCATTTTTACATATAACAACTATAATGAGACAAGATAAATTATTTGGTATTTTAGCTAAACATGCTAATACAGCTGTTTGTATTTTATTAGAAGTATTTTCACAATTTGATGAACAACTTTAAAATGATATATTTGATTTTATTATTCAACAAACTCGTCTTCATACACAAAATTGGCCATATGAAGCAGATGTTAATTTTCTTCGTTTAATTATGAAAGTTGTTGATTTATCTGATCATGATTCATGTGCAAAATTAGCTAGTTCAATATTTGCAGTAAATTCACGTTTATGACTTTATCGATTTTTATATTCAAATTCGGTAAATCATTTATTATTATTACCTCTCTTGTTTGTAGAATCTTCTTCTTTATTTCAATAGCTTATTCAAGATGTTTTACAATTGTTTAATCGTCTTTTAACAATTAAAAGTATACCAGTAGTTCAACAAGTTTATCAGGCTATTTTAGCTGATATGACATCAAATTTTAATGTACTTTTAAATGTTCTTGAACAAAAAACAATTGTTATTGGTAGTGGATCAGTACGTCAATTAACAAATTAAAAATTAGCTCGACAATATCCAGCTGTTGATTATGGTGTACTTAAAACACTTTATTCACATTGTGCAGCGTTAGTAATTAGTTTAAGATGAATTTTTTCTGATTATTTTAGACATGAACATTTGATTCATAATTCAGATTTATTTAAACAAAATGATACAAATAATACGATGAGTTTAACGAAAGATAACTTTGAAGATTTACTTAAACTTCTTCATCGTCTTATTGTTAATAGTCATCTTAGTTGTCATGATACAAAGTACGAGAGTTAATAAATAAAGAAATGAAATGAAGGAATGCGTTTTCTGTTGTGTTATTTAGAAAATTAGTATTAAATTGACTTGCTGAAATTATTGATGCACTACCATAAGAAGATAATGGATTACTTACTTTACCATTTTTACTCAAACTATCGCATGCTATCATTGATATAGGTAAAAAAAGAAACAAATTAGCGTGGAGTTATCTCGAATAGAACTACGATAGTTTGCAGGTGACTTCAAAGGAATATGATGTCCAGAGTTTCTACTGTAGTAGTACGTTCTTTCTAACGGTATGGATGATCGCTCTGAGTATTATTACTGCTGTCAATTTCCGAAGAGTCTTGTGGTTAGAGAATCATAAACCTAGAGAAAACCTTTATTCCACCTTAAATCTAATCTTTCTAAATAATTATTTAGTCTATTCGGGTGAAGAAAAAATCTGTAATTTATGCTGTCGATTATTAAATAAAATTGTTAAACGACAACGTGATCTTGATATATCATTCTTAGTTCGGTAAGATTAATTGATAAAGAGTTTTATTCTCTAAACATAAATTGATTTATTTTAGTTTATTTGATTTATGTCGATTCTGATTACAATCAAATGAAACATCAATTCATGATAGTTATTATGCTATTCTATGTTGTTTATCTGTTAATATTCTAATCAGATTTGTAAGAAATCAAATCAATGAACGAATCAAGAATTTTTGTTTTTCTCTAGTAAATTTCCGACACATGGTAAATTATTATCATCGAAAAATGATTATTCTGGTTTTGCTAGTATCTTTAAACGAAATCACATGAATTCTCCATACTTAGGGACATTTACAACGCATTGTTTGAATTTAATATTAGGTTATATACTTGTTAATCATCAAATGTCGTATGTTTTACTTTTATTTTAAATTATTATTTCTATTAGACGAATGTATGCAACTACATGGCTTGAACGTTTATTTCAATCATGTCAACGTCAAAGTAATAATGAATCTTCTAAAGATGAACATTTATCTGAAGATCAACATCGTTTATTAAGTTATGAACAGTTACCAAATTTTGGAAATGATGCATTGGTTTGATTTATTGAAAATTTATACATAGCTTTAAAACTTCCTTTTTTGTTTTTTGCCATCAATCATAGATCTGATTTTGGGCTACATGGGAATGTGCACAATTTTTTGTTATGAATAAATTGAAAATACCACTTGGCAAGCCAAAAGTTAGCACTCGAAGGTGATATAGACAGTTCATTTTAGGTTTTGTGATGTTAATTATTGGTCTTCAGCTTATTTGAGTGAGGAATATTCAGAAAAATGTATATTGTAATATTTATATCAGGTTTACATGAAAAAAATCATACTTGACAGAATGAATTATTGAATTTCGTAAATAACGAAAAACATAATTTTATTATTTAGAAACCTTACGATTTTTTGCTTGGTCAATTGATAACAATACGAAAAAAGTAGAAGCACCTTCGTCAGAACAAACAAATGGTTCTTCAACATCATCATCATCCGGTGAAGTAAATGTTTCAACAGATAAAGGTGATTGGTGGTGTGATTTACATCGTTGTGGTCTTTTATTACAATTAATTGTAGCACTTGAAAAGTGTATGCACAGTGCATATGAAGACGCTGCTCTTTTACTTCCGCAATTACCTAAAGTAAATTTTATTTTTTAGACTGTGAAGTTTTTCTGTATCACAAATAAATCTACATGTTGCGAATGGCTTAATCGTATTCGTATTCCAATTATTCTAACTGCTTTACGAAGTGGTCAATATGAATCAGCTGCACGAAATTTTAATCAATATTTATTGCATACTTGTTCATTAGGTCAAGCTGAGGTAAAAATATGTTTAATTAAATATTCTATTTTTTGATCTGTTCTATTACAAAAGGCATCGAAATTCGAATTTGTAATAATATCATTTGTTCAATCACTTATTAAACTTCATAATAGTATGGCTATTCATGGAATTTATGTATGGTTAAAAAATATTCATCAACTTGATTGGTCATGGATACAAGTTTGTGAACATGAAGCTGCTGGAAATCTTGAACAAGCAGCTTATGAATATAAATTATTATTAAATGAACATTTTAAAAGTCTATTAATGATTAATGAAAAAACAGAAGATAAAATATCAGGTGGACTTGTAAAGTTTCTCATTCAAAAAGTAAATTGAAATAAAAATTTAATGGAAAACGAAATAATATATTTATTTTTAAATAGGTTTATGATTGTTATTTAAGTCTTCATCAATGGCCTGAATTAATTGCATGGAATGATACACATATTAAAATGCAAATGGCATTTTTACAAGATGATAATGAAGATTTACGTACAGCTATGGAAACAACAATTGATATTAATGCTATTCGGTAGCAAAAATCAACTTTTCCTTTTCGAAAAAAAAACAATTAATTTTTTTTTAGAGCTATGAGTTGTTTTGAAAATCGAGATTTTGAAGGTTTAAAAGTTTCTATGAGAAAAATGCCAAATTCACAAGCAACTGGAGAAGAACTTGGTCGAAGTATATCATGTGGTTGGGATATGGAAGCATTTGATATGTTAGCAACTGTTGAAACATTAAAAGGAGTATCAAAACGAAGGTAATACAATAAATCATTTTTATTTGGCTTTAGTTTTATTTATTTGTTTTTTTGAAGATCGGGTCTTTGGTCACTTAATGCAATACTACAATTAACACGAATTCATAATGTTGATGAACATGCATCATGGTCCGAAGAATGAGCAGCTATTAGTCAAGTGGCTGCTTTATATCAAAGTGAAGTAAGGCTAAAATTCAAAAATTGAATTTTATTTTTGTGATGATTCTTTTCTTTCTAATTTAAGAATCGTAAAGTTCCACTTTTACCGGGTCAAAAGTTTGCACCTGTTCAACATAGTGTACGAGCATTGAATTATATTCTTCTTTACAGTCAACTAAGTTCTAATAATCAAAGTAAATAGATTCTATTATTCTACAAAATGTACCAATGTTTTAAAGATAGATATAGAAATAGTCATATCTATAAGAAATACAAGGGCTCTCTAATATAACACTCAAGTCCTATTTTATGAGAAACTGAACCATTTGTAGCTGTTGTTCTTGCATATCTATAGGTGCATCAGCAATAATAAATTCTAATTGAACTGCACTTCGAATGGGTGCAGCACGATTAGCTCATCAACAAAATAATTTTACATTATCATCAAAATTACTTATTCAACAATTTCAATCAACTCATACATGGTCAACCGGTCGCCAACACCACAATCTAGTAATACTTCTTTAGGATCTCCGCTTCATTCATACCATTGAACTTGAAACTGAAAAAGGAAAATTAATGCATGATCTATCATTAAATAAAGCAAATAATATAAATATAACAATTGCTATTGAATTTCTTTCACGTTCTATATTACTTTCATTTAATTAATGAAAATCAACCTAATTCTCAATATAATAATCAACATTCATTAATTAATATTGAAAAATGTTCAAGAAATTTATGATATATTGCTAAATGGTCACGTACTGCAATTGAAAGTAATCATGAAGCAACAACAAATAATGTTATGTGAGTTCGGCAAATTATGTCAATTACGAAAACAATATATTATTACAGGATTGGGTGTTGATATTGCTGGAGGTTTGTTTATATGAATAGATTCATTTGCAACGAAAACAACTAAGTCATATGTTTTTGTTTTTGTTTTAGAACCTTTCGTTCGAAAAAATATTCCTCTTGATGAATTATTAATTGGAGAATTATTAGATTTTTCAACATTAACACGTCCAAATTTAGCTAAATCATGGTTTAGATTTGCTGATTGGGCTTATCTTTGGGGACGACAATTACTTGCTCTATCTATACCATATGTAGCTCATTGATTGAAAGTTTTTTTCAAAATTTTTCTTGTTTCTATTAGATTATCTTCATTGAATCTTGAACAACAAGTTCGTTCAATTCTTCCATCGGTTTGTTCATTTTATTTTATTTTATTTTCAAATGATAATCATTGATTTGCTTTTTCTTTTTTTTCTTTAGGAAGTTTCATCCGACGAATTAACGGAAATATCTCGTATTCTATCTTCAATTCGAATTTTAAATGATGATGATTCTGAACTTGTAATATTCTTTGAAAAAGAAAAGATTAGTTCGAAATTTTTTTATTTTAGACGGCTTCTGAATTATCTTCACTGCATTCCTATCGTACAGATTTATCACGTGCTTGTTCATTACCCACACCCACATCCACAATATGATTTACGTCGTTATTTTCTTGTAGAACAATCATGTCGTGCTTATTTTACATATTTACAATTAAGTAATACAAATACGTATAAAAAAAAATAATGATACATTCAATGTTCTTGTTACATTACATTTATTACATGTACTTGTACGTTATCCTCAACAATTACGTACTAACGGGTGGGCCGTAATGAGTGGCCGCGCTTTTGTTTGCTATCTTTGAGGTACTTAAAAATGGTTTTAAAATCTGGTTTTGAGCTCATTCGATAGAGAATTCATTGTTCTACAAAAGTAGCGACTTTGTTTTTCAAATAAGATTTTCTTGTCGGAGTAAAATTTAAAAGGTCAACACCTGCTCAATCATTCATTTGCGCGGTCAAAGAAACGAAAAAAACGATGGAAATTTTTAAATAACGCTTCCGCTGAAGTATCAGCTATGGTAAAATATTCCGTACAAAATTCTGCATCTTTTGATGTCCTTCTCAAAATTTTGCAGTAAATCTTTGGCTGAAAAAGTTTCGAAATAGAAAATGTCAAAACGTGGAAAAAGGCCCTTTTTGGACAGAGTCATGCAATTGTTATCTTTTAATTCGAAGCAGTCTAAACATTTCAGCTATCCAAGTTAACATTCACACCACTTTGTTCAGAATTGAATTCTGCGTCCTACGGCATGTCAATCAACATTTTGTAGGACAAGCCTGACTTTGGAAAACATTATTTTCCTTAATGCACAAAAAAATACTACCGGGCGTTCGTTCGAAGCCTTATTCTACTGAACAACAGTACCAAGAACCTTGGAAAAGTCGTGGAAGCATAGAGCACAAAATTCTCTATCTTTTGATGCAAAATACTTTTCTTTTTGTATCGGTCTGGACGAGCACAGGCTCACACAAATCGTTTGATATCTGCAAAAACTTTAACCGCGCAGAGGGATGATTGATTAGGTGTTGATCTTTTAAACTTTACTCCGATAAGAAAGTCTTACTTGAAAAATAGAGTTGCTACTTTTGTAGAGCAATGAATTCTCTATTGAATGAGCTCAGAACCAGATTTTAAAACCATTTTTAAGTACCTCAAAGATAGCAAACAAAAGCGCGGCCATTCGTTATGACCCACCCGTTATATTTGAAACTAATCTTCTTAATTCACCAACTGTTGCATGGAAACGTCTTATACCACAATTATTCTCTCATTTAAATCATCCTGATAGTTCTGTGAGAGATTATCTTACTAATTTATTGATACGTATAGCAAAAGATTTTCCACAATTAATTCTCTATTCAGTTGTTGTTGGAATAACGGATGATTCAAAAATGAGACGAATAAAATCAAGAGATGATAATATTTATCAGAGAAAATCTGCCAGTACACATGAATCAGAAGATGAAAAATCAGAAAATGATATCGATGAAGATGATGAAGAAGAAGATGACATTGAAAAACAAGAAAATGCTGTCGCTATGCAAAATAGTTTTCGATTAATTTATGATGTACTTTCGGAAACAAATTCACATCTTGTTGGACAAGTTAAATTATTTATACACGAATTACGACGTGTTACTGTTCTATGGAATGAACTTTGATTAGGAACAATGGTACAACTTCAGGAAGAAATTAGTCGGTTAGTTTCAAAGAAAGTTTTAGAAGACGATTAATCAAGGGGGAAAAACTGATCGGCATTCGCATCCATTCAGTGTTTGCCTGTTTCCGGGTCAAGGACTAAAGAAAAGACCCAAAGGCCCTCGGTTAACGTTCTACCGCTAGGAACGGAAGAAAACTACACTAACATTTTCAGCCATTCGAGTGGTTCGAAATCAGTTTTTTCCCCCTTGCGATTAATGTTTCATCAGATTATGTTATTAGCTAGGCGAAGTTTCTCAACTGATTAATTACTACTGAGAGTTGAAATTATGCCTAGAGAAAGTTCCCATTCTTTTGATTTAATTTTATCTTGAAATAAGAACATAGAATCTACCGATTTATATGACCTCTCATAATAAACTATTTTCAACAAAATTTACCTCTCTGTATAGATTTTTAATACAATAATCTGAGAGTCTGCACTCAGTTGAATCTGAAATAAATCATGCATTTCTATCTGTAAGGATTTTACTGACATAATGACTCGTGTAATAATTGAAATTCTATACATTAGAACATTTAATTGATACGTTTTATTTTATTTAGACGTGCTGATGTCCTTAAAGATGAATTTCAACGTCTTGAATCTATGACACATTTAACAAAGGAAGAAAAAGAATTTCTAATTAAAGAAAAACAAGATGTTTTATTCAAATCTGTAAGTTTTTATAGTTGATCCTAACTAATTTTATTCTATTCAGTTTATTACTTTTCTTGAAGCAGTTAGTCAAATAACTCGTGCATCTGCTGAAACACCACGTGAACAAACCTTTGAAAAAGACTATAGTAAACAAATTGATGCAGCAATTGAACAACTAAAACAACCTATTACATTATCTAATCCACACTCGTGTCGGGTATAACTTCGACAGGTAAAATAAATTTTGAATTAATACTCTTAAAGTTTTTTAATTTCATTTTACTTAACATTTAATCATATTAGCTTTATTCAATGTTACATCGTACTGGTAAACGATCAGGGACAATTCATTCTATGAATCAAATAAGTCCAAAATTAGCAGAAATAAAACATAGTGTTATACCAATTCCAGGCGAAGATGGACACGTTTGAAAATTTCTTCATTAAAGCTGTAAATCTATATATATATATATAACCAATGGTCATCGATATCAATATTTGCTCAAAGATCTTGAAGATGTTCATCTAGATGAACGTATTATGCAATTATTATCGATAATAAATGTTATGTTTACTAAAATTAATCGTAATGAACCATGGTCATATGAAGCTTGAAATTCTACTGTTATACCGCTTGCATCAAGAAATGGTTTAATACAATGAATTGAAGGTGCAACACCATTATTTACACTTTATAAACGATGGCAACAACGACAAGCAACAGCACTAACTTGGAAAGCTCAAGTATGTTTAAAATTTATATTTTAAAACTAAAAGTTGTTTTGAATATTTTTCTTTATCAAGAATGATAATCAAGAAATTGCTTTAACTACAGTACCAAAACCAAATGATGTCTATTATTCAAAATTAAATGCTATATTAAAAGAAAAAGTAAAACAAACTGGAGTTTTATCGATTATCTATTCGATAAATTTTTATATGTTTAGGGTAAACAACCTGTAGAAGATCGACGTGGAGTACCAATGCCAATATTACGTCAATGTACTGAAGAATTAATACGTGAAACACCAGCAGATCTTTTGTCAAGATGAGATTTAGCATTTTTAATTAGACCTACGACAGCTCTCAGTTCTTGGAACCGATTCTTTTCAAAGAACTGTACCCAATACATAGTTCCTTTTCTGGAACTGTCTCCACATAACAGTTCTTTTTCGAGAACCATATCCTCCCAACAGTTCCTTTTCGGGAACCATATCCTCCGAACAGTTCTTTTTCGGGAACTGTTTCCACAAAACAGTTCTTTTTCGAGAACTGCTTTCACAGAACAGTTCTTCTTCAGGAACTGTGGCATAACAAACAGTTCCTTATCGAGAACTGTTGCAGCCCTGCCCATATAGATGATCACGGTGCTGTTTTACACAGATCAGTTCCGATCAAAGAACTGTTCAGACAGTTCAGTTCCGATCAAAGAACTTGTGAGACAGTTCCGAAGATCAGAACTAATATGGAACTGTCGTAGGTCTATTTTTAATTATCGTTCTATTTTTGTTTGTTATTTTTAGGGAACTTTGGTGTAGTTGTCCAAGTGTTGGTTTATGGTAAAAAATGTTCAAAACTACAGGTATGCATTTTGTTTTGTAATAATCTTTTTCATTAAACGATTAATCGATACACTTATGATTCTTCAATATTTGTCTTTTAAGAGAAAAGTCGATATGAAATGATCTTTAAAGCTGCTGTTGTTAATTCGATGGAGATTATTTTACTAAGTCTTTCAGAAACACAGCTTGATGATTTAGGGTATAAACGTCTCGAATGGTATAAAATTGGCCGAAAGAAAAAACGTCGAAAGTTAGAAACACCGAAAGAAAAAATGTCGAAAATGTTATAGATAGAGTTTAAACCCAGCTTTTCACCAATCGTATATGGATAATCTGTAGGACTATGCATCGGTTGTACTTTTAAATGGATAGTGGATGTTCAAACTCGATCTAGAGCACTTTCGATATTTATAGTTTCGACATTTTTTACTTTCGATGTTTTTTCTTTCGGTCAATTCTATAAATACCAACGTCTCAATGCATCTGATATTTTTTTAGTCTCATGAGAATATTTCCAAATTTCATCATCGATAGTTAAAATTATTGATTATCCTCGTTCATTAGCTGTAACATCCATGCTTGGATATATGATTGGTCTTGTTGATTTGAAATCTGGACAAGTAAAAAGAGAAAGATTTTTTCTTAGAAAAACAAAAACCCATTTAAATCGAATTTTATTTTCTCTAGATAATTCATATTGATTATAATATTTGTTTTGAAAAAGGTAAAAAATTACGTGTACCAGAAAAAGTTCCATATCGTTTAACCCAAAATTTACAAAATGCACTTGGTATTGCTGAACTTGAAGGTGTTTTTCACTATCATCAGAAAATGTTCTTAAAATATTACGTAATGGAAAATAAATTTTACTTAATTTACTTGAATCATTCATCTATGATCCTTTAATTGATTGGACTGGTCATGATATACCGGTGTACTTGCTACATTTTATGGTGATCAAAATAATTTATATGAACAAGTAGCAGTTAAAAAACGTCAAGTTGAAAAAGATGCTTTATTACGAATGTTTTAACTTCGTCAAATTGAAATACTACAGAATTGGATTACGCTAGGGTAAATAATTAAAATGAAAGTTTTTTTTCATATAATGTATTAGAAAAAAAAATTTTAGGAATCAATTAATCGTACTATGAATAAATTAATTCAACGTGTTAATGATATAAATGAGTTAGAAAAAAATATCAATGAATATGATATAAAAATGAATATTATGGAAAGACGTTTAGATTATTTTAAAACGGCATTAGAGAGTTCGTCAACAAATCATTCCTTATTTTCATTACTGGATAGGTAAAATATTTTAATTTAGACGAAAAAAATACAAACAATTCGAACCGATATGAATACAGCAAAAGATTTAGTTTTAACATTTTATCAAAATCTTGAAAATATCTTAATAAATAGCACTGGATGTAATACATTATTAGTATTTTTCATTTCGTTTTTATTGTTTTTTTAGGAAGCACATATCGACTTAAAATCAAATATATTCTATGATAAACTTTACGATTTCGTTGAAAATGATAATGTTTTAATTAGTACATCACCTGTTGTACTTGCTGCAGATTTTCTTCAAACAGCCTGCAAAACAACACTTCTTCATCAAGTATGAAATATTATTTAATATATCGAGACCAAAAAAATGTGGTCTTGCATATGTCTAGTGAGAGCAAAAAAGGCGTAAAAAAATATCTGAAAAATTCAAAAGAAAGTACGCTCGCTAAGACATATCTCTGTGCAAAATATTCATTGCTTATTTCGATCTATATTCATTCTGTTTCACAATTAAATAATAATTTATTTTGTTTTTGGTAGAGTGAACAATTGGATGATGAATTACGAAATACTTTAAAAGTTTATCGAACAGCACGACAACAAACAGTTACCAATATTTTAAAAAATCTTGTTGATCTATGTCAATATTTACCTATTGATTATATTGAATCATCATTATTAACAAAACTAAAAGATCGTTTAAGTGAACTTTGTAATAATTTTACAACAGAAAAGTTTTTCTCTCATGCATACTTTAATCTATTAAAATAGATGTCAACAATTTTTAAATCATATTGATACATATTTCTTAATTGATGAAACATCGTCATCATGATCAGAATTAACAAGTCGAGTATTATCGATTGAAAATCAATTTAATGAATATATTCAAACTAGAAATCAAGAAATCACTAAAGTAAAATATATAAATAACCTTATTTTTGAAAAATCTATTTCTTATAGGTATCTGAATTGCAAATTATCGTACATGTACTTGTTTATCTTATTTGTTAGATGACCGGTTTCGTTGTCATCTGTTAACAGCCATATGAACTGATAGCTAACTCAGATGACTACTATGTCAGATGGTTAACAACTTAGATGTAGCTAATCAATGAGTTAATTGATTACAATTAACTTCTATATCAAGAATGAATCATAATAATGATAGGCACAACTTGAATCGTAGTGCATAAACTGAATAATACGATATTAGAGAAATGCAATGTGAAAGTAAGGTCATACTAAATGGAAAAGATTTGTTTTTAGTATAGTTTAATTGTATTTAATGTATTTTTTCTATTTCCACCACTAGTTAAAAGATGATAAAGTACATGATAATTGATTCTATGCAAAAAAAAACATCTCACTGTTACTACTGATACAATAGTTTATGTTTGCTTAGAAATATTCGTAAAAAAAAGAAATATAAATCAAAAAACTAACTTATCTACGTATTGCGATGAATTCATTCTGAACTAATCCTTCTTCTATCATAGCAAAACATTTTTTTTTATAGATGGCAACAAGATAAGAAATCAAAATTTTCTAGTACAAGTTTTATTACGAATAGAAGCTTGTATAGGATTACATTTAAATTTCCCAAAGTGAATCTTGAAAAACAAAAACAGAACAAGTTTTTCTATTGAAGAATAATGTTGATATTGATTTAGAAATATATAATGAACGGAGAAACACTTGTTTTTATTCAGTTAATTACTTTCGTATGTCAATGTAAAATTTGATGGAAATGAATGGTAGTGTCAGTTCGTATAACAAGTATATTTGAACCGAATAAAACAGCATTGTAAGGTGATTTATCATATGTCAATTTTCCTTCCAGTTTTCCATCTTCAACAACATGAAACAGTTGCGATGCATTTGCGTCAACAACGAGCCATTCATTATTTTTAAGTGGACAACAACGAATAGGTAGATAATATGATAAATTTCTCATGTCCAAACGAATGGAAAACAGTTGATTAAAGTTTGCTAAAGATCGAACTATTAAATGTGCTATGCTATCTGAGAAAATAGCAACTATCAAAGCAAGTTTTTCATTATTACAAGCAATATCTTTGATAAATTCAGCTTTGTTACAAGTTATTGGAGGATCCCATCGTCTTCTATAATATAATGACGGCAACAAAGAAAATTCAATGACGGCATTGCTAAGCGATGCTAGATAAAGTAACGAATTAGAGCATGTACATGACATCCATAAATGATTTTGCATTTCTTCAATACTATCAATTGATAAATCATTTCCATTAACTAAAAATGCTTTACTCTTTTCTGTTATCACTATAAAACTAGCTAATGCCGATGACCAACATATATCATGAATGGCACCATAGTTCCATATAGATTGTTTAATTATGGTCAAATTTTTATCAAATAAACATAGATCATGATTTAAATCAATTAATAAAAATTCATCGTTACTAGCCAGTGCGAATCCCGAATTTTCAGAAAAATTACATGTTTGATAAGGCGATAAAAGTGTTTTTAGGTCAAATCCTTGTATTTTTATTTCTCCAATACTAATTAAACTATTGTCGATTGATAAAGCGCGAGTATTAATTGGAATAAGTTTGTGTTCGATGTCGTTTATTTTTTGTTTAACATCAACAATCATTGATTGTAATTCATTGATGCTGTCTTGTTGAATTTTGTCTTGCTTTTCATTAATTTCACTTAATTTCTTATACAATTGATCAATTTCTTTTTTTTGTTGACGAATCCGTTCAGCATAATATCGATCAAGTTCTTCACATTTATTTTCATAAAAACGATGAACTTTTTTGAGACTATTATCTCGCCATTTGTCCAATTTTAGACGACTTTCATTGACTAATTTTTCAATGTCCAATCTGTTGAGTTGATCATTTAATATATTAATCTGATCAGTTAAAGAATTCGGTTGATCATTATTTAAGCTATAATGATTTGATAGATGATTTAAACAAAGATTTTTATTGCAACAATAACATAAAACGCGTGATATTTCTTTGCACGATACACCAGCACATGATTGAGACATTATGTTCATGAAAAACACGTAGAAATTAATAATAATCTATACTGATAACTCGATGGAAAATGTTTTTTAAAAAAATAACTATTTTACATTTTACATAGTCTTTCTATTTATTTTTTAGAAAAGAAGGAAAGAGAATAAAATCTCCTTTTTTAAATCTGCGATAAAAAATCACGTCAATGGAAAAAATTATAGCGAGAATGTTTTAAGCAATGTAAATATATATATATATATAAATTGTAACGAAAAAGCAAATATTTAGAAATCTGATGATCACAATAACAAAAAATGTTGTATCAGAGAAACGACATTGACCAGAAAATACATGAAGAGACATGACTTCAGTATAAATAAACACGAATAAATTTTATTTAACAATTTGAAATCTGATGAAAGTTTTCTTCCATATGTGTTACTACTCACTAGCTTTCATTAATATGAATCAAATCTGTGCTGTGATTAACTAGAGAAAAAATATGCAACATTTTATAAAACGTGACGAAATACACGATGAAATAATTTTTCAATCTGAATTAGTTACAAGTGTAGATAATTATCTTTGTAGATAGTCAATATCTTGATAATTGAACATTTGTGTTAAGAGAGTAAACTTAAAAGAAAGCTTTCTAGTAAAAAACGTTTTAGTGTAATTTCAATGAAATAAAAATGTGAAATATATGATATAGTGACTGTAGTTTATTACGAAGAGTTTGTTTTATTCTATTTGACATGGCCTACAAGACAGATTTTTATATCACATTGAATAAATGTCGAGTGCCTCGTTTTGGTTGGATTTCAAAAACAAAGTTTGCATATTCTTATTCTTTTTAGGTTTCATTGAACTCAATTCTGCTAAACACTGAAAGACTTCTGAAAATAAACTATTTTTCTGTTTTAAAAATCGGATCAGTAAAACGAAGGTTTTCTATTTAAGGAAAATTATTATGATTATTATCGACTATAATTCAAACAGCGGAGACAAGTAAATTAAATTTATAACTAGTCGACTTTCATGAAATATTATGAAAAATTAAAAAACGAAAATACGGTTTGTTGATCAGTATTTTATACATTATATTTCTCTTGAGAAAATAAAACAAGAAGCGGCTAGAAATTTATTAGGAGAAAAGAAAGCAAGAACAATATCCATGGTTTATAATTTATGAAAATGAACACTGTTTTTAGTCCGTATAGCAATTATGTTGGAACCAAACAAAACGGAATTCCAAGGTGCCGGATTACATGATGATACAGCTCTGATTAAACCATCTTTTCTCACGTGAAATAATTGTGAAGTATTGTTATCAACAAGCAACCATTCATCACATTTTAATGCAGAACAACGTATCAATGGCTGGCCAATTGTATGTGAAACATTAAGTTCAAGTGACCAGAGTCGATCGAGTGTTATTGATGAGCGTAATTCTAAATGTACCAAATTAGTTGAACCATGTGAAATAACAAGAGCCAGTGTTTTGTTTTTGTATTCAGTGTTAAGTATAATTTCATAGTGTTTGCATGAATGTGGAGGTTTCCATCGCTTTATTAATTCGAATGCTGATAATAAATTCAATTCAAAAATATTTGTTCCTTCTCGACGTGCAGTCAAATAAAGAGACGTATCCGAACATGTACAAGATGACCAGTCCTGTTCATCGATAGGCTGAATAAGTTCTGTTGCTAACGTTTTTTCATTAACAATATAGATTTCTCGACTTCTTGTTATTACAATAAAAGTATTTAAGGCTGTTGACCAACACATATCACGAATAAAATCGAATTTCCATGGAGATTGTTTAACTATTTGAAGCTGTTGATTGATTAAACATAAATTCGGGTGTCGATCAATTAATAAATATCGATTATTACTGACAAGCGCCGGTCCCCATTCGCCTGAACAATCAATGGTTCGATAAGGTGTTGTAAGACTTACTAAATTACATTTATTGGGTTCAAAATCTTGAATAAAAATGAAACTATCATCGATGTTTAATGGACGAATATCGATTTGTAAACGTGTATTTTCAATATTTTTAATATCATCATGAATATGACGAATAGCTAGTGTTAGTGCATCTATATTCCCTTGATTAGTTTCTTGTTGACGTATAAGTTCAGTCATTTTTGAACGTATTAGATTTAATTGTGTTCTTTGCTCATCAAGTTTTTGTAAAGAACGTTGATCGAGTTCATGAAGTTTTTGTTCATATAATTGATTAATCAGTTTACAACAATTATCACGCCATTGAACAAGTTTTTGTCGACAACCACCAATTAATTTTTCTGTATTCGATGATTTCAGTTGTTCATCCAGACTATTAAACTCATTCATTAAAGGATTTAATTGAGGATTATTCAAATCCTCATGTTCTTTTAAATGATCATGACATAGATTTTTATTACAACATGAACATATAGAACGTGATTTACGTTTACATTTTTCAATGGCACATGTTCGTGGCATTACAATAAAGTAAGTAAAAAGCGAAAATATTGGATATACAACTAGTTGAAAGTATTTATACAAAATAAAACAGATGCATTATTATTGCATGCTTACTAAACAAATATAAATTGTTCTATGCAAAATACAACGAGCGAATAGCATTGCTTCCTAACTTACCGAAAGGTAAAGGTAAATAAATTGACGAAACACTTATTCGATTGTTTGAAGTTTGCCTAGCATTGAATAATGTTGTAACAAAAAGGGACTGCTTATATAAGTTTAGATTTGAAAAAAAACAAAACAAACCACTTTGAAGCGGAATACATTCAGAAAAATTTCTCATAGGCTGATTTGATATTATTCGAATCAAAAAAAGCGGAATAAGATTTCACGTACAAGAAACTGATCTTCTCGTTTCTTTTACTCAGTTTAAATCATGTATGTCAATATTTAAAAGAGCTATACTTATATTTCTGTGAAGAATATTATTCAAGCTGATATTGTTCTAGAATTAGTGTTAAGCAACATGAGAACCAAGAGAATCAATATATGGCCATGAAAAATAAACAATCGCACAAGTCTATGATTACATACCTATTTTTCAATTAATGAGGATGTTTTTTTCTAAAGAGTTAAAAACTATTTTCACTCATCGATAGAGAATTTTTCATTTCTTTATCCATATTAATTCGATTATCATATTGACATTATTTTATTATAGAGTTTTTAATAATATTTTTGCTGATAATTTTTACCATCTAGGGGAAAATTAGTAGCAGTCAGTATTGTGAATTTTCTGATATAATTGACATAAAAATTCTCTATCTCTTGGCTTATACGTGAACTTTTTGTGAGACCATGTTGAACCACTTAAATATATCCACTATATTTCGTCTATCGTACTAGTGAAAACGATACATTTTGTTATGTAATATAATACATAAATTAGTATGAATAAACGAATAGAAAAATGCTTTGATAGGAAAAAGAAACCAAAATTATGACTTCTTCTTACCTCTTAACAGATGAATCGAAATCATTTGTATACAGAAGATTTCAATCAGAGTAATAGTCTCATTAGAATTCAATAATAAAATGTTCAAGTATGTCCTTGTGCTAGATTGCTAGCAAGTTTTAGAAGAACAATGCAAATTTAGACAAAGTAAATTTTAATTCTAAAATGGAAATATCGAAGATTTCTTTAAAAGTATTTGTCAAATTTCAAATATTATTCGTATCTGTTTTTTGATGATTTTTAAAAGCTATCAGCAACAAAAATAGCAGAATATCAATTGAAGCATCAGTAAACTATCCGAGTACATCAGAATTTTTGAAAATAGTTTCTAAAACTGCAATTATGCTTTCGACGTAAGGTTGTTTGCATTCATTCATAGAGCGCCAAAACCAAATATTCTGATTCTAAAAGATATAGAAAGGAAATGAAAAATACAATGTCAACAATTGAAAAATGATCCCAAAAAAGATCTCATTATATGCTTGACACACATAACAAACGAAAAAGAAACATTTTCATTTGAAAAGTACATGAAGAGTATTGCGCGAAAAAACCTCCTATACTATTTATATTCAAAAATGAAACCCGTCTTATTAAATAATCTATTCTTATCAGTGTCATATTTATAAATGCTGTTCTCTATGCTGGTAAACTTCTAATTCAAATGACAAGCGTTTTTATGCACAAAAATCCAAAAGATGTATTGATTTAACTGGGTTTTTTTTTATGAAGTAGCCTTCATTCTACTAACCCTACCGATACGATCACATTAGTGATTACTCAAATATTTACTAGTTCCAAATAAGTGTTGACGGATTGGCGAAAAAATCTGATCAAAATCAATTTAAATCATCCGAAATTTAGCTAAGAACTGATATTTTCGAGATTATTTCTTTACCTCGATACCTTCAGACAGGAAATTTAACATTTAAGAAATAAATTGAAAATCCATATCTGATGAAAAAGACTGAATTGTTTTCTACAAACTCATATAACTGAATTCAAATGATAATTATATAAGTTGACCACTTGCTCCAGGTGAAAAACAAATCTGCTTATGAAAATTAGACACAAAATATTTATTGTAATTTGAATAGATTAGCAAATAAAATATTTAAAAAACCGTTCGCAGATTAAATGATTAGGTTTTGATAACAAAATATTTAATTAAAACCAAACAAACAATATAATCGTAACGAGCACGAGCTGAATTATATTAATACATTCATGTAAATATTTGTATGATCATACTGACAGTTTCGTTTACCTACTGTAAAATTGTAATCCTATTGTTCTTCTCTCATTTATTCAATTATCGAAATAGTAGTATTAAAACTAATGTATGAGAGATTATGAATAATCCAATATTTTTCAATTGTTCATATGAAAACAAATCAGCAAAGTCATTTTTCTGATAAATGTTTCAACACAATTCATATTTATGTTTCATACTAGAGAATTGTTTGAACACCATTGATATAAAACTAGCTGCCTTTCATTTTGTTCAAGTCAAAATTAAGCAAAACAGTACCATTCCGTGAGAAAATTTTCGATATATTTTCAATCTGTGCAAGAATGATGAAGCTAATCAGATCTACGTTTGCGTTTACTATGGTATGGTATTTTATTTTATTTCTAACGGTCGAAAAAAAAACTCAAATACCATATAGATCAACAGTATTGACATAAAACAATGATCAAGAAAAACAACAGACTACTAGTTGGTCGAGGCAAAACGAACAATAACGTTGAATGTTAATTATAAAAGTCAGAATTTTCTTCGCAAAAGTGATAATGAATAAATATATATAAACTTCAAACTGCTACCCATTGCTCATCGCAGATTTGACCATAAATAACAAATCTTGGTATAATAAATCTAAGTGAGCGAACTTTTCAGAAGAAATCAATGGAACGGGTAATTGATTTGGAAAATATTTAAAACTCATTGTATAAAAATAAGAAAATAAAATAGATCTATCAAAAATCTCGCGGCAAGAGAGAAATATGAGGATGCATTTGATTGAAAGTCAATTTCAATTTGACGATAGAGTAACAGTAAAACTTCTTGATGTAGATACTTTTTTTCGATCTCTTCTAATTTTTTCTTCAATTTCAATCTCATTAATTTGTGTTTTCTAGATTTTTGAGACATTCAGTCTTTCCTTGAATCAAACATGGTCTACAAATCTACGTACATTGAATAGACTAGTGTGTGTGTTGCACTCATTGTCATAAAATGATAGCTAAGAAAAAATATCGAACAAAGCAAAGAAGACAGAACTGAAAACATCTATTCACTGATGAAATGGAAATAATTTATTATTTTATATTGCCAAATAGAAGTTACAAAATATTTACGTCGATAATAACTCGAAACAAACACAAGCGAAACTTTCCAATAGAATATTTCAGAAAAATTAATCGTCAAAATTGAATTACTCTCTAGTAAATGGATAGACTTTTGAATCTAAAACAGTTCCTAAACGGAAATAAAATCTATGGTTATTTCTTCTTCACGAGAAGAAAAATTTACATTCGAAACATTATTTTCTATATTTAAATATTTTATTTAATAATCAATAATAATTAACAACGAAAGAACTAAAATAAAAACAAGTATTGTTGAAGTAATTGACATAACTTTCTTAAAAATCGCTCAGTTAGAGCACTAGCATCCGACTAGTCTCAGCGACACCACTAATCTATAATCTTCTATTACACTCTTAAAACCGAACAAAAGTATGCATCCAGTTCTACCACTTTACTATTCAACTTGTGAAAAAATTTGAAAAGAAAATCTACTTAACAAAGATGTGTTTCTTATCTTCTTCTTTTCAATGTTCTATCGTGTAATACGGTATCTTTCATTGAAAAAGGGAAGATAACTAAAGAATTGTCGTTCTTTTCTTTAGAAGAATATGTAAGAGACAATACACTTATCAAAAGATATATTTTTTGTGACTAGGCAAATAAAGAGATATTAGATTGAAAAGAAAAATATTAAGTATAAGTTTTTTCGAATTTGTTTTTAGTTTACTACATAAGCATGGCTTCAACAGATTCAATAGATAATAATATAATAGAACGATTAGAAGCACGTTCTTATGATATTTTTCAAGAACCATTGATATATCTTTTACCTATTTGTATTGTTGATCAAAATCCTAGTATTACATTAGAAAAAGCACTAGAACCATTAATTTCTACTTTGCCAAATCTTCAAAAACATATTTCTACTACAAAACAAAGATGTAAAAATCCAGCTGATGGATTAACACAAGATGAATCTGCTTCGATCATGCTTTATTCTATGAACTCACAACCTATGGAACAATGTTTATATTATGTGCTGAATTCAGCACTTCGCTCTGGTGATAGGCGTAAATTAAAACCTTGGCTTCTATATTTATCACTACTTGCTAAAGCACTTTCTCGTTTACCGTCAATAGCTGCTGTTGTTCATCGACAAGTTCAAATAGGTTTAACTGAAAAATATCCAATTGAAAAGACATTTGTTTGGTGGGCTTTTTCTTTGTGTATCTTATCTCTTGATATCTATCAATCAAATGAACATCTGACAAAAACTCAAACATGTACTATATTCACTATTGAATGTAGATTTGGAAAAGATATTCGAAAGCATTCATATTTTCCTAATGAAGACCAAATACTTCTAATGGCTGGATCTGAATTTAAAGTTATTTCATCTATGAAAAACGAGACGAATCAAAATATAATTTATTTAAAAGAAATTCAATCTAATAATCCTCTTTTGCAATTTTCGAATATTTCAAATCAAGAAGAAATTCTATCGGCAAGTTCTCTTTTAAATATATCAGATATGAATGTTCAATCGAGATCAGAAACTCAACTAATTCCGAAATATATTGATCATCAATTGAAACTGCAAAAGAAAATTCAGAAATACTCAAAAAATTCACCGATTGATTTAGTAAATGAAAATCTTAATGATCAAGATATTCCACTTGTTATTCAACATGCTATTTTTAACAAACAATGTACTGTTCTTCGATTAGATGAAAATTGTATAACTTCAGAAGGTGCAACTACGTTAGCTGAATCATTGCATAATAATCGAACTTTAGTTGGATTAAATCTTTGTGCAAATCGCCTTTTTGATAACGGCATTCGTCCATTCGTTCAACTTTTATCAGATAATTATCCAGTTCTTCAAAAATTACATCTTGGTTCAAATGAAATATCCAATGAAGGTGTTCTTTTATTATCTGAAATGCTCAAAACGAATACAAAGCTAACTGTGCTTTGGTTAGATAGCAATCGAATAAGTGACGAAGGAATTTATTTCTTGGCTAATACACTTATTCATTGTAATAGAACTCTTCAAGAATTATCTCTTAGCAACAATAAATTGATAACTAGTTTAAGTGTTCCTTGCTTTATTGAAATATGTCAAAAGAATCAATCATTAACATGGCTTGATATATCTGATTGTTCTTTGACAAAACAAGACAATCAACGTCTTAAATTTATATCAAATGGAAATCAACATTCTGTTCTTCAACTGGATACAGAAGAAAGCGATTGTTTTGTTTCTTAAATATTGTATTACTTTGAATCAGATTCAAATAAATTGAAATAATACAAGCAAGGTAAAATATTCTTAGTATTTATCGGGTATATGATTGAATTACAGGTGGAACGACAAGGATAGATGATTGCTTTTACTGGTACAGTAATACATTGTTGCGTATATCTTGACGTTAACAGATTCGAAAAAAACAAAAGTTAGAGAAAAATACAAGCTTTAAGAAGTTTCGCTGAAAAACTTGGACCTATCTATATTGCCTACGATGAAGAGAAGGTAACACGAAATGCTGAGTGTTTTGGTTGATGTTTTAGTAAAAGAATCTCTTTTTATCTCTGTACGCTGTGTTTATAAAAGATCACCAAATCTTATATCATTAAACAAGACTTTTTTGGTTTTGATTTCTTCTTCAATTTCAGATCGTTGTTAACTTATTAAAATTGTACTGCCATTTATAGAAACGATTTTAGATCAAATTATTATGATCTATAACAATTTTAATATAGTCAAAATAAATACGAATGTTCTTAGAAATAGTATCGAAAAACAAAATTATAGAATAGATTCATCAAAAGTGATAGCCAACTTGTCTCGCTTGCTGTACATGTGAAAAAATATTAAATTGTTATCAGTAAGAATATGATAAATGATGCGTATCGGGCCTCCTAATGGGATAGGATAGGATGAAGGTCTAATCTCATGGGAAATGTGGTTATTTTTTTAAAGAAAAAATGATTATTCATTTATGTCACACTTGACAATAAGTGAAAAGTGTGAATATTATCATTCTTTTTCTGTACTTGTCATTTGCCCGATTCCGAGCTCTATTCGAACAATAGGATAAAGAATACGATAAAACATAGAAAACAGAATTAAACATAAATGTTCTTTTCGTTTCAATGTTTTAATAAAGTATCATCATCTTTTGTTTTATAAATTGTTCAATATCACCTTCTATAATTATTTCTTCCTCATTATCATCATTAGTTTCGGATAAACAGGAATATTCTGTTGAGAAAATCAAATTTCGTTTACAACATCACACGCAGAATTAAAAGGTATTGATAATGATATTCCAACCAGGAATGCACCAATTTCTAGTACATGGTACGATAGATACAAATTTTGCCTAATGCAGGAGGCAGTCGTTCTCTGATTCCGTTCCATATATCAGCCAAGATCATCTTTTTCGATCTATGAAAAACTATGATCCAAATTTATTAGAGATGAAAAAGCGTTTTTAGATTTGACTTCCAATTCCAATTTTCAAGTCGTTTTCTGTCAAATTCTGCCGAATGCAAATCACTCAAATCCGAAAACGCTTTTTAATCTTTCATAAATCTCGGCTATCGTTTTACATAGAACAAAAAAATGATCTTGGCTGATATATGGAACCAGAGGACAACTCCATTTTACATCAGGCAAAAAAGTCATCTCTCTTGCAATGTACTAGGAATTGGTGCACCCCTAATGCCAATATTCAAATCGGAATGCTGGAAAACTTCGACTTTCCAGTTAGAAAACATAAACCTTGATTTTCAGTCAAATTTTTCGTAATATAGCGAATCCCACCCCATTAGGAGCCCTGATGTGCATATCAATATTTCAAAGTTAATGCTTAAATATTGCTACATTAATTGACCAATCAAGAAATAATAATGTTGAAAAATGAAAAAGATTTCTTATGAATACACTTATGTATCATATTTCAGTTAATACAAAATATTGTTCATTAATAAAATGATTATTTCATTTTTCTTTTATAATTTGATTGCTGTTTTGATCTGCTTCACTTGTTGATTTCAATGCATTAGTTTTTTGTAAACAAATATGTTCTTTTTTATTACATTGTTCTTCTTCCATCTTTGATTCTCGTTTAGTACCAAAAATAGGGATGCTAGAAGTATAAAATTAAACATAATCTGTTATTGCTATCAAATACAACATATTACATTATTCAAAACTTCTCTTCTCGGTTAAAATTCTTATAATTAAAATATTTCTAGATGATTAAAAGTGCATTTCACTACTATACGTAAGTTACGTAATTACGGCAAATTTCGCAAAAATCGTTGACTTATCTCTGTATAAAAAGCAGCATCTCGATCATTCGAATATCACTTATAATAAAATCAATGATTCAACTTCAAATGAAGTCATCAGTTACTATCATTTGAAACTGTTTGATATTTGACTACTAGATAGACAATTTTTATTTCCCATAAAAATAAATCAATACGTGCAGAGACTTGTAATAGACCTTTACAAAAATTTAGAGAATCGAAAGTTCGGCCTACAAATTAACATTTTTGTTAAATGTACGTACCAAACTAAGCCCATCTGTTCAGTATCTTCAATTGTTTGTGGTAAATTCTTATTCAATGTTTCTGGTAAGATTAAAACAGACAGAGCTGCTATTAGAGATAGAATTCCATATAGAACACTTGGAAGATTGATCCATACTCGACTCTAAAATCAGAAACATTCTAGAGAAGTTACATTTTTTGAATAAAATATGGTGAAAATGTTAAAAAATCATGTGTGTTCTAGTTCATCATATGCATTTCCGATTTAAACAAATATGCCAATTCATCAATTTCAATTTCTTTGAGCCAGAAAAAACGTAGCTCTTACCAACATATCATTACTGGTTGTTCCAACTATTGCTCCGATGCCTATTCATTAAAGTAGTAATATTGAATTCAACAGATATTTTAGAAGAGGAAAGAAATTTTTACGTGCAATCATTGAACAAACACCCATTCCAGTATTTCTTATTCGTGTAGGAAATAATTCATTTGCGTAAATATAAATAATATTATAACTACCAGCTGCAAAAAATTTCAATAATACATTCAAAATAAATGTAAGAATCCGTTGTTCTAGTATACAATCAAAAATATATCACTTTCAAATACATACATAATTCTATTCAAGTTAATAGAAATAAATTAAATTTACTTTCGCTATTCTTAATTATTATATTTTGAATGGGTATTATTATTAATGTGATAACAGCAAAACAAATGGCAGCGATAAAATAAGGCAACTTTCGTCCTACTCGATTGAGTAGAGGATGTAATACTATACAAGATAATATTTCAACAAGAGCCGACATTGTAAAGGATACTAAAATTTTCAATCAAAACTGAATATATAAAAAATATTTAATTTGAAATGTGTATCTCATTGGCTTACAATAAGGATTAAAACCCCAAGAACCAGTATTTTGTGAAACCCCATAGAAAACTAAATTTTGAACAAACCTTAAAAACATAAATTCCATTGATTTCAGTGGAAAACAATATTTATAGAAATTACCATTGGAAAAATAAATTCATAGATATAATAAACATGATTTTTGTTTGAAACAATCCCAAAATACCCATATGATGCGATTGATCTAGTGTGCTCTAATCAGGAAAAAATATAGAATCCTTTAGTTAATACAAAATTATTTTCTAATATTCTATTTATAGAATAGATGACTATGTTCTAGAAATATAGTCATCTTGTATTTCTTATTGAACTTCTAGTTAGCTCTGTATTTTTTACGAATTCTATACTAACTACACATTACCTTTTCTTGTTCATTTTTCAATTGTTCAAATGCTTGTTTATCGAACGGTCTTTTATTTGTTATTGCAATATGTCGAAGTAGTTTCTCAGCTTTGATATAATGTCTTTTACTCATCATCCATCTGGCTGATTCAGGCAATATACTAGAAAATCTCAATGACTAGACATAAAATTTCCAATAAAAAAGACAACATTAACTTACAAATGAAAGAATATAAACGGTGTAGTAAATATAGATAAAGCCCACGATAAACGCCGCCATTCACGAATAAAATAAGCAAACGCAACCAAAACCAATTGTCCAATTGCAAAAAAATATTTCACACTGATTGCCGTTAAAAATTTATTTTTGGGACCTACCAACTCCGTTACTAAATAACACAAAAATACAATAGAATTCATGGATTACGAAAATACTCGATAGATTTCAATTTTAATTTTAAGATTAAACGTAAGTATAATTACTTAGTACAAATCCGGTCACAGAAATGCCTCTCGTTGAACAAGCCAAAATAAAACGACTGAAAGTATATACTATATAACTTGGCCAGAATCCAAATACTTGTTTTTGTGGAAAGAAACTACAAACAAATCCTGTTAAAACCATCAAAACTATACAAACACTCATGATTGGACGGCGACCATATCTAGAGGAAAAAAACAGCTAAAATGACGATCAGATATTAAAAATAAAATTTCTGAAAGGTAAAATACATGATTATATATCTCGTCAATAGTTAACAATCACCTTCATATGAAATGATACAAATTTGAATTCGATTCGAATACATGATAGATCCATAGTTCTAATCGTGATATATTTGATAGGAGTAAGTGAACTATGAAAACTTTCGTACAATGATGAAAGGGATTATCGAGTAAGCTCTTGAATGATATCTGTCATAGTGAAAGATTTCGACCACAATTATTTTGAATTTACGAAAAGAAATATTAAAGTAGCTGTATGCACTTCTGTTAGCACATATATTTACAAAATTTAAAGATTAAGTTATTTCACTTTGATCGTTTTCATTGAACTCTGTGCTGATCGTTAGAAAGAATTTTTTCTGAACTAGAAAATTCGAAAAATATCTGTTTCTTCTAGAAACTAATTTACATATTACACTATGATACATACGTATCTCGTAAATCACATAAAACGTGGATAACTCTATGATGAAGAACTTTCGACCTTGAAAGAATGTTTTTTTTTGGTTTTTCATTTACAAGTATCAAAAAATACCTATGCAAGTGCTGATACTTCATCGTATTATGAAAAAGTATAGAGACATTAATGTATGACATCAACTAATGTCAAATAACTATGTTATTTCTGGCATGTGCTCAGTAGAAAAAAAGACTCACTTATCAGCTAAAATTCCAAAAAATATAGATCCAACCATATAACCAACAAAGAATATATTTTGTACGATTGAACGATATATAGTTCGATCACATACCATCAACCACTAATATAAGAAAATAATTAAAAACTTGCTTTTTTTATGAGAATGGATACAAACTTCTTCGACCAGCGTATACTGATAATACGTCCGATCAAAAACAAAATCTTTACAAGCTTGAATTTGTGCTGTTCCCCTGTCTGAGATTGTTTTCCTATAACATCGTTGACATTCTTTAACAGATATTTTCATATTTGCTGTGCAGTATGTTTCATCAGGTTGACTCTGATTGAATAAAAATGAACTATTGCTGTTAAATTCAATATCATTTTCTGACAATCTACATCGAAATGTTGGTTTCGCAGCAGTGAATGACCATGTGTAAACCATAACTAAATTGAACAAATTGAAATCATTAAAAAATACAGAAATATACATGAAATTGAACGATACTCACTCGGTGGTAACATGTATGTTAAACATATAAAAATATATCTTAATTTTTGATATCGACCAAAATCATTTATTGTATGTAAGAAATCATCAAATTTCATTTTTAGATAGTTGCTGTCTCTAAAGCTTATACGTCTAACTATATTTATTCAACAATCTATTTAAACAAAAAGAAATTATATGATGTATTAATCCATAGTAAAATATTAGAAACGCGTGTTAACTTGGAAAGTGTGTTTTGTTTCAATTACTACATATAAAACATGAACTTGTAGATTATCTGAAAAAAAGCTTCAATTGCTTAGTATACACGAAAAATACTACTAGATTCATGCACAAAAAAGTTGACTATTGTCAACATACAATAACATATGTTTTGCTTTTTAAACAAAATTTGATAGACCATTTATGACACCTACCATTGCAGTATTTATGAATGCTTATAGAAGACAAAAATTTCATATACAAATGGAAAACTACCGTTAGCGAGTACCTAACGGATGATTAGAAGATTAACTTATAATTCCTTGTCAATATGACAAGTTGATTTCTATGAAAATAATTACTAAAACAGTTGACATCAGTAGCTAGATGAGTTTCAACTATTCTGTATTGTATGTGCTGATCCACGCAAGAATTCAGTACTTTCTTTGATGTTTCTTTATTAATTTTTTCGTTTGATTCATACTCCCTTTTCGGACATCTTCACAATGTTCCCTGTTTACATATGTACGTACCCAACTGTTATTATATTATCATAATATCTCTACTATGCATCTACTCAGGTTCCATTGAATTCAACTGATGAGCATAATTTTCGTTTGATTGAAATTTTATCCTTGAAAAGATTTTATCATAAAAGAAATATATTTTTCTCTTATTTTCAATGATGAGAGGTAAAATTTGTTCGCAAGTACATCGAGGAGAACATGCAGCAAGTTGTCAGAAAAGTTTTTCTGGTTGCAAAATAGAAGGAATGACATACTCCAGAAAACCGAATTGAAATATTTTATATGTACACCTGCAATGAATGATGTAAAATGAAATTAGCAGCTCTGTCGAATGAATTTTTCACAGGATAAGTTCTCTTATCTAATATTAGAGTATCATAATTAAAGTCCTAGTCTAGAGAACATATGTAATCAAAATCATGACAGAAGAGAACACTCACAACGCAGAAATGTAATCTTTTATTTTGAGTGCTGATTCAGTGAAATATAGTTACAAGTGAACGTCTCTATTTAATGAATACTTCAATATTTACTGAAAGAATTTGTTTTGCAACGATGAAAAACGAAATCAATAAATAATTTGCTAGTAGAAGATAACGACAACGATTAATAAGTAATAATAAATGAAAAGATAGAAAAGAAATCAACAAGATAAAGAGTAAAATACAAGACATACGACCCAGCAGTGCACCAAAGCGAGAATTACCGTATTACATTAGTAAGCTAAATGTTTTATACCATAGAGTAGCCTTTCAAAATGTGATAATGGTAAGATAAAGACACAACGAACATAAAATAGTTTTGAAAGTAAAGAGAGGAAAAGAACCACGCAGTAGATGTAATCAATCACGGTTTGCATACTATTTTAAAATTTTCAACAACGATGATCTAATTTTTACTTTTAGAAGGTAAAAGAAATAAAATACTACAAACAAATGCTTTGTTTTTCATACTAACTACAGAACGGCGTAACAACGCTGCTACTCAATATTTGTTTTTCTAATAAGATATTCATCAAGTTTGATGTTTTTAGTACTAAATTTTTATCATATTTTATCTGCTAAATTAAAGTTTATTTTATTTAATGCAAAATACAAATAAAAATACTATATTGTATCGTCCTTACAGTATTCAAATGGCATAAGAATTCGAATATACAATAATCCATGTTGAACATATAGCTGTACTCTAAGAACAAATGTTTCCATTAAAATTTTATATTAGACCACGATTTCCAACCAAAAGAAAAACATTTTATTTGTAATCCTTTGATATAATGCATGATAGTTTAACTTGAGCGAAGAGTGAACTCAACAATAGGAAAAACATTAATTAGTTTGTTCGTTGTAGAAGAATATTTTTTTGGATTTATCAGTACTACTTTAAAGTTTTGAACTTTTGTACATATCAAAATAAGAAAGTTGTAATTATTGTCTCTTTCAAATAACATTCTTATAAATTATATATTGCTTTGATATCCGCAAGTTTGATACTCGTGTTCTCAATATTATATGTGAATAATAGTTATAAATGTTTTTATTTTATTTCATTTTAAGACAAACACAAATAGATAAACGATGCAAACTCTTTTTTATTGTCATTTATTCATATTATTTGTTCAAAGTGTTCTGGCAACAAGTTGACATTCGTCATTATTTTTATCCGTCAGATCAGCTAGACGAACTTGATCATATTCAACATAATTAAGTTGGCGATAAGTTTGAAAACCTTGTCTTGTAAAAGAATTTAATGAATAAGTATTCGTTGCTTCGGCATAAGCTCCACCAATGTTAAACGTTTTAGCTTGTTGAATACTAGCTGCAATAAGACTTGAAGCAAGACCATTACCACGATAAGTGTTGTCAACATTTATAATAAATATATGAAGAAGAGAATTTGTCAATAAATGATCAAACAAATTAATATCTTTATGCATATGATCAAGAAGATGAAGAATAAAGTAAATTTTTTCATTGGATTCATGAATTATATTTGTATGAGTTTTATATTTCACTTCGTTCAAACAGACACCTGCCAATCGATTTGTTTGAAGATCATAAGCAACAAATGAACATTGATCATTTAATGCATCGCTAATAACATTGTTGGCAAAATCAATTGGTTCTTTCACTTGAAGGCATTTAGCCAAAGGTTCGTCGCAAAAAAATGAGCTTACCAATAGATTTAACACGTGAATACGATCTTCTTCACACATTAAATGAACACTGAATTGTGGCGAAGATAACATCTTTGTATTATCCAACAAACTGACAGTCTTTTTATTTTTGTTAAGTGTATAAGAAAATTGTCTTGAAAATTGAGGGAAATGGTTGCTTTGCCTTCGAATGAGTGTTTAATAGAAACGATGACTTTTCAGCATAGAATGAAAACCATTACATGCGGTAGCATCTCAACTATTTAATAAAAATAGTTTTGCCATTCTTTTGACTATGGTGTGTATCTATTTAATCTTGAAATCAGATAAATTTCCGGAGAGAAAAAAAGGAAAACAGAAAATATTCTCGCACCTCGATCACATCAAAAGAATTTTTGTTTGTTACATGTCTAGGAACTGACTTATGATTTAATGTTAAACGTGATTTAAGAATAACTGGCAAACTCATCTACTTAGAATTATCCTTTGATAATGCAAGATATTACAGGCTTATAAAGTAGAATGCGAATGATTCATAGAAAACTGAAAATGGAAAGAAAATGTGGATGAGATTTTTTTTCAAGAATTAATAAAAATTTGATTAATAATTACATCACTGAGTTTAACATGGATGGAAAGAAAAAGTTTCATTATACTATAGTTATGGATCACATCTTGAAAATCAGAATGAAAATTTTATTTTAATGCTAAAATACTAAAAGAGTAAAAGGATTTCGATAGAAATTTTGATTGAACGTCTTTTGATAGATTTCAAAATGTTTATCTTTTCCGCATGCATGTATGCGAAATTTCATTATCGACGTCAATGTATCCTATAAATCTAGTTTATTTGATGAAATCTTGTCACTCTTTGTTCCTTTATTACATCTCATTTTTGTTTGAACCTTTTTCTGCATTTGTATAGCACGTATTTGACTAAGAAGAATTAAACTAGTAACAGTCATTGTGTTGATATGCACCATTATTTCGCCAACTAAGACGGAGGGAAATTGCTACTTCATTCTTCAATGAAGACAATGGCGTCAACAACTCATATTCGACAATGTTCAGAGCAAATAATTCAACCTTATGACTAAGTTCATTTCTCTACATCCTGATTGCAAATACTCTCTTTTTTACTCGCCGAGGTAGAATGTTTGCAAGTTAGAATCGAAGAGAAACAAACATATTTTACTGGTAAAATCAAGACTCAATTTATTATATAGAAAATAATATCTAGTTAATATGATATTTTGAGAAGACATTGGCTATTGATAATTCTTTGCTTTCAATCGCAATTTCATCGTCAATCGCGAAATTCAAATTTAGATCTACAGAATACTTTTCATCTTTCACTAAAACTGCCAATTGAAAATCAGAATAATTGATAATATAAAATTTTCGATGCTTAGTTTGTGATAAAATTATGCTGATATCAATATAAACATTCATTGGATTGTCTTTACATTGAGCTAGTATTTAAACGAAAAAATAAACCTAGTGGATTTGATTATATGAAATAATTCTTTGTTTAAATAGAATACAATGGTATTTGTCTGAAATTGTTCTGCAGCATTTTAAATTCAAATAAAACAATTTGATTTACTTAGTGCAAAACATAATAACATTCAAGGAACATCTAGAGGTCACAATCATACAGATGATATTGATCAGAATGATCGATGAAAGTACAAAATCATAGAGTTCATTGGAACTTCGAATTAATTGTTTAGTTTTCCCGCCAGTGGAAAAATGACAAACTATTGTTAGAATAGTATTAGTCATATTTAACATACTCATATTATCAATATAACATGTGCCATGTAAACAATTGCCTCTGAAAGCTACTTTTTCTATGTCACTCTTTATTTTAAAAATTACTCTCTCCAGCGAAGTTTTTAAAAGTTTTTAGATAAAGTTTTAGACGTTACGAATGAATATTCTTTGAGATACAATTTAGACCTATTGATGATGTTTCGTTGTATATTATCTAAATGTTACCAAAAAGTATTTTCAACAGTTCCGTCCGATCTATGTCATAAAATAATAGTTCGTTCAATTTAAGAATAAATCTGAACACTTATTAATTGTATACTAAGGTTTATTAATTCCCATTTTCGGCATCAAATAAAATTGAAACACAAAAATAGGTGCGTTATATAATTAAATTATCTTCAGAAAAGTTTATACCTTTGCAATATTGTTTTGTCTCTTATCTACTCATTCATGCAATCACCACCATCATATTATCTTCATTTTCCACTTTTGAACTTATGTAACTACATGAGTATTCTTATCGTAATAAAAGCATTAGATGATGTTAGTGTTTGCATTTGTTCTTATGTTCTACATTATATGACTTTTTATTTATCTTTTTCTTCTTTTATTTTATTATCTTTTCGTTTTATCATTATTTTGTTTTGAATATTGTGTCCCTATTGATTCAATGATTTTGTCATTTGATATTTAAGTTGGTTAAGCTAACGAGTTAACTAAGAGAATATGAAATTGTTAATTTTAATTGTTATGATTATTTATAGTCATGGCTATTTTACAGGATGTCCTATGGATGGCTGCGAAAGCACACTAAGTCATTTTGTTGACATAGCTGTTGATGGATTTGATAAAAATACAAAATGGCAACGTAGTGACTTGTTAACAAATTCGTCACGTGGTTGTGTATCGAACGGATTATCTTCGCTTATATGTTCTGTCGATGTAGGATACGTATCAATAAATATTACCAATGGCGAATTACTTTGGTCTATCACGCTTGAGATAAAAGAGAGAACAGAAACAGCGTCATTACCCGTAGTGAACTATGAAGGCTTCATGATCATTGCTAATAACACACGATGTACATTAGTCGATCCTCAAGGTGTTATCAGGGGTGTATTCGATTACACACCAATGTTGATTCCTCCATTAGCAGGTCCATTTGTGACAGATGATGGCCAGATTGTTGTTGCCGATTTGATTTCTGTAAGTCCTGATTCTATTATTCGTTGTCATAAAATATTTTAGGACGTGTAAGGCATATATCTATCGAGTTTACAATTTTCTTTTTGTATAGTAAAGATGTTCGGATTAGTCATAGACAGGTGCTGAAATAGATGTATCGCTAAAGATCAAAAAGATTTTTCTCTATAGCAAAATTGAGAGATTTTTATTCTGGAGCTACTCAGTTTAATTCTATCGAACTCGTAGAGAAACATGAACAGCACGACGAGGAAAAATATATTCTAATTTTTGGTCAGTGTGAATCGAAATTCTTAGATTTTTCACTGAGACTTGAATAATTTCTGCTTTGATCACGATGCTTCCAAATGTTTCACAGTTAGGTAAGATGAAACCACGTTTAATAGTTTATGATAAATATCTCTTGAAGACTCAACATTTTTCTTATGTAACATCTCTGTGTCAGTATATATCAAACTGAAGAATCTACTTTTACCATTAGAATAGTCATCTGAATTTTGAGAGAAGCTTCTCTCATTTTATTTTTTTATTTAAATCTGAGATGGTAACTTGATATAACACTGCATATACACAAGGCGAATGTTAATAAAATAAATTGAATCCCATATAAAATAGTTTATTCGACAATGTTCGCTTTTCATGACTTGTTACAAACATGAAATTCTTGTTCAAACAAAAAATTATTCACGAGATGCTATAATGAAACAGTTTTCTGCTTGACAAGTAAACAGCGAACAATATTTATAAAAATTGTTAAAAAAGACTAGTCTCTTTTTTATTCGTTTAATCACACGTAAAAACATATTACTTTCAATGTCCGACGCTATATTCACAAAGTGCTTAGTGTTTACATATATTGTTTTTCCATTTCGTTTTGTGCGACGAACTGCTTATGATCGTCTCAGTTTTTAAGAAGAATAAATACAAATTCAGAAATTACAACTAATATTTATAATTTTAAAAATGATGAATTCACGATGTAATGAATGTTGCTAAACATTTGAAAATGATATTCATTGATCAAAGTTTGCTCTTAGTTTGTAGGTATAGAAGATTCTGGTATTCCTCTGGGCGTCCAATCTTTGCCTCAAGATTTCGTTCGTCTATCTCGATCTATGAGTCTCAACAGAAATGACGCTAGATGGTATTTAATTGCTCAGCATAATACAACAGCTTCTCTAGCGATTATTGCTGCCGAGACAAGTGGTAGCATAGTTGGGCGACTACGTATTGTGTGGGTATACGAATATGGTGTGTTACCAAATCTATGTAATGGAATGGAGGGACCGTTGCTATCTATGGATCGAAAGTGGCTGTTTGTTGTTAATACTACAGGTATTCTAATCATCAACGATAATGAAGACTCAGCAACTGTTGAATACCTTGTTAGTTTCTCAGATCTCTGTCCAAATGATATGGCTTATTGCGAGACTGATTCGACACTTCTCGTTGTCGATAAAAACACATATAATATAATTGCATTGAATGTCTCCACGAAAAATGTATCCTACACGTCTTTGACACACATATGTCAAGAAGAGATTATTGGACAGCTTACCCATATGACTATTATTAAAAATAATCGTCTAATCATAGTTGTGATAACAGGAACTCGTCAAGCACTTCTACTGCTTATTGATTACAACAATCAGAAGCTTTTAGCGCGTTTCAATCTTGGTTACATAATAGATATTAGTAAACTTGAACCTCTAACTCAACTTGCTTATACCGAAACCGATGATCAGCAACTTTTTGTGACTATCGCTCATAAAACTATTGGCCTGGCGACAGTTCGACTCGGTATGTTTTCTATAGAATCTATTTTAATTCTCTAGGTTACTGTTATTTTTTTGATTTCTAGTGACATTGAATAAATAAGAAGAAGAAAGTAATCATCATTCTCTGCCAGTTTAAACAATGGTCAAAAAATAGCAATAACAATAACTTCAAAGGATTTTCACATTCATTTCCTTTAAAAAAAAATGTAAACCTTTTCTCCCGCTGAAAAATAACTGCTCTACATCATATTTGCTTTTATTTATCATGACGGATAACTTGAAGAAAATAATATATTGAAATTTTCAATTTCTGTTCTATTTATATTATTTTAATTAATGTGCGTATCAACAAATGAGCTATTTTGTATTTAGTAGAAATCAGTTTTATAGTTTGCAAGTCATTGATCATGTTTGTCATGCGAAATAATATAAGGAATTGTTTGTAATCACTCGAGTGACTTTTCGAATATTTTCATTAAAAAATTCTTCTATTGTTATTTAGGCTGAAATTCTTCATCATCCGGAGCAGTACTGCCTGTTCAACAGTAGTTGATGCCATCAATTATTAGCATCAACAATCTAATCGTGTCATTTCATATTTCGTTTCAGTCGATTTGAGTATTGTCTTAAATCAATACAAAAAAAATGATTTATTTTTCATAAGAATAGTAGAGCGGTGTACTCCTTTTTTAATTTAGTGTGCTTGAAAAAATCTAAAGAATTTATGTATCTATTCAATCTTTACGCGCATCAATATCGTATGAAACATTAAATAATTCGCGGAGTTTCTGTATTTTCTTACTTTGCATATCATTATTTGTTAGTTTTGTGTCACGATAGTCTCTAGAATGAAAGTCAGAGAAGATTCCATTAAACAGATTATGAAAATGTAAAGATCGACACAACCATATGGATTGTTTTGCTACCTAATAGAAAATGCCGTTCGCCGACACGAAGTTCGACAGGAAAAGTACATTTTGGTAAATTTTGCTACTATTCAAGGATCGATAAAATAAAAACTAAAGACAATATTATCGAAAGAAGCATTTCATTTTCTTATTCTGTATTTTGATGAATGTCCTTAAATCCTCGCCTTACTACAGACAATAATATATAATTTGATTGTATGTTTTCATTCAGATTGTTAACGATATGTTTAAAGAACAAAGAAATAAGATATTTTGTTTGTTATTTTTGCTATTTTTTTATTATCAAATAAGGCCAATGAATCATAGTAAATGTTTGGTAAGAAAATTAAGAACATTAAAACAAAGATGGTAGCAGAATCTCATTACTTTTCTCTTGGAATAGGCAATCATGAAAGTAGTATTTTTGAACTTAATTTATGATAAATAATGAAGCTAAGAATCTTTTGGGGAATCGATCGTCAATATGCATTAGATTCTTTTGATAACTATTAATAGAATTCTTGTAGAAATGAAATTTCCTGTAATTACTTGCCATTTTTCTCTTTGGTTTCTATCCAATAGTTGATTGAAAACTAAACAATTTTTTAATTTTCTAATGACAACAACAGACAAAAATTTTATTCTAGGGCAACTATAATTACATGCATTTTAAAGATAAGTGATTCTTATTCAATTCTCGTGGTAATTATTTTGACATAGAGATCGCTTTATCATTGATATTTAAAGCTTCATACAAGATTTTATAGTCAAGTGAAATTTCAAGTCTATGATTATTGATGAGATTTTATTTTAGGACCTTGTGTATCAAATATAGATGGAAACTTAAGGTTTTAAGAATCTTCTGTATTGTTTGCAACATAATTGAAATATTACTGTGAGAAAATATCGTAGATATTTATGTGACATATTTTATAATCTGAATTGATCGTAACAGTTAATTGTATCTAATACTTGACTAATTAAAATTAGTAACTTAATACTTTCTCAATAATTTTCGACGAATACGATCGTTTGTCTTTTGACAATAATAGTTAAATAATAAATAAAATTCAATAATATTCTTTCAAGTGAAGAAAAAATATTTCGAGTTAGCAACTTTATGCCATAAGCATAAACAGCGAATTAAGAGTTAAAAATATTCTTTCGATTATTATATTTTCTATAAAATATTCAAAAATTTCTGAAATATTCAAGAATCATTCGAAGCTGACGTTGTACTTCGTGTTGTTGATGTCATAGCTGAACGAAGACGTTGCTGTACTTGTTGTGGATGCTGCTGGTGCTGGTGCTGTTGTTGTTGTTGCTTCTGTTGTTCAGTTGAGTATTGATTCTTTTTCTCTTTTGGAAAAGCTATTGATGAACGATGTCTTTGTTGTGCTTTAACGGAAAACATCACTTGATCAACATATTGAGAGGGCATTTTTAATAAATCTTCCATAAACGTTTGTATTGTGACGTATTCCGGTAATTGATTCTCGATGAATTGACCTAGCATTTAAATTAGAAGTAACTCGTATATAAAGAAATATTAAAATCAATTTTTATCAACGTACAAGCATCTTCTGCATTCATTGTATCAAACATTTCTGTTGATTCATTATTTAAATGAAGTAAATTTGATAAACAATCAGCCATTTCATAATCATTTATATGTTCACCATATTGTTGTAAAAGATATAAAAGATTTTCACGATTCATTTGTGGTTGACCATTTCCAGGATCCCATTGATTAGCAATGGCACTAAACGCATGATAAAGATCCGATGGATTAAGACCAAATGCTGGTCGATGATTTATATATACTAAAAAATTATGAAAATTTTTCCAGAATATTAAACAATGCAAAACTAATAAACTGTTACGTTTAATAAAATCATTCAGATCAATATTTTCAACATAGGTATTCGTATCAACGTAAGTACTGAATTTAACTTCATTGAGCATATCATCAATCTAATCATTTTTTTGTAAAATTTTTAAATAAAAACAAAACGAAAGAAAATATTAATGACACATACTTCTTGTTCCGTTGGATAATAACCTAATGCTCTCATCACAAATGGAATTTCACTTAATGGAATTTTCGCTGTTATTTCTCGACGATCAAATCGATTTATATCTTGACTAAAATTATAAAATATTGTTAATTAATATTCATTTTCGAAATTCCACACGAGGTTATTTTATAATAATGATTTTAGAGCATCTGAGATAAAGATGAACAGTGGAAACAATACTTGTTAATTTCAATTAAAAAAGAATTCTTTCTTCTGATCATCTACTAGTTCTTTAAACAAAAAGCAAAATTATCTTTATGAGAAAAATTTTACGAACACAAATTTTAAAGTTAGCATCAATCAAAATTATTTATATAAACTTTTCGACTGAATATGTCATAATATTAGAACATTTGATAAAACTTTTATGTCATCAAACAAAATATGATTTACAATTAAAATGCACCAGTCCTAACTGTAGTGGAATTCACATCACATGTATGAAACATGGATATCTTCTTCTGACTTAGATCAATAAAGTTGAGTATTTTTCGATAGAAACTCCAATTGCTTAAAGAGTTAATCAGATAAGTCTTCTACTTATTACAGTCAATGCTTTTCATTCAACGTTTGCTAAATGAAATATAAAAGTAGCAGTTATGACTTCGATTTTGATATTGTATTCAAAGACAGAAATATCTTATCAGTCTGACTAATTAGAGCGATTCGTTTTTTTTCAGATACGCAGCAGATGACATGGCTCGATCTAACGTTGGAAAGGGTACATATTTTATACGATCCTTTTTTTCGTTTGATTGGTTTCATCATCTACACATGTAATTCACCGAAGAAAACTATATTGATGAATAAAATTAGCACTGTTGCAGTTAAAATAGGTTATAACCATTTCAAGTCAGTGGGTTGAATAGAATTATAATTGATTCAACTAGTTTTATCTCCAACAGTGAGAATTAGGGATTCTTTATGATTTCATAATTTTCTCGAAATGATTGTCCGACTCACATTCATCCAACTGTTATTTGAGAAGAAGTAGAACTTACTATCTCAGTTGACTGTAATAAAATAATTCTTGCATTTCTCGAAAAATTTCCCCTTCACGTCCACCTTCTAATAATTTATAAAAGGGTATCAAATCTTTTCCGCCTAATTGTGCTTGTGCTTGTAGAACTTCTGGATTAACACGTAACATGTGTACAACGTTATCAAGTCCACCACTTGTAAATAAATATTGTCCATCATAACTTGAACGTACATCACTCACACGATTTGGATGTGCTATTATAGCCATTTGATCATACGGATTACCAGTTAACGGTAAACGTTGAAGACCTATTTTATCTGTTGTCATAAAATAAATATATTCTTCGTTAGAATCTTCGTCTAATTTTGGTAGAATTCCTATTTTACGTAATGGTGAACCAAATGTTGGTCCTAATATTGTTTTTCGACACATTTTTGTACTAGAATTATACAATTTATACTTATATTCATTATTAATTGTAATTATAAATGATTCTTTTGTTAATGATGATGGATAATAACAAGCAGACATTGGTTCAGCTATTTGTTCAATGCGTGTTGACGGTTTTAAAGCCAGATGATCTATTTCACTTTCATTCAAATCATATTCAGCTAAAATATGATCAGCGCCTAATAAATCAAAAGATCATTTTTGTTTAAATATTAAATCGAAGAAAAGAAAATTAATTTCTATTTTTCTTACCAATCGTAATTAATATCGGCTGATGGTCATCAGGTGTCAAACCAAAAAACAATGCTTGAATGGGTTTATAATGTGCTCGATAACGACCAAGAAATGTATACATATCTTCACTGTTTAAATTTTGTCGATAAACAGATACTGTATAATCATCTTCCTATAAAAGAATATTAACTAAATGTTTATTTGAAATCCGATTCTATTAATCAATGCGTTAACGCGTTTATTCTAATTTGGAAGAATAGTATTGTTTTAAAAGAAAACAAGCAAATTTTAAAATAGTTATGTACGATAATAAGATATTCATTAAATATTAGTTTTATTGATGAGAGTAATCTATGAATTCTTATTAAAATGCAATTCAAAAGAAGAAGTTGCATGATTGATTTTATTATAACGCTTTTTTATGCATATTCATTTTTTAATAAATTCAATTAAATTGGAATTCAAGAATTTTTATTAAATCTAAGTCACATTCTCATGACAAATAAAGCATAGATAAATGATGGGATCGAGCAAAAGAGAACATGTGTTGTTTTTCCAAATCTAATAAAATGTCTAAATATACATCGGTAGTCATTCATGTTAATAACATCAGTCAATTATTCAACGTTAGAACATGTTTTCATTAAAGAAATTTTTGTCAGAATCGAAATATCTATGTAGACTTTACCTTTAAGTATATCAAGATTATTGAAACTTACAGAAATGTTAACGTTTCACATTTATAAACTTTATTTTCAAATTTTTCTATAAAAATATTTTCGTGAGTTTTTAAGACATTAAAGAAATTACATGACGTTCGTTTCTTTATAAGTTCACTTATCAAAACTTTAATTCAATATTTAGAATTCAACACAATAACCATACTCAATTCTTACCGCTGTAGCTAAATAAGTTGATGTTTGTGAAAATTCAATAAAAATAATTGTCGTTTTTGCATAATGAAATGGTGCTTTGAGAATACTTTCTAACGATAAAGCATCACATAATGTCAGCTGTCCATTCGCATAACCAACAGCAATAAAACTCGCATTATGATTATAACGTAATTGTGTAATAGCATTATCATGTGTATGTTGAACACTTGTTATGATTGTTTTTTGTTGATAATCCCATAATTGTAAACGACCAGATGCATTAGCAAAACACAATTTATGATCAAATGGATGAGTATCTAATGCATATATAGCTGTTGAAGAATCACGTTTTATAATTGATATCTGTTGGCCAGATTGAGTTACATGAGCTATAACAGCATGAGATGATGATATTGTAAAATCAAACGATGAAAATGGAGGTTGAGCTAATGTTGATTCATTATGTTTATGTGCTAAATTTGATGGCATATACGGAGACGCATAGTCTGATGTTGTATATGTGAATGATATAGATTGAATTGGTCCAACACGAAAATGTTCAAACCACATACGTAATTTAAGTTCTTGATCGAAGAATCGAATCACTCCATCACTATCACCTGTTACGACAAGACTAAGGAAAATATGTTATAGTCATACTTTGTTTTGCTTGATTGATTTGTTTAAAATATATTACTTACTCATTTGTTGCGACTAAAACAGTAATTGCTTTTCGCTGTGGTTCACATAATTTGAATGCTCGTTTATTCATGGAGGAAAATTCTGATCGCTCGTCAGTTTTTTTAACTAAGATAAAAAGTAAATAGACGAGTTTTTCAATCACAGAAAGTTACTTTCTGATCAGATATCTGTTGAATAATAATCCAGAAAATCTTTGATACTTCTTACTCAACGTAAACAATAAAAGAAGGAATCATTCATGAAAGACATTCACTTAACAATTCCATTTTTTGATCCTTTACTATTTCGCACCTGTTTTGATCGATATCTATTCTTACCCCACATGACCTCGAATTTAAAAAAATCTTTCTTTTCAGATGGAATTTATTTGTCCAAAGACGACGTTTTTTATTTAATAAGTCATAGAAATCGATGATTAATTCGCATATGATATTGATAAGTTATCGTTGTTGAAGTATCGTTTAAAATTAATTTAAATCGAAAATACACAATAGGAAATATCATATTTTAAAATTTCTTGATATTCGGATACATACGATTTTCTTATGTTTTTATAAGTTCAACTGTGAAAATTTACTATTGTTTTTGGCGTTCTTTCTCGACAATCTCTAACAGTCTTTTTTTTCTCCTTTAAATGATATTGAGCAAAGTCTTAAATAGTCAACTAATGATTAACTTAGCAGTGCAAGAGACAAAGAATAAATTTCCAAAAAATGAAATCAACAAACAAACAAACAAACAAACAAACTGTACCATTCGTCTTTTCTGGTGGTTCAATAAATGTTACTTGTTTTTCAGTTTTCTCTTCGTCGTCTTGATCACTTTGTTCGTTTGTTTTTGCTGAAGACTTTCTTGATGATAAAGTTCCGCTACGTGTAGATGTTGATGATTTTAATGTGTCACGTGTTAATTCTCTATTGTCTACCATTTTTGTTGATTGACGTGATAAATCATTTTGTTTTATTTCATTTGTTTGTTTTTTATTCATTTCGAATGCATTTCCATTTGTTTTACAATCCCAAAGAACAAGTTTGCCAGTTGTCGTACCTGTCACAACTCGCGTTGGATGAAGAAGAAAAACTGATTGAGTTAAATAGCCAAGTTTTTCACGCGGTGTATTAAATGTCTGAATAGAAAAACGAATATATTTTTATTTTCTACAAATAAATTTCGGTTTTTTTAAATTGTTTTTACTCTTTCGCTTAATTCTGGATCATAATAATTTATACCATTCTCATGTGACCATTCATAAAAAATAACTTGCGTTGTTGAATTCGATACTAACTGAGATGATTGACGAGAATTAAATTGTAAATAATGCTGATTTGAATAATCATTTCTTAATTCTAATGCACATAGTGGTCGATCACTTTCCGCTGTCCAATCCCATATTGACATTATCTATTCAATATTTAATATTAATTTTCTGCAAAAAAAAAGAGTCTGTGAAAGAAAATTTTACTTGAGGAGCTTGCTGACTCATTGTTGCTAGATATTTTGCATCATTACTAAATGCTACAGCTCCTGTTCCATTGATAACATCGAAATAAGTTTGATTCGGCAATCTGTATAAACAAGAGATTCAAAAAAAAATCCTCAAAACAACTGGAGCAATTGTTAACAAACCCTGTTATTGTATCCCAAATAATAATTGTACAATCTCGACCACTATCAGCTGTACATAACCAACGCTTATCATTACTAATACAACAACATGTTATGTTATTTCTCTAAACAAAACAAAAATAAAAACAGAAGTAATTGATCTATTTCTCGAAATATCATTCTGAAAGCATATACATGTCCGATTAATAACTGTTGTCGATTATTAGCAAAATCATATAAAACTCCAATTTGTGAAGCAACAAAAAATATTTTTTTTGTATTATTTATTGATAAATTAAGTACTGGTAAATCTTTGTTAAAGCCAAAACACCATTGAAATGACTAAATGATAGATCAAGTAAAAATAAATTAGTTTTCTGCTATTTCTTAAGTTAAATTAAATTAATAAAACAAACCAATATTTCTGCATAAGCTGATGCAGATGTTTCTTCATTTTCATGATCATCTTCTGGTGTTGTTGGATATGGCGGAGCCTCCGGTGGTGATATAGACATTCTCGTTATTTAAATAAATTCTTCTTTTTTTCTTTTTGTTTGAATACTTCTGCCATTCGTCACTTTGTTTCTATAGTTACGCTCACTAATAAAGAGTGCTCGTAAGAAATTGAAAGCAATCAATATATGATACATAATTATTAAAAATCTTAAAACGAGTCTGATCTATTCATTTCCTCATATATAAAAAATATCCTTACCATATCAATTAGGATTATAAAATTGAAATGACCATTGTGAATTAGCCAATCGTGCATGAATAAGTTCGTTCCTTGTCTTGTCGTTCTCTTTTTTTGTCACTTCATCAAGGCACTTTTCTAATAGAAGACAGAAAATCTTAATGGAAGACGATGAAGATGATTTTTTTGCTTATCAAACAGCCAAATCATTAAATAATAAACGAACACAGTTGAAGCAATTTTTTCAAGCGTAACTTATTCTTATTTGTCACTTCTTCAATAAAATAATAAAATAAAATAATTTCATTTATTTAGTCCAGTTACTTCTAGACAATCATCGAGTTCCAGTAATACAGATTCTGACAGTGAGCATGATTTAATTTCAACAAAAAAAAACAAATCAACATTTGTGACTATTCCTATACAATCGATTCTTATTCAAACTGAAACAATTGAAAAAAAAGATTTAATTAAGAATGAAATTGATGCCATCGTTACATCATGTTTTACATCGAAAAATAAAGAGGTTAAACGAAAAATTAAATTAGGAAAACGAACTCTAGCAGATGATCAAGAATATGAAGATGAAGATGAGTATCTAATGGATGTTGCACAGCAAAATAAAAATGTACCTATAAGCAGGTAAAATTAGATTTAAAATAATAAATGAAAATTCATTATTATTATTATTATTTCTCATTTCAATATTTTATCTTTTTTTAGAGCAAAAATGAATTCATTAAATAAAAGTAAATTAGACGACGATGATGAAAAAGTTACACGTGAAACTGCTGCTTATACTCGATTGGATGCTGTATTACGTGTTACCAAGCCCTTATGTGAAAAACAAATTCAATCAGTCGACGATGATGATTACGAAGACTATGAACCAATAAAGATAAGTAAGAATCTATCGTTTCAAATACAAACATACACCTGGATGAATGGACTACTTCGATATGAAGTGTTAGTACCATGGTTCGAGTCTTTCTCTCGGCACACAAAAGAAAGACACTATGATTAATGTTCTAGTTTCGATATTGATTTTCCTTCAATGAAGGTCAAAAATAAGAAATGAGAATACATACGAACGGGCGGTATGAGTGTCTTCGAATAAAAATTTAAATAAGAAAAAACGTCATGTTAACCAATGGATGATCATTCAACTTGCCCTCTCTAAGAAAAGCAATGCTGAGCCAATCCCAACGGTACATACCTCTGATGGTTAACAACAAAAAGACGTTAATTTTTTTAAAACTCCTTTTATTATTTTTTTAATACATTCTAGCAACATCAAGCAGTACCGATACTATCGAGCCAGTGAGTCCGGTAAAATCATCTTTATTAAAAACGATAACATTAATAATTGACCATTCTGACGGAAGACAATTAAATCTATCAGTACCATCATCAATAACATTGAAGAGTCTTTCGGAGGATGTAGCTGAACGCTTATCTTTACCATCAATTTATCTTGTATATAACAATCAAACATTAAAATTAGATGACAATAATCAATCCATGACATTGCAACAATTAAATTTTTCATCGAATGATACTCAACTAGAATCTTATCCATTAGTACGAAAAATGAATATATTTATTCAAACATCTGCAACTTCAGGTAATGTATGAAAAGAAAATCGATTAAAAAAGACAAGACTAAAATAATCTTTCATAATTTAGCTCGTCGTTCATCGCTCGTATCCAAACGTGAATATACAATACTGGATACTGATCGCTTTGAAATAATATTTGATGCATATAAGCGGGATATGAAAACAAATAATATTCGATTTGAATTCGATGGTGACACACTTCATCCTCATGCAACACCCGTTGACTATGATATAACTGGTGGAGAAATTCTTGACGCATTTATTTTACCAACATCGAATAATAATAATAATAATAAACAAAAGAATGAATTGAAAGCAAAGAAAACAAAAGAAATTATTTTCGATAACGATTCAGATGATTGATTAAAATAATTTCTAGTCACAATAGATTGTTATATTTCTGTGCATAGATGTTATTTTCTTTTCTTTTTCTTTTTGACTGTACTGATGAACTTTCATTACGATTCAATTTATGATTAAAGATCTGAATATGAAAACGAGATGTTATGTCTATTATCTAATTTTATTTTGTTAAATAAAGCGAATCATATTATACAAGAAAAAAACATTTTGCACTTCGAAATTTTATTTTCTTTTCAGACGATGTTTCCAATTTCATTTTCATGTACGAACGCATCTTTTTAATTGCTTGATTTAAGTTAATAAGAATCTTTATTCATAAATATAATATCTTAGTACATAATCGTAAACAAATTTGATTTCTTATCACTTCTTTCATAACTGTTCAATCATTTGATTCTATTTCGATATGTTATAAGACACACTATCAAAAGATCTATATTCTTTGAGAATACAATGCAAAAATGAAAAAGTCTTTTCTTCGTGTTGTCATATGCATGGCAATTTTTAGTCTTTTAGTTTTAGCTTCTTTTCATTTCTCGGCCAATAATATTTCAGGCTTCCACGAAAGAACTTGAATATTAGCCATTTGCTGATTATACTCATTACGGAGAAACTTATTCTTTTCTATGATGCAAAGATCGTTTACTTAAGCATAGTTTTTTTTGTCTAGTTGTTTAGATTACTTTTGATATTGTAAATAAAATTTTAGTTAAACATTGCTTAGATTTTTTTAAAGAAAATAAAATATTATTTTCACAAGAATGAATAGAATTTAAAAAGCAAAATTTCTCTTGTATATAACGGATATTTGTTAACAGTGTCAGGAAAGAAAAATTTATTCGACTTTTACATTGCTATTTCATAGAATTATGATCTTTTTAGTATTGTATATTATGGTTCACAGGGGAAAGTATAAAAATATTCATAGCCTTTGAAAACAAGAATCGTAATCTACATCATCTTAACGATTTTTCACGAACCTATTGAAATCCGACTGGAAGGAGTGGAGAATCTGACATAGTTATTAGCTAGTAAAAACAATCAAAAACTCATGAGAGCATGTTTTATGTGTTGCCTACTTTCAATGTTTTCCTCTTTCATGATCTATTTCAATTTGAGTTATTGAATACTAATAATCAAATAGCTAAACACGTTCTTCTAGATCGAAGTTTATTCTTGTTTTTAATGCTTCACTAAAAATGAACTGTGTCGATTTTCTTAATGGTATGACAATACAATTTGAATAGTTACTATAAACAACAGTATATTCTAAGACAAACTCTACACAATACGTATCTCATACTAATGTACATGGACACAATCGAAATTTGGCTCTGAGTTACTGTAGTGTTATAATTTCATTGAAGTAAATGTGAAATAAATATCTTTAGCATTAAACAATTCAAATTGTTCATTTTGATAATTATTCCAGCATTCATTTCATTATTAACCAATGAACAACAAGAGAATATGATAAATATCAAGCAAATGATTCTCTATGCATCATTTTATATTTGTTTCCTTGGTATTAAGTAGATTTATTTTTGTCAATATATGGTAATAGAAGATGAAACTAACACAATAATATGATGAAAGCGATGTTTGATTCGAATTCGTTAAGCTCGAAACATTTTCAGTGATTTCTGTGATTATTTTAGAGGATTTGTCGATTGACGATTTATTGATGATGGTGACATTTCAGTATATCTGAAGTGGTATCCAGAATGTTCTGAGTAGAAATTTTATCTTTGAAGAATTTTCAGGTTATGATTATTTCTAGAAGAAACATGTTTTACAAACTGAAATTTTCAGTAATTCTACAATTAACACATAGGGCTGCTAAAAGAAAAAAAAGTTGAATTGAACTCAATGGCAATAGCGATGCTGTTAGTCTACATTTGCGCTATATTTCGGAGAACGTTCAGTTAGTCAGCGTGTGAGAACAGATTGGATTTTTAAATTTATATCGATTCAAAGAAGTGCTCTAATTTTCACTGACGAAGTTCTTTGCAACAGAATGGATGCAAAAATAAGAGACGATCAATCAAACTTTTGTACTTATTTGATCCGAAAAACAATATTTCAGACACTTCGAAATAGTCTGCACCAATCTGGCAGGTTAAAAAGGGCTAGAGGCTATTTTCTATCGATTTACCGTTACTCTTTCCAAAAATAAATTGTAACAAAGGAAAAAAATCATGAATAAACAATAATCAAGGGACATTTTTAAATTGTTTTAGCCACATCGATCACATCATCAGGAATGAAAATGAGAAGAAAAACATCGTACATTGTAAACAAAACTTACCTATATAAACAAACATACACACGGCTAAAATAATATATATTCTCTTGTTTTTTCTATAAATATTATCAAGAAAAAAGTCGTAATCCCTATCAAACATATCATATGCCACGACAAAGATTATCGAGCAATGTTTTAAATCGACTCAAATCTCGCGTAAGCCATAATAAAGATATTGAAATTTTTGACATATTAATGTAGTTCTTAGGTCATCGTTATCAACCATTGGACGCTATTGAAGATGAGGACTATGTTTTTTCATTATCTTCTTCTGATGATTCTCGAAGAACATCTTATGAAAGTGATATTTCATCATTTGAACAACAGCAAGTTACAAATGACCTCAATAATATATCCCAAAATGATAAAAAAAACTATTATGGTCCGGCAAAACGAATAACATCGAAAAATTGTCGAGAAAAATTTGAAATTTTTTATGAAATTCACAGTGGTTTCACGGCAGACCAAGTGATATTGATTGAAAATGCTTTACAGATTGTTGCTGATAGATTCTTCAAACCAGAAATTTTAAAAAATATGTATCAAATTTGCGGTAATTCTGGTTGTTTGTTAACACATGGAGTATTGTCACAGTCGAATTTAATACAAAATTCAATTTATTTCAATAGATATCTACTGTTACAATACCAACTGATTTGTTTGAATCATCAAAGTCAAAATGGTGAAATTTCAATTATTAATATTTATCCAGTTCAGGAAAAAAGCCAGAGTGAAAGTAATAATTCTCATCCATGTATTTTTTGTATTTCGCATGGATCAACATTTTTAATTGATGGTGAATTCGAAATCGAATTGAATCAAGATAGACTGAATGGATCAGTTAAAAACAGTTCAAATGCGTTATTTTGGGCTGGAGAAATCGTTTATCAAATGCTTCACAATCTTGGTCATCGATTTAAGGACAATGATTGCACGAATCGATCACAGATTCAGATTTTCAAACAGTGTTTTCTACATGATGGTAATTATATTCCTATGAAAACTAAATAAAATTTTCTTAGTTTCAAAAGATAGACGAAGTTTTTTTGTTTGTTAATGAGATTAAATCTTTTGATCGATACTTGTTATGATTTATTATAGGATATTTAAATAAATGTGTTGATATTGATAACTCTTTAAAGAGCTACTTATCAAGAAAATACAGTCATATTCATATTTATCTTGAGAAACGTTCAAAGTATTTAACACAAACAAAAAAGTTCATAATTAAGCAATTCATATTATTGTGCGCTCTTAACTATTCGACTGAACATTAGTTAGTGCGATGAGAAATAAAATAATTCTATTGTGAAGCTAACTAAAACATACTACATAAATTCAGATCCGTCTCTATTCGTGTAATAAATATAAAATTTCCCGAGCGTCACGTTATTAATTTACTAAAAATTAAAATGTAAATAAACACTTATAAAGAACCAATTAGTTCGCTCGTCAGTAAAAAGATTTCATTATTAATTTTGTCATTGGGCTTTTTCGCTTTTGGATAATCGTTAAAGCATTATAATCCATTTACCCAACGATTTTGCAATGGTCAAGTAATTTAAACAGCAAGACCATTTTCCCAGTGCGACAACTAGTAGCTTCGTAGAATTAGAAAAAATGTTTTATCGTTCAACATTAGGAATGAAAAACATAAGTTTCAGATATACGTATTTGATACATTGTTTTGCTATTAATGTGTACCAAATGTATAAGAACATTAAATGCGCTAGTTAACTTTATTTTTCACTAACTTAAAAAAATTTAACTTTTTACATTGGTAAACAATGTTGTAGATGATTTAGATCGTTAGTTTTTAACGCAACTCTGTCACAATATTGTCAATTGAGAATATTGAATATTTTTCATAACGTATCAAAAATTGAATGATTACAGCCACAGATATCATACTTATGCTGTTGCAATACTTTGCATAATTTTAAACACATAACAAAGCTGAATTCATTTTTTATGTTGATTTTTACTTTCGAATTTGTTAAAACGAAATATTAACTAGAGATTTGCAAATGCTACTAAGAATTCTACAGTGAATGAAAGATCATTTTGTATCAGTAATCAGTTAAAAAATAAACAAAACTGTAGCGTGTCATTGAGATATTCTTTTAATATTAAAAACAAACGCAGTATTTTTTTCCCTCCTTTATGTAAGGTAAATAAAATTTAAAAATAGAAAGCGTTTATTCATGAAGTTACAAGAAAACTTCAACATACGCACATATACAAACTCACTTATAAGTAAGGGAGAAAAAATAATGTGAGAGAAGCAGAGTTTTTCATCTGAAAAAAAATCCCTTTTTCAATTTTTTACCAAGAAAAAAAAATAATGTTTATTCTTTCGTTTGTAGGTGAACCTTTTTTTTCGTGATTAGTCTATGTGGTTTCTTTCCCACAATAATTATTTGTTTCTACTCTGCTGAGAATAGACAACTTTCACGACAATGTTATGATATATTCATTTTATTTGTAGGCACATAAAATAGTGACACAGCAATATTTAGTTGATATATTTAGATTTAGATGGCCGTTATTAAGTAAAAAATACTGCATTAAAAGGCTTGAAATAATGCACAATATCAGTAAAATTTTGCAGACTAAATGAAAGAGCAAGTTCGTTCTAGATTTTCAGATTGTACATTGATGTGTTTACTATTCCGATGTTTTTAGTCACAATCCAAAAATGAAGTTAATACTATTTTTTGCAATCGTTCAAGTAATCTAAATGTAAATTTCATTCGAATCATCACTGGTCGAAGAAATTATAATTTAATAAAAACAAAAGATAATCTATTTATGTCGTCAAGTATATCGAATTACATTTTTAATGAAGAATATTGTAGACCCTTTACATACGTAAATCTGTTGATATCTGAGAGATGGCAATCTGACTCGAAATTTTCGACAGCATTAAATAAATATCTGAAGTAATTAATAAAAAATGTAGTTCATCAAGATTTATTTCGTTGTTCCAAAATATTTTCAGATTTCTTTGTAACATATTCCTAACGACAACTTTTAAGATTGTGAAAACTATTCATCGTTTTTCTAGTTACAATACAATTCATGAGAATAGACGATTATATAGTAAAATTCTATTTTATAAATATTTCCTAAACAATCAAAGAAAATATCAATATCAACATGAACATGTGTAGCCACACGACATAATTTTCAAATAATAACGTTGAATGAAAATTATTATCTTGCCGTGTTAAGCAAGTTACTAACTTAACATTATTATTTTATTCATGAATAAAGTTGCTAGACATTGTCGCTTGTTTGACTTACAGATTCAAGTTCATCGTATATAAATATAATTACTTTTTGTCTTTTCTATCACAAGGACATCGTTATATTCATCAGTCAGAGAAGAAAATCAAAAAATCTATTATTATTTTTCTACTATTAATATGCATGTTTCTCAATGTCGAATCGAACGAAAAGTAAGGGAACTATACGTTTGTCTTTGTTGGGAGCAAAAACGTTTCATCATGATAATAGCACAAGTACTTATGCCTATTTACACTTGAATAATCTAGTCAATTTTCTATTCTTCTATTTCAATTGTATCAGTGTCGAAAATTTTCGACTGCCTAATATAGTCTACGTAAACTGTTGTTGGTACTAATCATGAGAAGTCTGTCGATTTTCAACTTTTTATATGTTTCTAGACGTAATTGCCTATTGAATCAAGTTTATATTCTTTAAAAACCCGCGCTTATATTATTTTTTACGATTCTGATATGATGAATATTTCTTTCAAGAGTGTCGATCGATTAAAAACTCATAAGTATTACAGTCAGACTATGACGAAAAAATGTAAACATATTATTTTGTTAGCTGTTCCTGAAATCATAAAGATATTAAATCAAAATAATCTCTGAAACTCCTCAGATAATTAGAAAACTCCTAGGTAATGTTTAAAAAGTAACATTAAATATTTATATTTGAATTAAAAGTAATTCGAACACGTTCACATTTAGTATTTACGACACTAACTTTGATAAATCATTAGACATAATAATTAATGTAAATCGAAAAACACCAACATGGTTTAAGATAGATAATTAATATTAAAAACTTATTTTAGATGTAATTATTTTTTTAATTTCACATTATAAGTTCATCTATGAGTGTCCCTATTTGAATCCTATTCAAAATGGAATACCTGTGTTTCAAAGGTCACTATACAATTTCTCAAAAATTCATTATGAGTATTGTCTACATCAATGTGATAACGAATTTGAATCCTTATTACAATCAGATCAGACTAGATATCAAATATTGACTCGACGCGTACCAGTCAGAGCGTGTACTTCAACTTTGTTTGGGTAAAATTAGACTCCGATTCAAAACCAAATTTATCCAATTAAAACTGTTTTCGGTATAATGAGCAATGATTTTATAGATGAGTTATTGTAAATGGTAACTTCTACCATGAACAATGTATAAAATGTATGACAGTTTTGATTTAATTTTCTAAGCATCGTTGAATGGTTCTCAATAATATTTTAAAATCACGTTTTCAAAACGAATCAGTTCAATATGATTAAAAACACAAATCAAATCTATCCAAGCCGTGCAGTACAAACTCAATAATTGACATTTAACAACCGCATTTTGTCGTATACAATGGTCTAGTATCATGACGGTACTTTTCCGTAGTCGTATATCGTAGAAAACTGACGAAACACGAAAGTCGTACATGAAGCACTAATCATCATAAATTATTGAATATTTTCTCAGTACGATGTTGAAAGATTTTCTTTCAATTAGATTTATCAACAACACACTGATTTTCACCTATGTGTTGTTTTTTCTTCCTCGTAAAATAATTAAATCGAAAATAAATAACTAAATAAAATAATGAAATTACTTGATTTTAATTAAATTTATCAATATATATATATATATATATATATGTGTCGTAGGCCAAACTAAAGTTTGAGTTTGGACTAGTCCAATCTTGAATTGATGCAATTCTATTCAGTAATATATAAATAAATTTTTAGATAGACTTTGGATTTAAGCAATTTTTTGAAATCATATTCATACGATGCCAATTTGCTTTGCACAATAGTTTTTGGAAAGATTAAAGTAAAATTTTAGGAGTTATCAATAAATTTCTGCAGGAGAACAAGTTTTATGAAAAATTGTTAATAAGTTTTTGAGTCTAAATTTAGCCTCTTGGTGAATGTTTGTAATACATAAAATGATGTTACCTGAATATGATTTCAAAAAAATGCTCAAATCCAACGTCTATCTAAAAATTTATTTATATATTACTGAATAGAATTGCATCAATTCAAGATTGGACTAGTCAAAACTCAAATTTTAGTTTGACCTAGGCCAATTTAGGATTGACCTACGACATATATACATGCTTCAAGATCAACAGAATAATATTGGAAAATTGGAAAATATTCGCTATGAATAGAAACTCGATGAATAAAAATGATCTAATATAAACTAAACCAATAGATTAAAATATACTGTGTCCATCGTATTTTTTCGAATTAATTAACTGAATTCAAATCTTCATCTTTATAGCTATTCGTTATGGCGCAGTTTCGGATGATTGTAACATAAAACTAGTATAATAAGCGAAATCAAAACGGACAAAGGTGGCGTAACTACGTGTTGTATATTGATGGTTGAAGCTCTTCAATGTACGTATGTGTGTATTGATAATACAAAAATTATCAAAAAAAGCCATTTAAATGAACTGACAACAATTTTTCAATGAAGTTACTAAGGGTTACATTGCTACACATACCATTACACTACTTCTTTTTTCAATATATTCAACAATGCTCACACATTTTCATCAAGAATTTCTAGAGGTTTCATGTAAGATAATTATATACAATCGTGCACACATCACCAACGTTGGTATCAGTATTTTTAATAGGATTTCGAAGCAGTGTACACGTACACCCTGCTAAGTCAAAAATTTTATTTTCAGAGTGTACTTCATAGAAAAACAAAGTGTGCTCTCAAAAAACAGAGTGTACGTACACTTTGTTCTGCTGGGGTACACTAATCATTAAAAACACTGATTAGTATGGGATCACATTCGATAACCAATACAATTTACTGCATCTTTTAAAACGAGACGTTTGCATTTATGTCACATCATAGTGATATGTCGGACACTTCATTAATTTCTTTAGGTAAATGGTAGTTCAAATATGTACATGGTTGACATTCGTAATTACAAGAGAAATATGTATTTATCGATGTTAATTTTTAATGAAAAATCAGAATATCATCGAATGAAATACTTGCAATATGAGAGGGCGCACATATCCAGTCGTGACGTTATAAACATATTTTGTTACTCGTTCGTTCATGTCTAATCATATATGCAGATCATCCGATTGATTACTTGAACTATTTGATTTCTTTTTATCCAACAAGAAGCGGTCGGAATGAAATGGCCGGTACACTTCGTCTTCGGTTCGATTTTTAATTGTTATCTGCTATTTAATTTTATGAATTTTTCTTATAGAGAACACCTTCAAGAAGTAATTTCACTACTTTCGAATGAATCAAAGACTTCATCGCTTCCACTGAATGACAATAAAGAAGACGAAGAAGAAATAGCATTTACAGATTTAGTAAAATAAGAATTATAAACGTTTTAGAAAAAATTCTTGTTAACTAACGATAATTTCTTATTGTTTTTTTTAAAGAATTTTACGAAAAATTCAAATAAAATGACAACAAATGTGATCGATATAGTTGATCCCATTGATTATGAAGAATATATTGATGAACATCGACAAAAAATTGTCAACGATCCATTACATCATTTACTTGAATATCCAAATGATGACATTGATTTTATTCGTATTGATCGACAATATCGTACTATTATTCCAATTATGCCCGAAAAAGAGTTCGAATACTTGGAAATATTTTAAAATACAATCAATGTGACTTTCTTCTTTAGAGCTTTGAATGATCCACACATTCGTGACTGTTTACAAAGTTTTAATGGTGAACATTTTTTTCTTCGTCGAAAGTAAATCGTTTTCTGTTTTTAGTATATTTATCTTTTAAAGAAATTTAATATTTTGTTTACGTTGTTGAAGTTATGTTCATCATGCCAGTGCAATAACATTATTAAATATTCGTCAAGAACAAATGCAAGCTTTAAAACAAATAACAAAACAAGATTATGAAGTTGATTTAATTGATGATAATCGACAAATTTTGATTGACCAAGAAAGAGTAAATAATTCTTAATACATTGCCAATTATTCTAAAATATACAATTGATCTTTTTTTAGGATAGTCCAAGAAAGTTAGCTACTAATGATTCGTCAATTAATCCAATTAAAAGTAGTTGGATTTTGGCAAAAGATGATTTAGATAAAACAGAACCAGATACAATAATGCCTCATTTGAGTAGGAATATAGTAGAAGGGTTCATTCTCTTTTTGATTTAATTTTTTTTTCTTTATTTTTAGTTGAACGTATTCCAATAGAAAGTGTAGATAAAGAGAATGAATTATTACGTGGAAAAAATCGTTATTCAAAACTATTTAGTTCTTATCCACCTCAAGCAGACGTAAGTGTACCAATAATAAAATAAAAAATAAAGAATAAAGAATTCATTTTCATTTTAAACGAAGTCATAAAATAAAAAGAAACCAATTTCAACATATTGATTAAAAAAACGTATCGAGGTTTAGAATTCTTAGTATCAATTTATTTATCTATTATTAATTTACCTTTTTATACAAGAATAAATATAACTAATGTTCATCGATCGATATAATATTAAATTTAAATGTTTGAAAATTTGGTTTCGCCTTTAGCTCACCATTGTTTGTCGACTAAAGAGTCCATCTCGAAAAGTTTTCAAGAATTTCAAAAAACATCAGACGCTACTATAATTATATTTATATGATACTCTTATTTATAGATACAGACGACTTGGCTCGATAAAAATAAATTGGTGACAATATTATAATCTTCACTATATCCATTTGAGTATTAAACGAGCACTGAAATATCCTACATGCACTTTTCTAGAAGTCAGTGTTTTTCATAGGCTAGTCGAATGAAAGTGCAGAGTTGATAGTAGCTAGGGACGATGATCAGTTGAAGTTTGCTCAAATTGATTGGCTGTGTAGAGTTGTAGGTTTTTTTTTGAAAATCTGTTAGCAAAAAAAAAGTAATGACCAATGAAGGCTCCATTCCGACAAAAAAAAAGCTTAGAGCTTTTCACGTTTGATGGGCTAATGTTTCAGTTTTTCTCTCATGTTCAAGGCACATTCAGAAGCTGAGTGTTATCACATTTTTGATTGTCCATCTAATTTCAGAGTATGATAATGAAATCGCCCGTATCTTATCAGATATAGATTTTAATTATTTCGAAATTATAATGAAAGAAAAAATACACTCTTTTTTCTTTGTTTATTTCATAGACTGATTGCATTGAATATCGTTCGCCAGCTGAACCACTTCAACCATATACAACATTTAAACTTCAAGTTAAATGTTTAGATTTCAAGTAAAAATTCAAAGAAATATTTTTTATAATTAAATTTTGTTTATGAACTTAGATTTGAACCTGAAATCGAGCCGATTTTTATTACATTAGCATTATATGATTTTAAAGAACGGAAAAAAGTACGTTGAACTATATTTGATTTAAATGTCGAATTAATTCAAGTAATTTTAGATATCAGAGAATTTTCATTATGATTTAAATAGTGATGCGTTAAAACAAATGATTCATATTCGGCCAGCCGTTGATGGTTCAACATTAAGTCTTTCGGCTATTTTTCCAATATCATTTCCATCACCTGATATTTATCTTATTATTCGAGTAAAAATCATAATCTGTTTATTAAAGGAAAACGAACTTTTTAATCTTATTTTCAAAATTTTAGGTCGAAAAAGTTTTACAACAAGGTGATTTATCTGATTGTGCTGAGCCATACATGAAACAAGATATTAAAGTAAATAGATTTGTATTACGAAAGATAGACATCCTTTCAGGCTAAATATTGTTTTTTGTAAGTGCAATTTGACTGCTACAGGCAATTTTTCCTATAAAAGCTCTATACTAGTTTTGGGGCAAAACTATGGAAAAATTGTTTACGAACAGAAACATGTTTTTTTTCTATCGACTCCTTAGTATTATTTCGAATGCAACATGTGACGAGAAAGGTATTTTTTTGCTTTTTGATATTCATATAATACAATTCTATAAACAAACGACCTTTCATCAAATTCAGAACACGTTTGAAAAACACATTCTCAATTGATAAAAGTCCATTTACCCGAAGCATATCCACAGGCATTCTAAACTTCACATGGTGCATTTATTCTAAAGAAACGAATGCAAAAATATATAATATTTAGAAATAAATTTAAAAGATCGAAGGGATATACTACTTGTAGACGATAGAATCAATGAATGAAGTAATCCTCTGCATCATATTAACTCGTACATATCAAGGCGAAATCAAACAAAAGAATATGAAAACATACTTATTATATGCTGTTATTCTCGGCATACAACGATTCAAATAAATATTATTCCTTTAGGGCTGACAAAGTAATATGATCGTTACTTGCTTAAATATCTTTTATTTCTACTAGTTGTAATGGTAGAAAAAAATCAAGGATTTCTCTTTTAAGAATATTTTATTTCTTGTGTCTTAAATGGATTTAACTAATGGCTGCTGTTTTCTAAAGACATTATTTCTCCTTGATGTTACCATGAGTCAAGCATTTCTGTGAGAAATGTAAAAAAGTTGCCTATTTTCAAGGATATTCTTCAGTCCTCTATTCACTACTTACATAACATCGAACCTCATCAACTTAGATTCACAAATGGACAAATATAAGTATGTGTTCGAGCTTGAAAAAATCTACTTCATTTAATTTCTGTTTATATCAAGTTGAACTCTTTTTTTCTCGCAAATATTTTTCAGCTACTGATAAATTTGTCAATATCGAAAGTTAAATACCTTCTTGAGTTTCTTGTGCTTTTTCCTTGCATATTGAAAATAGTTGAATTGATTAGAATTTCAAATTATACGCATTACTTTACGGATAATTCCTAATATATATAGTTAGATGAAATCAAATTTTTATTTGATATAATCATTTTAGAATCAACAACGATACCATGAACAAGCAATACAGTTTTGTCAACGTCTTGGTCGTTTTCGTATGCCATTTGCTTGGTCAGCAATTAGTTTACGAGATATTCTTAAAGAAATTGAACAAGAAACAATTTTGTCAACTCATGCTAATACTTTACCTGCTAATGCAGAATTAATAAATTCAACTATTAAAGCTTCTAGTCTTGGTATAAATAAGCATACTTAATTTTAAAAATAAATAATTCGATTAATATTCTTATAGAAAGAAGAACAATTGGTACAGGTGGTATTCGAAATGCTTATGAAAGTTTTCGACGTTCGCGTGATGAAAGTTTAACACGAAATAATTCAAAACGATATGAAGATCGACAAATTCCAACATCATCACCAACATCTACATTATCATCAACAAATACAAATCTTTCAACACCATCGGACGAATTTTTTCATATACTTGCAAATTTTGATCGACCAATTACTGTTACACTCAAAGGAGTTTATAAACAAGTAAAATTATAATTATCTCATTTGATCTTGTAGTTTTTTATTTTTTTTTAGGAAAGCGAAAGATTAAATGATGAAGATATTTTCAAATTTCTAACTGATTTTCGAAAACCACCAACTTTAGCAAAAAAACCTAAAACTATTCCAGGTAAATGAACAAAGAAAAGGTCTTGAAATGAAAGAAAAACAGAAATTATTAAACAAAATTCATTTAGCTTTTATTCGATTGGAATTTAATCAAATTCATCCAGGTGATACAGTTGATTGTTGTCTTGATCCTCAATTAAATCGTTTAAAACCTTATACTGATGATACAAGACGTCCAATAAAAGAATTACTTGAATTTCCACCACGTGAACTTTATTTACCACATATATCTTATAGAAATCTTCTTTATATTTATCCGTTATCTCTTAATTTATCTAATTTAACAACACGTGGTTCAACATCTGCGAGAAATATTGCTGTTAAAATACAATTAATGGGTGGCGAGGAAGAAATATTTGCTTTACCATTAATATTTGGAAAGTCATCTGGACATGAAATGATTAAAGAAATTTATTTACCAGTTTTATATCATTCAAAATCACCATCGTTTTATGATGAAGTTAAAATGCGTCTTCCAGCTGTGCTGGATGAAAATCATCATTTATTTTTTACTTTTTCACATATCAGTTGTCAACCCAAAGAAAATGCGCCTATTGAGACACCGATTGGATATACAGTAAGAATGAAATCGAAAATGTTTCATCCTATTTATCTATTGTATTTTTAGTGGCTTCCAATGTTAAATAATAATCAACTTGTACATGGAGACTTTAATTTACCAGTGGCCTACGAAAGACCACCTCATAATTATTCACTAGTGCCTCCAACGGTAAAAATATTTTTTTCGTTAAACATATTTATTTAAAGTGTTGACAACGTGAAATATGAGCGAAGGTTTTTTAAAATTTTTGTGTCTTCATTGTGTAAAAATGATCAAGTAACTTGTAGAAAATGTTTCTTTTGATATAGTCAGATGGCATTTTTATTACCAAAGCCAGCTTAATTAGATTTACAAAGGTGAGAAGATTTGATAGAAAATGAAATATATCACAACGATGACGTCCTGATAATCCACATATTTGTCTAAGTTCGTTGACAACATTCATTAAATGCGCAGAATAATATAGAAGATAATTTCTCAGAAAATTGATCTGTCCGATATCAACTAGTCGAATACTAAAAGTTCATGTGTATCTTCGACGATTTAGATGACCAGAACTTCAGTTTTCAATCAATCAATTATCATATTTATGATTAAGACAGAAACAAAATCTGTATTGAATATTGGTGTCACTATGTGAGACTAGCAGCTTGTTTGAATTTCAAAATTAATCGAAGTAAAAACTCAAACTATTTGAAAATAGTATTTAGATCATATAAATTTTGAAATTGGATTAAAACCAATCCCTAAAATTGATGGTAATGTTCGACGCAGATTTTGTGTTGATTCTAAGTATAATATTTCTTTCTTCTGAGAGCGGAAACTTTTAAATAGTAACTTAAATGTATATTATTTGGATAATTATATTGAACAAATCGATTTTATTAATAATCATGAAAATTGTTTTTAAGTTTCAAATTAATTTTTCTAATTTTTTGTTTCACTTGATTTTCATGACTTTAAAATGATCGTCTGAGGATATCACGTGAAATTATAAATACAGGTAAGTTGCAGAGTTTGATCTAATTATAGCAAAAATTTGTGAAAAAGAATGTTCTATTCAAAATATGAATGACTATTATTAACAGAAAGTTTATTTTTAGAATCATGATGTTAATAATGTCAAATGGGCTGATAGTCATAAACCGCTATTTTCTCTATCAATTCGTCCTTCATCTACAATTCATTCATTGGTGTGTAATTGAAAAAGTTTTTTATTTAATTAAAAAGAATTTATTTTTCTTATTTTTATTTAAAAAAAGGACGAACGATTGGAGAATTTTTTTCATATGTACAATCAACTTCGAAAACAAGCTTATTCATCTCATCATCATCATCATCATCATCCTCATTATCAAATTACGGATAAAGATTTTAAACAAGCAATCATGGATACTGTTTGGGCACAACAAGAAAAACTTGTTCAATTTCTTTATATTCTTCTTGATACAATTCTTTCATTATTAGTTCGATCACCAATCCTTAATGGACATTTATGTAAATATCTTTTGCTTGCTTTTTTTTAAAGACCATTTCATCCTTCTATATAATATCAATGTAATCGAGTGTAGGACACAAGTAAATGATTATCCGTTTGCTTTACTATGAGAAATAAAAGAACAACCTTGGTAATAATATGTTTCAATACAAAATACGTATTCGATCTTTTTCGATGAGTTATTAAGAGATATGTATTGCATAGGTTTCTCATTCCTATAATTTATAGGAGAAGATTTTTCGTTGTATGAAAAATATAAAAACGTTTGTATCAAATTAAAAGTATCACGCCCAGACTAACACACATGACAAACATGAAATACTTATAAGATGCGTAACAAATGAGATATTCGAATATAAATATTATTCTAGTTTAGTTTATGTGTGAAGCATGAAATATTTCAGCAGAATTTAATTTACTCTTTTCTTCCATAATTGAATACAGTTTGTCATGTTATATTAAAAAACAGAAATAAATTTTGCGAGTGTTCAAAATTCTGCTCTATTTTTGATTATGTTCGAATGTAATTGTATTTATTTTCATGAATAGCTCTAGAAAGAATTTGATAATTGCTTGATAATAGACTTTTAAAAATTCAATTTCTAGTAAATGTCAATCAAACATGTTTTGAAACATTAGCAAAAATTGTTCAACGTATTCAACGTGATCTTCTTGCCGATGTTAATGACATACATGGAAGAAATCGTTTACTTTTAACTTATATTCATTACGAATGCACATTGCATACACCAACTGAAACTGGTAAAACTAAGCTTTATCATTTTTTTTACTTTTCGCCTCTTTTAACTGAATAAATATTTAGATATGACTGCTATTTCATCAAAATCAGCGAGTCTTCGTCCGAATTCTCTCTATTTTCAACGCCGTGTTCCGCGTAGTACATCAAATCCTGATTTACCAAGTCCATCTTTATCACCTGAAGACGAATTAGCACTTGCTGCAGCAAATGGCGGTTTTATTTCAACAAGTATATTTATATTCTCACCATTTAGTTTTAGTTTTGTTTTGTTTCAACTTTGTAAAATTTTTTAGGTTCATCATCAGGAAAACAAATGAATGAATTATCTCAGGGTATTATTAAAGATGGTGCTCATCCAAATAATAAAGCATCTCAACAACGGAAAGTAAATAAAATAATTTTGAAATTGATTTTTTCATTTATATTCATTTGTATGACTAGTGAACATATAAAATGTAAGTGAGGGATTAGCTGGGATAAGGGCTTATTGCATATAAAATAATCTTTGATATATATATATACAATATAATCTTATATTTAATTTTAGCCGCTACATGAAGAATTATTATTTCAATGGGTTGTCTCATCAGGTGCAACAAGAGATTTTGCTTTTGGTAATAGTTGGTTCTTCTTTGAATTATTAGTAAGTTTGCTTACAATCTTTTTTTGTATTGTTTTTTTTAAATTTAAAACCTAATACAAGATAAAAACAATGGGACATTATTTACATACAACAAATCGTTTTGAAATTGATCGTCGTCATCGTTTTTCATATCAATTTGCTGATGATATAACTACATTGTTAAGATTGATTATACGTGAATTACTTGATCGGCAACATCATACACAACGTAATGGTATTGACGGAAAAATTCATTGTACACAATTAAATACATCATTAGCATTCTTTATTAATGATTGTTTATCACTTATGGATCGAGGTTTTGTTTTTGGTCTTGTTAAAATTTATTGTAAAGAAGTATGTTGACGTACACTAAAAATTGATTACGATAAATAATTTGTTTGATTTTTTTCAGTTTGATCTTGAAATTGCACATGGTCAACCTTCAGATACATCATATTATATTTCTTTAAAATTAGATTTAATTCGAATCGTTTGTTCACATGAGCATTATATAACACTTAATCTTCCTTTAATACCAATTATTCCTCCATCACCATCACCAAGTATTGGTAGTATGCAATCTTATTCATCAAATAATAATAATAATAATAATAATAATAATAATAATAATAATAATAATAATAATAACAATCTTAATAATACTGGAAATAGCCAACGTACAATAATAATTCAGCAAACTGATTTAACATATGAATATCGTCAAGAACATTATCTTGTTGGAATTATTTTACATGACTTACAAAATGTTTTGTCAAAAAAGTAAGTCTAAGTTAATTTCATCAAACTTTAAGACTTTTATATGCTAAATAAATAGATTTTAGTTTCTATTCATAAGGCTTCCTAATAAAAAAAAGAAAAGAAAAAAGTTGACTCTACGAATCTTATACTCCGCTTAGTTTTTCTTGAACGCGCTTTTATAGCTAACTCTGTACATTACTTCAACAACTGCTATCAATTCACTATCTCGACTCTTTTATTTTTGTTTATACTTGTTGCTGACACCAATATGCAGATATCTATGATTTTCACGTATTAAACACTTCGAAGTTAATATAAACGGTTTTAAGTAGTCATGCAAAATCGTGATAAAAAGAAAATCGCAGCATTTTTAGCTTTGCTTTCAATAGATATGCATACGAACAGATTTATTTCTCAGACAAATTATCATTAGAAGTCAATGATATTTAGCATTTTATATTTGATTGATATTTGCTAGAACAACAAACTAGAACAGTTTCTGCTGAATTCTAAATCTTCAAAAGATTAAAACGTTTATTGACAATTAAAATCCACTAGGAACCACAAAGAAAGACTCCATCCTCCTAGATGAAAATCTTGATATCCCTCTGAATTCTACAGTAACAAGCACATCCATTTATGTACATGAAATATCCACTTTCACGAATATCAGTCTATGGAATACAGTAGAGAGTTGTCGTAAATTTTCGTTGTATTACAGTACAGAATCCTCTATAAGTACGTTTTACGTTGTTTTGTAAATCTCTTTGAAAATTTCGTTGTTCTTTTCTTAGTTCACCATGGCTTCATAGTCGTGCCATAAATATTTTACGAAATGTTCTTTCATGTCATGATTTTGATCAACGTTTATTACTAAATGATGAAAAGAACAATCGAAATCGTGTTGCAAGACTTTATTTGCCACTACTTCATATTATATCGAATAATATTAATAAATTGTTCGATCCAGGCAATGCTTCATTTGGTAAGAAAAACTAGCTATTTTGTTTTAATCTTTTAATTTCATTGTACAAATATTGAATATTGCAATTATAAAAAGAAACTTTTGAGAAGTTTTTCATTTATTTTTATTTCTATCTTCATAGGTCAATTGAATCGTCCATCAGTCACGCCTTCGGATGATCTTCTGTCATCCAAGACCGATGAATTTACAACAGAAAGCGATGGCACATTAGTAAATAATAAATTAATTACTGGTTTCATTCTGAATTTTTAACCTTCACTTTTTTTTGTCTTTCAAAGAAGCGCACATCATCAATGGCAACATTTAGTGAAGAAACATCACGAGATTTATTAATTTGTTTATTATGGTTATTGAAAAATGTTGATTCTTGTGTACTCCGTCATTGGTGGATGCATATGAAACGTGAACAACTTCAAAATTTAATTCAATTACTTGATTTATGTATCGCAAGTTTTGAATATAAAGGAAAAAAACAAATGAAACGTCATCATCGCATTGGTGCCGGTGGACATGCATCAGTTCTTGCTGCAATTTCAACATGTTCATCAACAAAAAAAACTTCTACAATATCAGTTAAAAACCAATTAGAAAAATCAATTATCGGAACTGATAATGCAAGAACCGAAATGTTAAATAGAACAAAACAAAAGAATCCTAATCCTTCAGCTCATGGTAACGAGAGCAAAACAATAAACAGAAAATATCATAATTCGTCTACATTACCATCATTTTTATTTGTAGAACCAAGCAAAAGCACCAGTAATCTTCGTTGGCGTAAAGATCAAACACACTGGCGACAAGCTAATACAGAAAGGTTGACTTTATTTATCTGCATGATTAATTAATGTTCTCAGACTAAACATAACTTAGTTAAGTTATGGAAGAAGAATTTGACAGAAAATATGTTCGTTTAACATGCATCAATGTCTTAGTATTATAAATGATCGAGGAAAAAAGCAATAATTTACCAGAATGTTGATTCTCTTAATTATAATAATAGTTATAAACTAACAGAGGCGTTAAATTCATTTGGAATATTGAAGTAGATAAAAAAATTTAAATAATCTTTTCAAAGTTCTATGTTGGATTTGAAAAAATGTACGAGCGAAGTTTTTGACGCTAGAAGAATTCTAACTAGTGATAAAGATTTTTATTCAATAGAAATTTTAATAGATACGTTCCGATATTTAGAACTTCTGTGTATACGTCAACAACTGTTCAGGGAAATCTTTGGAGCTAGAGAAATTCTTTCATTTGGGAATAAGACTCAAGAAATCTTTCTCTCGTTATATATTAAGAATAATATTTCTTTCGCTCAAAACATCTTTGATTTACTAATGCATAAGAAAGGATTGATATCAAATTTTCTTTTACTCAAATACATGATTGATTCATTGTTCGAATGAAATTCTTTTGAATTAATTGATTACTCTGTATATACAGATAAATGAAGAAAATTTAAATTTTTCTTTATTTTCAAAGCAAAATAAGTTTCTTTGTCAAGATTTTATTTCTGTCTAGCAAAATGATTCATTTTATCTGCAGAATAAATATTTTCATGTATGCAACATTGCTAAAAATAATGAAGTCATTTTTGACAATGTAATATTGATCGAAATGATTTGAATTTTATCATAAGTTTTTCAGATAGTTGAATTATGTATAGTTTTTTAAAATGTATGCATCATGCATTGAAAATCTTTCGATTTCTACAAATAGCGGACATATTTAATCAATCTCAAGTAATTTATCGTTCTCTACTTATAATCCGTGTATTCAATGTAAGATTATAACAATTGATAAGAAGAAAAAAAAGAGCTATGAATTTTGACTATCGCATTAAAAGTGGACTAATAGATCGAAATAAGACAGAGTTAAGTACTTTACATTTGAAATTCCGCATTGCTTTCTTCTTGTAGAAGTGAAGAAGAAATAACAATTGATGCTCATCTGGAAAGTACTCTTGCATCTGAATGTACAATGATTGTTTTAGATACAATCGAAACAATAATACAAGTTTGTTTGATTATTTTATTTTATCGAAAAATAAAAAAAAACTATTCAAGATCTAACGAAAATAATTTTCTAAAATAGGTCGTTCAAACCACAGATTGTCATCAAGTTCTTTTACCTGGTTTACTTAAAATTCTTTTGCATGCATTTGCACTTAATCAAAGTACGTGGACATTACAAAATTTATTTTCGCATCAACGAGCGATTGTTTATAAAGTAAATTAATTCATTTTCATGAAAATTTGGAATGCTTGTTTTTCTTGAATAATTTAGTTTCCTGAATTACTTTTTGAAGAAGACACTGAACATTGTGCTGATTTATGTCTTCGTTTATTAAAACATTGTTCATCATGTTTAAGTACAGTACGAAGTCATGCATCCGCATCTCTTTATTTATTAATGAGACAAAATTTTGAAATTGGAAATGTAAAAAGAAACGATTTTTTGAAAATTATTATCTATAAAAGACATATTTTATAGAATTTTTCACGCGTTAAAATGCAAGCAACAATGTCATTATCATGGCTTGTTGGACAATCTACTTCACAATTTAATGAAATATTTCTACGAAAATCATTACGAACTATTTTAACATATGCTGATGGTGATACAGATTTACAAGAAAGTGCATTTCCAAGTCAAGTGAAAGACTTAGCAACAAATTTATATATGATTTTATGTGATACAGTCAAATTACGTGAAGCTAAAGTTATTATCTATTTGGATTTTAAAAGAATTGTTTTATTCAATGAAATGTTCGATTTATTTAGGACGATCCTGATATGGAAATTGATCTTCTTCATCGTATAGCTAATTGTTATCAAAATAGTCCGGATTTACGACTTACTTGGCTACAAAATATGGCTCAAAAGCATTTAGCGGTAATGAAATAAATCATTGATAAGTCGAAGTGATTATCTTGTCCTTCATTGATGACATTTTTTTTGTTAAAGTAAAAAATATGTTATGGACCGAATCCCTAGTAAATGACTGGATATGAAAGTAATCTATCCCTTAATACCATATTATTATCTTCAGTAGAGATGCCAAACCATATTTATTATCACTTGATGAGAAATCTCATATGGAGAATCCTAAAAACATTCTTCCCATCTGTGGTTACACTAATGATGCATGATAGAATAATCCTCTATTTACCCAATATAGATACTTCGTGACATCCATTAACAAAATGATCAAAATAATAAAACTCAATATTCTGTTCATTTCAACAGAATAAAAATAGAATTTACATTAAAGAAGCAGAAGAAGAAGAAGAAGAAAAGTCAGGGACAGACCCGTCAATATTAGGAAAATATATATTTATTTATCAAACGATAGTGTTTATATTAGCTTAATTCTATTTATATAGTCTGCAAGAATGAAGAAAATAATTCTACTGTTTTTATTAAAACAAGACTCTAATAGAACCCCTATTCGTTTCTTTTGCGATGCATACGCGTATATATTAAATATCAAGGATATACATATTTTTTTCTTAACACTAGAATCACAATTATACTACAAGTATAATGTAAAAAGACACTGCTCACCATAAGGATTCGTCTCATTACTAGTTTATTTTTATAATTAAGCATAACCGTACAAAGTGTTTGCTATTGATTTTAAAAATCATAAGATGAATCAAAATAAAATACTGATAAGAGAAAAAAAAAGAACAATTTCATTTTTCTTTTCATTTATTAAGATGAACCATTATGCAGAAGCTGGAATGTGTTTAGCACATGCAGCTAGTCTTGTTGCTGAATATCTTCGTATGCTTGAATCAAAACCATACATGCCTGATGGTTGTGTTGCTCTACAAGTTTGTTTAAATTAACAAAACAAAAAGAAAATATCAAGAAAAAACTTCATTTGATTCATCTTTAGAAAATTTCAATGAATTTATTAGAAGAAAGTGCTGTTAGTGATGATGTTGTATCACCAGGAGATGAAGGTATTTGTACTGGAAAGTATTTTACAGAAAATGGTTTTATTGGTCTAATGGAACAAGCAGCAGTTTTTCTTACACATGTTTGTTGACAATTTTTCTTTTTTAAGTTTCTCTATTTATTGATTTTCTAAAGGCACATATGTACGAAGCAGTTAACAATATTTATCATGTATTAACACCAATTTATGAAGCCAATAGAGATTTTAAAAAGCTATCTCAAGTACATAGTAAGCTACATGAATATTTCAATCGAATACTTATTCAAGTAATATATATACATATATATATATTCAGTGTAATTTTTAAATTGAAATATTCTCTTCTCTATAAGGGCAATAAACGGTTATTCGGAACATATTTTCGTGTGGGATTTTACGGAACAAAATTCGATGAACTTGATGGACAAGAATTTATTTATAAAGAACCAGGAATAACAAAATTAGCCGAGATAGCTTCTCGACTTGAAGTATGCTGATTAGAAGTTGTTGTGTTATTTATGTTTAGTATTTTATTTTCTTCTTTTTCTTTAGTCATTTTATATTGATATATTTGGTAAATCTCAAGTTGAAATGATCAAAGATTCCAATGATGTCAACCGTGCGTCACTTGATTTAGCCAATAAGGTAAAATACACATATATTTATGTATGTGTGCGTATATTAAAAAGAAGAAAAAATATAGAAGTAAAACCATCGATCATCACCATCATCTTGCACAAGAAAAAAAAGAACGCGCATACACACACATTAGAAAAACGCACTCTGAATTGAAAAAAAAAGACAAAGCGAGCAATAAAGAAACGAGATAGAGTTAGCAAGAAAGGAGAAAATGACAAAAAAAATTTCAAACATTAGGCACTGGTTGATATTTCGGGTCTTTTGGTACGCCTTTAGTTTCTGCTGCTTTTGTTGTAGTTGCACCAGCCGTTGATTTCTTATTTTTCTTAAATTTCTTACCGAGAACTAAAAACAGTAGGACAAGAATGATGGCAAGAATGCATAATGCAATGAGACCAACAATTAACATCCTCTCCGTAGACCATCCTAGAAAAATAATTGAAAAAAATTTATCAATGGTTTAAAAAAATTTGATATCATCTTTCGTCGAATAAAAAACAATATTTCTTTATGATAACGGTTCTTTTTTTCGCAATGGTTGCGGTTCTTCATTAAATGAGTCATCAATCTGTACGAAGATTGGTCATGACAATATTGAAAGTAAAAACCACATTTTCAAACGAGACTATTCAAAGAGTAAATTTTAACATTTTTTTTTCGTTAAAATTTGTTTTTCAAGATAATATTATATGCTTGGTTTAAGCAAAAAAGCCTAGAGCACTTTCCTTTTGTGTGCACTCATTTATTCGTCGAGTTTTTTTACTCTTTTCTGTTTTTTTTTTGTTAACATTGTTTTAAATTACGTATTCGATGGAAGAACAGATAAGAAAAAGACATATACGGACAGAACATTTTTTGTTGCGTTCTGTCTCGTCTCTCAAGGTTTGTCGACTTGTAACTAAGAGAGAAAAACGACAAGCGTAAGTCAATTGAAAAATGAGCTCATGAAATTGTTGGTTATACAGTATGTGGCCTTGTCGTTGACGTTCTTTTAGACATGAGTTTCTTCTCCTAATCGACTATTATCTTTGTATAACTCATTCTTCTGCGATATGTAAACAGAATTGGTAACGCAGACCTTGTATATATCGCCAGATTCTTTGTCTTCTTCTCTTCTTGCTCTATCTTTCTTCTTTCTTTTCTGTTATCGGTAACTGGCTATTTTTGCTTACTGCAATGACGTACCAACATTTACATACATTCATATGCCTATATTTCTTTTTTTCCTTCCTGTTCCAAGTTTTGTCTTATTTATTTTACTTGATAAACTTACCCCACCATCGTTTACCACCAGTAATAGCAGTGGTTTCAGTGGTCAATTCATCAAAAATTGTTGAAGAATAATCATTGATCGCTTCAATCATTGCTGTTGTTTTTGATGGCACAACATTACCCTGCATATCTGCTATAACTGTATCAACGAAACTGGGTGATGTTGACACACCTTCGGGTTGTTCATTAACAGCTAAATTAACGATGTAGTCTTCAATGGGTTCTTCAGCGTAGTCATCTGCTACAATCGGTTTAATTTCTTCAACGGCAGCTATTATTGTTGAGTCCTCATAATCAGACATGTCTTTGTCTTCACCACCTTCATTTCTTTCATTTGATGAGGCTTGATCTTCAGCCATAGCGTAAGACGGATGACGGCAACAATAAACAGTACGGAAAGCAGATCTAAAAGGAATTCGAAAGAAAAGAAAAAAACCGCATATACGACAGTATTCTTGTACATATCAATGAGAGAAGGAAGGGACAAAAGAAAAAAATATCCGCATCAAGATAATATAATCATTGGAGAATAGTTCTATGTTATGATAAATATGCTAGCAAGCTTTAGATCTTGGAAGTATGCCTACGCAACAAAAAATAATAAAATAAAGACCTTTTTCTCTTTTTTCTCTCGTTCTATCTTATTATCTCATGCAGGTATGCCACTGCATACGTCATCAACTATAGACATAAACAGAACAATGATGATGATCTAGTTCAGGCCATAGATCGATTTTGATTAGCTTATAAAACGATAATAAATGGAAATTCATTTTAAAAAAGAAGAAAAAGAAACAAAAACAGAAACAAATAATCAATTCAAAGTCATGTAATCAATATGAAATTGGAGTGCTACTTGTACTTTTCATTATCATATTTCCACTAACCTGACTGTAGATCAGTAAATGTAGTCAATATGCGTGACTGAATGTATGCATTTAGTATATGTGTTATTATCTGCATCACGTACAGAAAAAGCAACGCAATGAAAGAAAAAGGACGGATTTTTGTGCGCCATACGACGACGGCGATGGCAACCAGGGAACGATATTTTTTTTAAATAAATCGTCTCCATCCATGTCTTTTCCTTCTCGCTTTTTTTTTCGTGTGTATTTATGAGTATGCGCGCGCCCTGCTCTACAATCGTCACCATCATTACTATTATTATTTACTTCAAAAGCAAGAGCTGTGTTTTTTTGCAAGCTACGTATCAAATCATTGTACAGAGACATGTAACGAAAATGCAAGAGCCTTCAAAAAGAAAGGAAAAAGAAAGAATGCCGATGCGAAAAACATGAAATGAAGAAAAAAAAGAGAAGACACAAACAAGCGTTGTTTTTGAATTCATATGCAAGTTACCTTTTGCTTGTTCTATGCATTCTCTTATTATTTTTTAACGATACACTGTGTTTTTTTACGATGTTTTCCTCATGGAAATAAAGAAAAAACACATTCAAGTCGAATAAAAGCAAAAAAAAAGACATTGAAAAAGGCATCTGCTATCTCTTTTCTTCGTGTCATCGACAATGTTATGCATAAATTATATCACCTCTCTTTCTCTCTTTTCTCCATTTCTTATTTACGATAAATTTATCTAGCCTAAATATAGATTAAACCATAATCATCACTATGTAGAAAGCGCAGAACAAAAATATTATATATATATATATGTACATTAATATGTTCGTATGCATAAGTATATATATATATATATATATATACATAGTTTTGGTAGTGTCCACCTGGTTCTGTTTTACTTCTCCTTTGCTTTCATTTATATATATATATATATACGAGAAGACTCAGGTGCACACAAGCCTATTAAGAATAATGATTAATAGAACAATAATTGTGTGTAGGAGAATCTGTATATTATTCATTTTTCTTTTATTCTTCACATTTTTTGCTGCGACTCGCTGCTTTCTTTTTTATATGGCCTTACCTGTACTTTGTAGGTGATTCGAATGTAAAAAAAAAACCAATACGACTACGAATGAAATAGACAATGAAAGAACGAAAAAGAAAAAAGAGAAGCAGAGACAAGGAGAAATAATACAAAAAGAAAAAAAGGAAAATAAAAACTAAGTCTTAGACCAATATAAACTAGACGCATAGAGATTTAGAAGTAGATGCACAGTAATGAAGAATCATCAAGATGAATGATGGGAAATATGACTGTGGCACATAGCATAACGAAGAAAAGCAGTAACAGCAGCAGCACATTACTATTACTGGTATAAATTAGCCATTTGTGGCTTATTTATTGTTTTCCAGCACGGTGCCTTTCCATTTTTTCTTCTTTCTGTCAAGTACGAATCCTTGTTGTTAGGTATTGAATGATGCGTCCTATAGGATGCCCGAGATTTTTGTTGTTGTTATTCTGATGGGGTTAGATACTGCTTGCTTGTACATACAACATCATCAATTCCGCTTGATATCGCGCCTGTGCAGAGAGACGACGAGTGAAGGCCATCATTATTATCATCAATGGCAGCAACGATGATGACGACAACTATGATCGCAGTTTTTCTTTTGCTTTCGTATCCTTGCTAAAGCAACAGGAGCAAGAAACAAGTAAAAGAGAATAACTTAACAAACGAAGCGACCAAATCAATAACAAACCATTGAAGCACTGAAGCATCATCGAGCGTCAGATGCTGTTGAAAACCGAGGCATAGAAACAATTATAGGATAGGACAATAAAGATTACTTTCTCATATGCTGCAATCTCATGATCACTATATTATATTAAGCGTCAAGAAGAAGAAAAAAAAAGGAAAGAGTATTAAACTGATAGATAGAAAATCTATTTTATATTTACCTTAACCATTTTCTCTTAGGGTTGTTTCAAGTAATCTAACTGAAATAAAAAGGACGGAATAAACATAAAACACCATCTGGCTATGAATCGATTTCTAAGAGCTAAGTGCTTTTTAACGATTTAGAAGGTTGTATGATGTACGAATGAGAGAAGGTCTCTAGAATGATTCTCTTTTTTTTCTTTTTCGTATTGTGGTTTTATTCTTTGTTTTTTTTTATTTTTTTTCTTCCTCTTTTTTCTTCTCTCGGTTGTTTTTTTCCTATTTCTAATCGACCAACCGCGGAGAAGTTGGGATTTTGGGACAGAGTCAGCTATGCTAAGTTTCATTTATTGTTTAATAAACCTGTGTAAATTTGCCATTTCACATCGGCGTATGGATATGGTCAATAAAAACATTTAAAAAGAAAAACATCTGAAAACTTTACTCATTTTTGTGATTGTTATTTGTGATGTTTATAAATACTTAACCTAACAAATACCTTTATTCACTTAAAGATTTTTCTTTGCGTGCCAAAGATTAAAAGTCGTTCATTCCCTTGATGTTCTAGAAAAGGAAATTTGCCGATTTATATTGCCTATGGCTAAATGATGTAGAACATGCTAAATGTCATGGTTATGGCGATAATCGAAGCAAGATTTTGTCATATATTACTTTTATCTCGTTTGTTCTTCTTTATCTGCGAACTAGACATCATTAATTATTTCTAAATTTATTTAATAACATGTTTTAGAAACGATAGAAAATGAGTCACAGAAAAATAGAACTCTTGAAACCTGCTTCTTTCTTTTATAATGGTTTTTTCTTTTTGTGCAAATTCAATAATAGAAGTCGACCAGTGGAAAAAAGTTATATAGTAAAAAAATTCTGGACGGCATCGCCGATAAGTGTCTAGATGAATGATCTAAAATGGTCTAGTATTACTTTTTTTAATGGGCTATTCTAAAAAAATACAGATTTGTTTATGTAACACTTAGCCTTTTCTTGATCTAGCGTTGATAGTCAATAACAAATGAATTAGATAATACATCATCATTCGATTAGTAGATAATCATTTTTACATATTGTTGCAATTATTTACAAGATTATTCATTTTGTTTATGTTACAATCAAGATTTGATAGAAAATTCTCTGTCATTTCGTTTTATTTTCAAATTCAACCGATTTTCTCTATTAGTTATCATGTTCCAATATGTTATCGTGCTTTGTTCTTGTCTATCAAAGATAAGAAGAAGAAAACAAGAAATGAGCTTTCAATGCTTGATGATAATGTCCATGCATAGAATCCTATGAAGTAACAATGAATGATTAACACTTTCAGTATATAGAAGAGAGCGAAACTTCAAAGCAATGTAACGCCAATCGAAAATGATATTCTTATCATGTATTAGTAGCCTTAAAAGAGATCATAAAAAATTTCTTGTCAGTTTTTTTCACTTTTCTAATTATTTATTTTCTCACAAAAAAAAGATCTACGTTCAAGTGACTTATGTCGAACCATATTTTGATACATCTGAATTACAACATCGACCAACACATTTCGATCGAAATTATAATCTTAGTAAATTTCAATTTTTTTTCTTAACAAAGCAACAAAAAAACAATTTTTCTAATTAATTTAGAACGGTTCATGTATGCATCACCATTTACCATGGATACAAATCGTGCACATGGTTCATTACATGAACAATATAAACGTAAAACAATTTTAACTATTGAACGTGCTTTTCCATATGTTAAAACACGTGTTGGAATAATCGATCGTGAACGCTTAATTCTAAGTCCGATTGAGGTTGCTATAGAGGATTTACAAAAAAAAACCGACGAATTACGTATGGCTATACAACAAGAACCAGCTGATCCGAAAATTCTTCAAATGGTTATACAAGGTTGCATAAGTACTGCTGTTCATCAAGGTCCATTAGAAGTAGCAAATATATTTTTAAATCCAATTATGAATGGATTAGAATTACCAAATATACATCACAATCGTCTGAGATTATGTTTTAAAGAATTTACTCGAAGGTATTTTCAATCAGCAAACAAAAGATTATCGTTTCTTTCTATTCTTATTTTCCCTTTATATTAGACTGGCTGAAGCATTAAAACGGAATAAAACATTAATTCAAGCTGATCAACGTGAATATCAAAAGGATCTGGAAAATAAATTTACAAAATTTACGGAAAGTCTTCAACCACTTTTATTAGCATGTAAACAATCAACTATTATTGAAACAACCTTGACAAATAATAAGAGGTATAATAATGTATATTCAAGTAGATTTCACTCGAAAAATAATTTCATACAAATTATTTTCAGAAACAAATGTCAATTTCAATTAGTTACTCTAGGTTTTTTAATTGAATAAAAAGAAAACTTTATACTTACAAATGCTTCTAATGCTAAATGATTGATGTTTCCCTTTTTTTCTTTCATTTTTTCTATTTTGCTTTTGCTTTTGAATTAACTTCCAGAACAAATTATTTCTATTTTAACTAACAAATTATTTATTTCATTCCTTTTAGTGTGAAAAAAATTCGTTCCTCTCGTTCTTTCAATAATGGTACATCGACAAGTGGTAGCGTCATATTGACAGGTTCTCAACCTGAAGAAGAAACACCAACTTAATCGAACGTATCACGGTCAAATGTGACTCTTGCTCTTTTTCTTCTTCTTTTCGGTTCGCTGTTAATGTCAAATCGTATTGTTTTCTTTTTCTTCTTACGTATTATTTCTTATCTGCATGATTGAAGTGAAATTAAATACTCAAATAAAATAAAAGTTCATCTAATCAAACAAAATATACCTGTAATTGCTAGTTAATAATAAAAAAAACAAAGAACCTAATTGAGTGAAGCATTCTAATATAAATAGATCTATATCTAATGGAAGTTAATATAAACAAGAAAATTGTAATTGAACGGAAATAAAAAAAACAGCTTTTAGTATCATGATGATAATTTTTGTTTATATAAGAGAAAAAAATAAAACAATAAAACAATCATCAGTCTCTAGTAAACAATGATATAATACTGTCTGATAATCCTTTATTTTAGAAAAAGACAAAGAGAAATGTATATCCATTAGCTCATCTTTTTTTGCATTATCCCACATAAAAATAAATACTATTGATCCTTACCCACAAAATCGTACGTATTATAAGTTGCAAAAAAAAGTGCGAAGAAGGAGAACATATGTATATTAAACATGAATATGAAGATTGAAGCATTCATCAGTAACACAAGAAAAAAAGACAAATTCTGATGTAAAGAGAAAAACACACTTACCTATCGATAGAAGGCTATTTGTAAATGAATAGCGTAAAATACTCGTTTTTATCATTGACGTTTATGACCTTCTCGATGTTGGACGCTCTCAATCGTTACGAAAGCAATGATAGTTCAAGGATTCTTTGAGACAGATACAGATATTCTAATTGAATATGATTAATGATTAGAAATATACATCACCTATATTAATATATCAGATTCAATATTAAACTTGTATGAAAATCTTCATTATTCTTAGTCATTTCTTTTTTAATATATACTTTGGATTTGTAGTGATTCCAAAGACATTTTTAATTATGTAACAATTCAAAATAAAATATTTAAATTTCAGAAAAAGAAAAAGCCAACTAGCTAAATGTCATAGATTTAATTATACTTCATCATGTTGTTGAATGATATTAGAGATTTACCTTGAGAAAAGAAAAAGAAGAAAAAGAAATATCCTTTACTAGACGTCTAGAAAAATTTTCAAAGATCAATCCCATGAAATCTTTTTTGACAATAGATTTTCAGTATCTTTTAAGATTTATTTTTATAAAATGAATCAATGTTTTTGTGATTGACATCTACCATAAAATAATCCAAAATTTTGACAATTGATTGAGACTAATTTCTATTTTTATTTTATGGATAAATATTTTGCAGGTATTTTATTACTGAATAATGTTGAGTAAAAAAATACCTTAATAAGTCTAATAAGATTTTCTAGATTGATTACAAAATGTTTGTCATGAAAAATGAGAATAACGCTATAAAAAATTATCCACACGGATTAAAATGAAATACGATAGGTTTTGATGTAAACTTTCGACAATGTCGATATATATATTATATTAAGTTAAAATATACACCTATCTTGACTCTACCTAAATCAGATTGTCCTTCACATTTTCGTTCGAAGTGACACATATATTATTTAATAAATATATTTGTAATATAATTTTTCTTTCGTTCTGTTTTTTTTTATCATTCATTGATTATAGGTTTTAACTAAATAAATTCTTTTATTTTTGTTTTCTTTACAAAAAAAAATTGTACAATTCTATGGTTTATTTATATTCAATTTTATTTTATTTCATTTTTTCTCATCGAAAAAAATGAAGAATTCGATGAAGTTTTTGATAGCTGACGAATTGATTTTCACTTGAAAATATCGAATATTCTATTATCTTATATAAAACTTCTATGAAATACAAAAATATTAAAAATAGAAGCTCTACAATGTGATATTGTTAAAACTTAAAACAACCGTATATTCATAAAGTGAGAATCTTCGAAGTGGATGTATTCTAAAGTAATAGTAATACATTTATATATTTCATTTACACACGATAGAAAACATTTGTATAGAAATTTTTTGACACTAAAAAAAACAGAAGTATTATTCCGCATGCATGATCATGTTATTCAAGCAAAAAAAGCATTTAAGATAAAAATTTACTATTTTTCTTTTTTTCTTTTTCATCCTCAAGAAATTGTTTACTTATTCGATCGATGAAAATAATTCTATTGAGGAAATAGTAATTTATATCTGCAGTAGATCTATATAATAACAGCTACACTTTATGTCATGTATTTCCTGATTTAATTTTGTTCGATTGCAAATAAGAATAGTTTTGATGAAAAAAGATGAAAAAAATAGTATAGACATCTGGTAGGAATTTTCTTCCATCTTGATCTATTTAGTCGTTTCTTCTCAATCACTTATTCACAGGAGATTGAATAGAAAATATGACATCTCTTTAATTGAACATTGAAAAGAAAATTGGTACTTTTCTATCATTGTCCTTGCTTTTGATTCAATTACAAGAACAATATCAATCTTGTCTTGATCCTTTCTTTACTTCTTTCTTTTTTCTTTTTTGTTTGTCGGAGGTTAAACGACTGGTTGTGCTGTTGCTGCTGTGTCGGATTAGTCGCGCATTCTCTTTTCTCGTCTGTCTGATGATGACGTGCACACGCACACACAAGGGATTAGAATACAAGCCGACGACGTGCACACTCACAAGAGTTTATCATCGCCATTGTCATCTTTGTCGTTGTTGTATGTATATGTGTGTGTGTGTGTCAAATTTCACTCTTTTTTTCTCTTTGCAATGAGGTGTGGCGACGTGACGTGTGAAGTTCACTTTCACCCCAATCATCATCACATGCTCTTTTCACATATATACAATCGCTGTCGTTTATCTCGCATGCACTATTATTCGATGAATCTATGTGTTTTCGATGATAATAGCTGACTACAACTACAACATCATCATCAGTTAACATCAAGAGAAAGAGAGCAGCATGCATAATTGAGTTAATCGCTACGCATGCTTTCGTTTTTCTTCTATCTGTCTATTTCTCTTATATATTGCCGCCAGCTGTAAGAATGCGTTCCTATTCGAACGATCGATACAGAGCTAATTTAACACACAACTCACATAGAAGTAGACTCGTTCTCCTGCTTGCAATGTCTAATTGTTTTGATAAGCAAGCCGCTAGGCATACATATACACATACACACCATGTAGCAAATCTTTTCCGGAACGTATATATATATATATACCGACCTTTTCTTCATCTATATGTGGATGCAGCTTGTCATGTATTCTCATCAATCACTCCCCGCTTTACACACATCATGCACCTCGTACAAACACTGCCATTCCATCCTTTCTTCTTCTTCTTCTTCTTCTTCTTCTTCTTCTTCTTCGTCTTCGTCTTCTTCTCTACAACTTGCTATAGTTTCAACGGGCAATACGCACACATATATACATAAGCACGGTCAAATCAGTATAGAAGAAGGCAGGCCGGAAGCGACGGCAATTAACAACATCGAACTCTCTTCATTTCTCTATTCTCTCATTGACTATCTTGACTGGCAGGCAACAAATATTTGTATGGGTGCACTCGGTGATAATGCCTCGGGAGATCAACAACGACAATGACAACGACGTGTGCTAAAGGAACTTGTTAGACCGGAAAATGACCTCTAGCCCATACACATCACATGATAATTATCTGTCTCTTTTCTATGCCTCGTGTCGTTGTCATTACACATGTGATTTGATTTTTTATCTGTTCCGTTGAGTCGTTGCTGTTCTATATCTTTACTGCACAATTCAATTTCCTGTTAATATTTAATCATTGCCGTCGGAACGAACGAACATCAAGCTAGAGAAACGCTGATTGCTTTCTCGCATGTTTCCTCTCTTTTCTTTTCTTTTCTTTTCTCTTCTCTCCTTTTTTGTTCGAGCCTACAACTAACAAGTCAATTATTAATTGGGCGGGCGCGGGTAATGGTGATCTGGATTGAATCCTTCAGCTAGCACTATGTTCACTGTCTCACATCTAATTGATGTAAAGAGAGAGAGAGAGAGAGACATAAGAAAAGGCGAGAAATGAGCTTTTCACGCTTCATTCATAAATGTGTGTTGGTAGCGTAACTCATTAGGCTCTTTCTCTACTGTCGTTCTGGAGCGAAGCTAACTCCCTCATCGCGTCTCATAATTGATTTTCGATGATTTATTAGTTTGCTTCGACGAACACGCGAACCCATAAGAGAGAGAGAGAGAGTGAGCTGCTGAGTGCATACATGCAGAGTGTCAAAATTACTTGTTCTCTCGAGATATCGACGTGCAACACACACAAGTCCATTATTTCTTCTTTTCTTCTTCTTTTCGATTCTCTTTTCCATTTTTGTAATTTCTCTTTTCCTTATATGCATGTGTCTATCAAGAAAATTGACCGAGCTGCAAGGCAAATAGGCAAAGCATTGAATAAACACATTTTCTTGGGTGCCAAGACTAATTGAATTGTTGTTGTTGTTGGTCGTTGTCGATCGTCTTCCTCTCCCTTATCCTCTCATCATCATATCACAAGCAGATGGTCTAATTTGCACACATACGATGTCTTTCATTCTCTTAACGTTATTTTGTTAGTATGTGTACGCACATCGCATGCATAGAAACGACATACTGTGAAGAGTAACAGCAGAAACAGAAGCATTGAAGAAGAAAGAATCTCAAGTGTCGTCGACGGTGAGTACACTTCTCGTCGTCGTTCTCTTTTTAATCATCATCATCATCATCATCATCATCATCATCATTTATAGATGTGAAATATTTTCTCTTGCGCTTTACATACCGCCACCCGTCGGCCGTCCGTCACTTGAGTATGTCAAGAAGACATAGAGCGGAGAAGAGGAGGAGAAGGGGGAGAAAAAGAACTCGATAAAATTATGTGTCTATATATGTGTGTATGTATGTTGGTTCAAGTGTGTGCGTGCACACACTTCAGTTTTGAGATGAAGAAATATGAATTAGCGACGAGTAACCGAAGAAAGAGAGAAAAAAGAAGAGAAAGATTGCTAAATAGAGAAAATAACATACACAATGTGTGACCCATTGAATCAATGAGAAGCACTGCAGGTGTCAACTCTTGTAGTTTTCTTTCTTTCTTTTATTATAGATAGACTAGATAGATAAAAATAACAACATGTTTATACCTGGGTCAACTCCTACTAATACAAATTTATCGACAACAACAGCAATGAATAATAATCTTCATCACCAACAATATCTTTTTGATAGTCTAAGTAAGTGTCAATTTTTCATTCTTATTTTATTCATATCATATTACTTATATTTCCTACAACTAATAAATATGAGATTTTTAAATTAGCCTTTTTTCTTTTTCTTCTTTTTGTATTGTTATATTTGTATGACTAATCTAGATTGACTGCAAGAGGGATTTTAGTCAGTATTGTGATAGTAGGATCAATTTCATCCCTCTTTTCTATTCTCATTGAAACACATACTTCATATATATATATGTATGTATGTATGTATATATGTCGCCGTTTGGCTTATCCAGCTCAAATAATACCGTGCTTGATCCTTGTCTCTTTTTCTTAATCGATTTGACAACATTGAAATAAAAGACATCAAATATTGTTCTTCATAACCTTGAACAATATTCTTTTTATTTAGAAGATCATCGTTCAAATAAATTATCGTCATCATCATCAATGTCACGAAAAACATCATCAACACCAAGTAAAAGAAAAATTATTTTTTCTTAGTTAAAAATCAATAAAATTAAAATATTTTTTTTATTCTATCAATCAAGATTTTTCACTTGATCCTGATTTATTACGTGAATTGAATGCTCGATATTTACATGATATAAGTTCAACACGAACAACAAATACAACAAATTCACCGATTGAAAGTAATGGATTTCCAACATTTCTTTTACCACCATTTCTTCGAGCTGAACATTATCATCAACATACACATACCCATGAACATAATTTAAATATTTTAGCACCTGCTAATAATGCATCATTAAATGGAAATCTTAATAATTCGATGGTATGTGATTCTATTTTTGTTTCAACGTTGTATTTTAGAATTAAAATTTAATCACTAAATCTTATTTAGTTAGATAAATTATCGAAATCAGACAATAGTCTTTCACCATTTTTACGTACAACAACTGTTAATAATGTAAATATTTTTTTATTCAATAAAAAAAACAAAGAAAAATATTCTAAGTTTATTGTTATTTCTTAAGTTTTCACCAGCAACATTGCTACCACCACATCCACCTGTATTTCCATCATTCACTTCAGCTAATAATTCAACAGCAACTGTTAATCATAATCACAACAACAACAACAACAACAACAACAACAACAACAACAGCAATAACAGCAATAATCATAATAATAATATTAATAATTCAACAAAGGAAACTTCATCATCTCCATCTAAGGTATAAATTGATATTATTTTTCTTGTGTCTTGTTGGTTTAGTCTTATTCTATTTATTCTGTTCATAGAAATCTGCTAAATGGTGTGCAGCACATGTTCGAATATCTTGGATGATTTATCATCAACAACAACGGTCGAAAGATAAATCATCTCCATCGGATAATAAAAAAGATGATGAACAACATCAACATCAACATCAACAACCATCATTAAATAATAAATTACCCGATCTTATTTCGAATACAAAACCTCTTTTCCTACCAACACCAACCAGTGATTTATCTCTTCCAATAGCTTCAACATATTCAACTTCACATTTACTGCCACCATCATTTAGTATGTTTCTTCAACATAGTTTTCAAATACAAAACAAATAATAAAAATTGTTATTGCATTGCTAGGTTATCGATCACCATTTGATTTCACTGGTGTAAATAATGGGCCATTAGGCCGTTTACCCCCATCGTCAAGTAGTGCATTTGGTGGTCTTGGTTCTTTGTTTCCACCACCTCCACCAACATCAGCATCGTCCTCGATAATTGATCGAAAATCAGATATAAATGGATCCGTAGCAGCAGCTGCTGCACTTGGTCTTGATTGGTCAAGATTTCATCGGGGAATAGGGTCATCATCATTGATTTCACCTTTAATGCCACTTTCATCAACAAATGATAATTTATCATTGAAAAAACTGGATGAAACAAATAATAGTAATCATGAAAAGTACGAACATTTTAAATAGTTTTCAATTGCTTTAATTTATTTTGTATTTGTTTTATCTTTAATAGTAGAAAACGTTCTTCATCTGTACTTAATAATGATGACGATCGTCGTAATTCTCATCATCATCTAATGCTTCCGCCATCACATTTAACAAATAATAATTATTCATCATCATCATCAGCAGCAGCAAATCGTTCTCGCTCACGTTCTCCACATCCTTCATTACATCATCACTCATCATCATCATCATCATCTAGTCTTTTGAATAAAAATTCTACTAACTCTTCTTCTTCTTCACCACCATCATCATCATCATCATCACATTTATCATCATCTTCACGTAAACGAAATTCGCCAAATATGAAATCAAATCTATCAGACAATTCTAAAAATTCTTCACATCCTCCTCTGCCTCTACCATCATCACTACCTCCAGCTGGTTTACCTCCAATGTCTTTACCACCCACATTTGGTTCTTTTGATCCTTTGACATTATCAATTATTGAACGACAACGTTTATCAGCTGCATATGCATCATTATTTGCTGTTGCTCCTCAACCGAATAATTACTTTCCAGGGAATATTGATCCAACGACATTTCGTAATAATGGCTCATCGAATATTTTTTCTAATGTTGATTCATCAGCTATGACTGCTGCGTTAATGCAACGTGAACATTTTCTTAATTCGTTACGTCAACAACAAGAACAAACTATTGAACGTGAACGTGCTGCTGTTGCATCAATCAATAAAGTATCAAAATCTTTAACAAGTAATGGATTAAAAACTGAACAAACATCACCAAAAACTAACTCAGAAGAAACATCAGGGATAAGTCCTAAACTTGGAACATCACCTGGATCTCAATCTACGATTTCATCGTCATCTGAATCATCGAAAAAATTGAAACACGTTAAACGTGAAAAAGAATCACCATCGCTAATTGTTCCTTCAGCGACGACTGCAAATACTGAAACTATATTAAAAGAAGAATCAAATGTTGAATTAACTCCTTCATTTTCGACTACAGCATAATTTTTCAAGCATATAGTTCATCTCAGTTTGATTTTTTTAAAAGTTTTTTGCCGGTGTTGTTTTTTTTCTGTCTCGCATTGTATTTATTATTCGCTATTTTTTGTCTTCTTGCCTTGCAATTTTTTTTCTATATTTGTTTGTGTGCTTTGGCTTCACGGTACATAAAACATTTTTGTATCGTGGAAGACTTTGTTGACATCGATTTTTTTGATGATCAATATGTAACATATACAAAACCATGGCGTTATGGTGATGGACAGAAATTGTTTTATTTTATTTCCACCCTGAATGTGTTGTTTTTACGAAGTTTAAAAAACTTAGATCTTGAATGTTCTACTGAAAATGTTTGTTAACTGTTTCAAATTAATTTCAAAGTAGAAAGATGATTTAAGTTTGACATATACTTTACTCGATAGTGATAAATTAGTGTTTTGTTACTATATCGAGTTAGAGAAAAAAACAAAAGATTCTTAGTTACTATTAACTACGTGAAAGAATATAGCTAAGAGAAATATTCTTTAGTAGAATCTAAAGTGTTGATGTCGTTTATTTAGTCTTTATGCTTGTATACCAACATGCCTTGATAATGAATATTGACATTTTACACGCTTGTTGCTGCATGGATATACTGTTATCTATGGTAGCTACATATTATTTGTAAGAGTGGTTTCTCCGCTTGAAAATTTGCTCAAGTCAAAAGCGATACATGGCATAGAAAAATGACTCAATATAAATAAAAGCAATTTTCTTGTTTTTTTCGTTAAAATTAATATAAAGTTTGATTGGTAGAAACAGTCGTGCAAAGAGCCGACCATCTAAATAAAAGTTCTATACAGAATTGATTGAGAAATTTTTATTTTTCTTTTGGATTGTATTCATGAAAAGATTTGCTTTTTCAAGTAGTTTTTCGAAGTATTAGACGAGTTATTTTTAAAGAAAATAAACTTAACTAATACTCGCAGCTTTGATTTTACATTTGACTAACTAGTAAATATGGGTACGTATGAAAAGAACCGCAAAAGCTATTTCTTATACAGGTTTTTAAATTCTAGTTGAGGATTGTTTTTTATTAAATTTTTGACCCAGCTTTACGTAGATTTAAAGAAAACTAAAAGAAGAATGGTGATGAGACTTGTAATCTCTGTAAAGTAGATTGAATGATGTACAGATTATTTTGAGCATTTGATTTCCAAGTCAATTCTATTCTATTCATAGGATATTACTTTTGAGAACATATTTGAGTTCAATAAGTTTTATAAAAGAATCTTGTTTACTCAAATATTTCGTATATCAACAAACAGAAAATATTCTTATTACTTGACAAATAGTTTCAGAAATCTCTGTAAATTATTTAATCTACTATTAATAGATGAAATTCAGCATCGAACTATTTTGGTTTCATTATTTACTATACGTATATATATCTAAGAGGCAGTTGAAAGTTTTGCAAAAGGATCGTAAATCACTTATAAAAGATGAAGGTTAGATCAAGCGGCAAATATCGGTGTGGTTAAGTATTTGTTTTTAAACAATTTGTGAGAATCTTATCAGATACTTCTTCATGATATTTTCAAGCGAGTCGATGATGAATAAAATATTACATAAGTAACTGCACTTTACCAACCATCAGTCTTTAATGATTCGAATGTATTCATGCTTATCAGACGTATCGAAGGTTTCCATGAATCAATAGAAAATTTTGGCGAATCATTTGAAGACAAACATAGTGATTCATTGAAAAAAGACACTCGTATATTTTGATTGAAGTGCTTTTCAAAATCGTTTTGTGTTTATTATCCTATTCGAATTTCATCTGTGTCGTTTAATTTACAAGATGATTTTATAAAGTATAAGCATTTTCTATTCAAACAAAGCTGAGTAAGTAAAATATTGATCAGACTATTTTAGGATCAGTAGAGAAAGTTATTGTATTCTTCTAGTTTACAATATCATATATTCGTAATATGGGTCCATGGTTGAGAAGAAATAATTTGTTTGTTATTGTGTATGTCATTTTGAACTGATTTCGACATGAATCATTTGCAACATCATATTTTAGTTTGTTAGAAATTATTGTATGTAAAAAGAACGAGAAATATTCTCGCAACACAATTATATCGTAATTTCTCATTTGCCAATAAAACGATGAATAAGTGATTATTGTTGTTAAAAGTTTTTAGTTTCATTTATTTAGAAATTAGTTCAATCTGATTTTAATTAAAAACAAATTTGAAAACAAAACTTTCACCAGAGTAAAAGGTTCGTTTCACTATTATTATTCTTTATTTGTTTTTGTTTTCTAAAAGCAAAGAAAAATAATCATTCTGTTATTACTTTATTTCAATGAAATCTAATAAATGTGTCTCAATACTAATTTGAGAAGAATTTTAAGTAAAACTTCTTCATTTATTTTCAACACGTGTAATACAAATGAATAAATAAAGAAAAGAACAGTCAACAAAATAGATAAAGAAAAGAAGAAGTAATCGAAACACATTTAACATTAGAAAATAAATTCATTAAATATAATTTTTATAATCAAAAGAAAGAAGAGATTTCTTCTTACTCACAAGTGAAGTATGTAGGCAAATGAATTGAACTTCATATGGATCAAATTTTTCTTTGTTGACGATAGATGATCAATAATGTTTACATCATAACTAAATCATTGAATGAATCTATGCATCAAATCCTCAATTGATTCTTTCTTCTCTTTGTTGTTCTCTCTTTTTCTGTCGCTTTCTATTCATAGAATAGATCTCAATCTGCTGCCACCCTTAACTATTACTCACAACATTTTAAATCTTGCACTCTTTTTTCTCGCTTTTTATATTGTCAGCTGTTACTTTGTTAGCTACATGTGACACATCGTTGTGATGATTATATATGTTATTGTATGATATACCACGCGAAAGAATAACAGATAGACTTATACTCACACACACACACATTTATAGGCATTTGTAGCGAATAAAACTTACCGATGCATCTTTTAGGCGAACTAGCCGATGCAACATGGTTACGTCTAGAAGATTTACTTAAGGATTTAGATGAACCGGACAAAGAACGTCAAGCATTTATTGATGATACTCGTCAGTTTTTCGAACAACGTCTTTCAACTTATAGAGACAAACGAAAAGAATTAGAAAACTCTATTGAAAAATTAAACGAACAGATGTATCAGTTATTTGATAAACTTCAGCTACCAAGAACAAAATATGATAATAATCAAATGACATTAATTGAAAAACGAAAAACTATTAATGAAAAAATAGATGAATTAACAAATATGGTATTAGAACGTGATAGAAAACTTATTCAATTACGACAAATAGTTTACATTAAAGCGAAATTAACTGAAAATATGCATATTAACATTGATGAGGTTAGCAAAATTATTTCTTATAAAAATGATTCATTTTATTTATCAGTTGTTTTATGTTTTGTTCTCGAAAAGTAATATTAGACTAGTGCACGAGTGAAGAAAGATATAATAGATGTTGGCAAGATATCAGAAGCAGTAACGCCGATAATTATTTTTTGAACTATTAGATTAATTACTCGTACATTATGTTTCATTTTATCATATTTTAGAGAAAATTACTGTATAGTTGATAGTATTACGTTGCTTCTCACACGATTTCATGTATATGAGTATCTTGAATCATGATGAGGATGGAGGAGAAAGAACGAGTTTTAATTCGCCTATGAATGAAAATTAACTGTGTTCGATGTTCTTGTGTGTACATGTTCAGTGAAAAGTGAATAGTTGATCAGTGAAGATTCTTTGGAAAATCCACGAATATGATCTTCGATTCCTTACAACATAATCGATACAAGTATTTTTATCTTAGATTTACAAGGGATTACGAACTCTTATTTCTTCAGTAAAATGCATGCTTATAACATTGTTTTTTGAAGAGTTATCACATATTTATAATTAAATGACTAAATAAAATTTTCTACAAAACTATTTTCTTCTTCAGAGATAGTGATTTAACCAAGCTATAGTACGTTTCATACAGATAGATCTCGATAGATAGATAGATAGATAGATAGAGAGTAACTATATAAACTGATTAATTCTATTGCTTGTTTTTTTTTATCAACTAAGAACAACGACAAAGTAAAACCAATTCGACCTCTGTGTACTAGTGCATGATTAGTTTTCTTTTTTTTATGGTGAAAATTATTTCAGAAATAATTATTAATCATAAATATAGTATTAACAGGTAGAATCGATTGAGTGAATTCGAAAAATAGACTATTTCAACTCAACAAAGTCCATCGAGTATTTCTTAGAATACAGCACATGATCAGATGTACTGCAACAAAAACAAAAATCATTACTGACACATAGAGAAATTACTTCAAACAAACAAGTAGACATACTGTACAGTGTTAAAATAGTCTCATTTTCTCAGAAGTATTTACCACAAGATTCGAACAATCAACAAGATTATCGACTTTGAATGAACAATTGAACCAGGCTTTTTTTCTTTCATCATCCTTGACAAGAAAACTATACTGCCAATCAGTCTATAGAGTTAGTCTGTCTGCATAATAAAGTTTATAATTTTATTTAATAACTATCTTTATGGAATGGTATACGTCTTTAGAAGAATTAAACCGTTTGACGAAGTTATAACTTTGACAAAAAACTTCATGGAAGTTGTTCAATATCAATTAAGTGATAAATATTAATCAATTGATTGATGATATTATTACACCTTTTATTTAATTATACTAAATTTTTCATATCAATAATCTTATATAGAATTTTATAAGAGTTATAATTAAAAAGAAGCTAATGTAGACGTTATTGATTGAAATTGACAGCACGGAGGTTTCCAAAGATCTATTGGTTCTTTCAAAATTTTCTAACAAATGTCGTCATTTTGCTGGATACTATTTGTAGAAGAAATCAAGATTCGCACTCTATTATAATATGCTACGCATTACTGAAAGTTAGATTGTGATATTCGAATAAATTTAATAGATTCAAAACTGAATTCTATTTATGTCAGATAAAAATGATCTACTCCTTGTCTACAAGTTATAGTGCTATTAAATTTACCATGTCTGTTTTTTTCTGTATATCAGTTCCGATTCCACTTTTGTGAATGTTTCGTATTCGAGTTAATTATTAAAATAGAATAGGTTATGTGATTCACCGGTAGATCTCGTTCTTTTTTATATTTCTTTTTCGTTCAAGTTCTATTAAAAAATTAGAAGAATGAATTTCAAAGATCAGTTCTATCAAAGTTAGTGAGTAATAATATTTGAACGTAACAAAAAAAAATCTAAACCATCAAAAGAATGTAATCCTATAATTTTTCGAATAACTCATTTACTACTTGTTTATTGTAATAAAATAAAAGTTATTGTTAGTTAAAATGGTAAATCAACGATTACTATTCAATAGTTTTTGTAATAACATAATAAACCGATTATTATTATTTTGTTAATTAATTCATCTATAATAACTTTCACAAAGTGTGCAACTTCGGCAAAATGCATAGATATATACATGTATGATAGGTAGTCAAACAATGTTTGCATTGCAATTTATCCAAATAGTAGTATCGAGTGAAAATCTATTTACATTTCAAATATAAATGTTTAGATTGACAATACAACATAATTTTATATGAGAAAAATTTAGAATAAACTCAAAAATCATCTCTTTCGAGATTAAAACAAAAATAATTACTTCATCCAAATAGGAAATAGTATCTAAATATACTTTAGTATGATATTTGAGCAGAAAAACTAAATCAAAGCGTTAGCTGAGCATTTATTCTACTTTCTATCCTACATAAAACTATAAAGACTTCAGTGTCGATCCTATAAACACTTTTTTCAACACATTGCTGAAGTTACTGTTAAAACAATTGTCTTTCAAGGAAATAAAATGTTTACATTTGCTTAATTATTATATGATAATATTGAAATAATCTATTGAATTGATGTTTTTTATTTTATTAAGATTTCATCTACAAATGAAGCCTATTCGATTTTATCTGACTTAACAAGTAAATTGAAGAAATTAAAAGGTGATATTCAGGTTCTTCTTGATAAAATCTATTCTCTAAATCCCGATATCACTTTAAATAATTCAACTGCTGCTAAATCATTTTTATCTCTCAACGATGAAAATGAATTGTCTTGGCTTAATGATAATAATCCATTAACGGGTCGTTCATTGTATACTGAACTTCTTCATGATTATGAACATTTACAAGAAAAACTTCTTACTGAGGTTGTTCATCTTCGAACTGAACTTGGTCAAAAAGAACCCTTACTTTCATGTGATTTAAAAGAAGAATTAGTTAATTTACGTTTACGTAAAAGATATTTATCTTTATTATCAAATTTTCCGCATAATTTAACACCGAATTCAAGTCTGGATGAAATTCGTCAAACCTATGAGCAATTAACAGCATCATCACGTGCACAGGCTCGAGAAAAGCTTAAACGTTTGTGGGATCAGTTAGATGTACCAAATGATCAACGTATTACACCAAAAACCGCTGACAATGAAGATGATTATTTATCTATGAATGATGAAATACATCGACTTGAAACGTATGTTGAATCAATTCGACCACTTTTAACTAAGATTCAAAAACGAGAATGGTATAAAAGAGAAATGATCGAATTTGAAAAACATGCAGCTGATCCAGCTAGATTACGTGGAAGTTCAACACAATTATTGAAAGAAGAACGATTTCGTATGAAATATTTTAGTTTTCAATACGAACTATAATTTGTTTTTCAAATTATTTTTAGGTAAAGAGCTTTCACGTGAATTTCCTAAACTCACTGATGATTTACGTTTCATGGTTGCTGAGTGGGAAGAATCAATCGGAAAAAAAATAATTTATGGTGGTGAATCTTATTTAGAAACGATGAACAAAGAAAAATTAAGTGTGGACTTTGAATTATTACATTTACGTTTGCTGACAAAATGTCAAGTACTTGTGCAAGGAAAATCCGATCAAAAAATATCAACTGAGAATAACAATCAATCAACTTCATCAACAATTTTGTCACATCATTTAACATCTGTTCTACCTTCGCCAATATCTCCTCTGCCCCCATCAATCTCTCCTCTGCCCCAATCAATCTCTCCTCTGCCCCCATCACCAATAAATAAATCATCAACAAGTCGAATACCAACAATAAATTCTGCAACCACGAATAGAAAACTTCATAAACAGACATAATTTGATGTTGCAGTTTTTTTTATCTAAAAAGTTTTAATTTTTTATTTAATATTATAATAAATTTTATCAAATTGTTTTGCTATATTTTTATCCGATTAAAACTTTGAAACAAGACTTAATTAATTCTTAAGTTGTCTTTTATTTGAATATTATGAGTGAAATCGATTAAACATGCTGCAACGAGTATTCTATTCAAATCTTGCGATATTGATAGTAAGATAAACTATTAGTAATTATATATTGATGAATATAAATACAAAAAACTTCGCAGAATCAAATCGTCTATGTCTAAATTTAATGTGAACATTTTACTTGTAATATGTTAGAAACAGGAAACATGAAGAAGATCTTTATGAGTTTATTTAAAATAGAACGCTGAAGTTTTTGTTTTTATTAATCTTTTGTTTTCTAAAATGAAATGTCAATTTAGTTTATTGTTCATTTATAATATTTTCTTGAGTCAGTAAAAAGAACTGTTTCATTTCATTATTATTTCATTTGGAACAGATAAACAAATGAAAAGTTTTCGTAAATTCAAACGATTATTGTATCTGAAGAACAAAATTTGTCTCTTACTTCTCCAATCAAATGAGAAACTACTGGCTTTAGCTCGTACTTCATATTTTTAATAAGCACACTTCAAATTTTATATGAAAAATGGGTATGTCAGAAGAAGTACTCCTCGAACTCTGCTCAATAACAACAATCGAATTCATGGCTATGTCTTAATATGTTGATTGCCACTGCGGTGACGTAACTATTGGAAATCTTGTTTTTTTTCTGATCTTTTCTATAACGATGCGTATGATATGAAAAAATTTTTAATATCTTGTCTACGAATACTAATTGTGTTATGTAATTATAGTGATGTGTCAAATTAATACATAGTGTATGTACGTCATTGAATAATTTTTTAAGTTAGGTGAGAGAAAGATTCTAAATTTGAATTAGAGACTAATTTGAGTAAGTAACTAAGAAACGAACGCATCGCTAAACATAGTCTCAACATCATAGATGAATAGTATTGTTCTACAGAGAGAATTTAAGTAATGATAATCGAACAAGAAACTCACAAGAGAACATGATTTTTATTACAATGATGCTCATTTCAACCATTTCGTCTACGATAATTAGGTTTAAGTGAATAGTTAATACTTACGTTAGGTATGCAATAGTACGTGCTTTTTCATGATTCGCACTAAAATTCATGTCATCCGTAGAAAGGTTTTTTGATATAAGCATAAATTTTGATAAAGCTAAGCTGCAAACGCGAAAATTTCTGCTACATTTGTGTTAGTTATCTAAGTTAAAAGAGTATTACGTGAGTCAAATTCTAGCATTTCAATTAAATTCCATATTTATTTATTTTGAAATTGAAATAATACTTTGAATAATATAAATCTCTAATGAACAGATCTAAAAATGTTGTTTTTAACTAATGAAGGTGAATAACACCAAATTCTGCAAAAATATTATTTTTCTTTAGATGTATTTTAAAATTTCCTGGAGAAATTTACGATAGATTTTTTGAAAAAGTCGATATGAGAATGTTAAAAAATAGATTTAATCATAGTAATCAAACTTGGAAACAATATTGAGAAAATACTAATATGAAAATCTATTCTATTGTGTATTATTAAATAATATTTTATATTAAATTCTGTTTTTGCATGAAGAACATATTTTTCACGTTGTTGTCGTCGTGACAAATTCAACAGATTAAACTTAAGAGGATCTTTTCCAAGTCATACCGTCAATAATTTTTTTCGCAATCTGTGACATTAGTATTCATTAATAGAAAAAGAAGAAGAAGAAGAAGAAACATGTATGAACTTATAGCTAACGTAAATAAATTTCTGATATATTTTAATAATGAATATCATTGAATTTCAGTTAGAACAAAAAAAAGGAATTAAAATATATTTCTATCATATTTGTGCTGCACTTCTGGAATTCGATGACTTGTTAGTCATGTCTTCATTATGTCTATTATTTGAAAATAGATTTCGAACTTGAATACGAAAGTTTGGCGTTGAAATATAAAAGACATAAAAACTAGTTACAGGATTTGTATAATATAAAATCGATGATATAACATGATAGAGAAAAAATTTTGATGAATATTCATAATTATTATCAGAAAATACAACTTCATGAATTTGTTCAATACAATGTGGAATCGATGATAATATAATAGCAATAGACATTAACAATAGCATGTGAGCTAACTGTCTATCACTATTCAAATGATTAGATGGATTATGTTTTGTGATTAATTTCAATTGTTTGAATGTTGATAATCCAAATATTGAAAGAAAAATAATTGGAATCAATCCATGTAAAGATATTTGAACAACATATAGATAATAGTAGGAATATTCAATTGGGAAAATTTCACATTGACCAGTATTTGAAACATCATAATAGATAATTAATGGAATACTATGTAATCCAACCAAAACAATAATAAATAGTATACTTAATTTCGTTCGCTGTCGTCTTGCACTCATTTGGCGTAGACGAACTTTTCTTGATGATAATAAATATCGATCAAATGTCGCCATACAGATACATGTTAATGATATTAAATCAAATGTATGTAAAGCATAATATCGAAATTTACATAAAATCAAAACATTAGTTCTTGTTACTCGATATTGATAACCATCAAGCAAAATACGAGTTAAAAGTGGATAACTAATTATTATTAAATTAGCAACAGATGATGCAAGTAAATACAAAGAACTGTTACTTGTTCGATGACTGCTACTATATCTATTGATTTTTTTTCGAGAACGAGACCATATGGCGAATACGCAAACATTTAAAATATTTCCAATTAAGCCAAATATACACATAATAATACCGAAAAAAATCATGAGTTTATGCGCAACCATATTAAATTGATCTGTTGCTTGTGCGTAATACATTTATAAAGAAATTATTTCTGAAAAAATCGACAAGGAAAAGAAGACTTATATTTAATATTTTATCTAGCAACTAAACGAAGGTTAATAACAAGACAGAACAATAGAAAAAAAATAAAGATTGATTCGGTATAGAAACGTCATGAATTCTCTTTAATAAATTTTAAGTAGCAGCATAACTCAGAATTTCAATAACAATTTTTTCTTGAGATCTCTATTTGTTCACGCATTTTAATCATTTTGTTGTAGTTCTACTTAAGAATATTATCTTTTTCAAAATCAGGAAAGTTCATACAAGCACAAATGTCTATCAAGTATCAAGGTTCGATAAGATTCATATTTGGAAAAAATGAGAAACGGTTTTTCAAAGTTTTTTTTTTATTCGTGAGAAAATCGACTTGTTCGATATAATTAGCATAACACTAATTAAAAACGAACTTTTATTCAATACTTCACACTATTAAAAAAATTTCTTTCTAAATGAAGCAAATGTCATACTCAGAATCAGTAAATCTAGGTAAAAATGTAGACAATACACATAAATTAGTTCTCGCCGAGTGTCAATCAATGAACTTGTTTGTTCTCTGTTAATTTCAAATTTTGTCATCTTCAGTTCTTCTCAAGTCGAATTTCGATAAAAACGAGTTTGAACTACTGAATAAACTACGTATTTTTCATATTGATTTTTTTGCTAACTCTTTATATAAAGATTGTATTATTCAGAATTGTGTTTCTGAAAGTCTACATTTCTGAATTCAACCTGTACTTATTGCATTTTGTTATCATATTGAAGGCATTAATGATGTTCTCAAGAAGGAAATTATCTTTTTGAACAGTTATAAATGAATTCTTTCTATCATGCGACAAAATAAAGCTTAAAAAAACATTACATAAATATTTAAATATCAAGACTTGATGTTATTGATGCATACTCACTCTAATAGATTTGACTGATGTTTCTAAACATAATTTTCCTAATTTTAGTTACAAAAGAAGCAATATGCAATTATCTCAACAATACGCCAGCTGTTTTATGTCTTCTTATTGTTTTCTCTAAAAGAAACATCAGAAAAATGCTGATTACAAATAACAACTAAATCCAGAACTGATCTGCATCTTCTTAGTGAAAATTAATTTTTTATATTGTTACAAGCTATATTCAATAAGAAAGAAAATGAATAGAATTGATAGAAGATAATGAAGGAAAAGAACTAAATCTTAATGTAAATTCAGTATTCTTTTGTAGTGCAACCGTAATATAAAACAAATTACATACCTATAGAAACACTTACTTCCGTTCAAGTGTACAATAAGCCACGTGAATTTCCCGTTCGTTTCCGAAATGAATGATATTTCTCCTGACTTTCTTTTTTTTATTTTGTTTCATTGAAAATATAACGACACATTAATATGGCAAGGTGAATGGCAATAGTCTTCAGTCAATTTTTTTACAAAACGACTATTTGTCATCATTAGATCTACTTGTCTGCGATTAGTAATGTGCTATGTTTATCATTCATATGCATTTATCTCACACTGAGAAAAATATAAAACAATGATAAAATCACTATCAACGTGATATTATATGAGAAAAACCATCGTCAGCTATCAAGAATTAACAAGAACACAGTATGCAAATATCTATGAAGTGTAGATCACTTATCTATTTTATTAGTCGTATGTATTTCTTTCACAGAATAACATCAATGAGAATATGTTGATGAAGGATATTTTAGAAATTCTACTAGACAACAATATAATGATATTTGAATGGTCTCAATAATGGATACTAAACAAATGTATATTGAAAAATATTTTCATTTCAAATATTTATCAAATTTAAATAAAAATTAGCTATTTTTTTATTGATTTCATTAAATATCTTCTCATCAACAATCTACCTGATTGAATAACGAAGAATTTCATTAAATCTTTTGTAACATTCAGAAAATTCGTATCACGATTCACGTACAAACTTGTTTTATTTGCTTCATGTAATTGTTTTCAACAATCATAGCGTTAGTATTGGTTAAGGAATATTTTCAATTATGAAATAAAATTTATAAATCCCCGACTTAATCAAAACAACTAAATGGAGACATTCAATAAAAAAATACAACTATATTATCCTTTGGCAACAAATCAAAACAATATTGACATGTATACTTTCACATAGCAAATATTGATAATAATGGATTTCAATTGACAAATCATAGGTAAATTTTTACCAAACAAACTCTGTTTAACATTCATTCACATATCTCTAAACAAACATTCAATTCTTTTATCTTTTTCCTATTCAGTTCCCATACTGTGAGGATTTTAACATTCTATCCTTCACGTCTACAATTTTTTGTCGTCTAACGATGTTTTTCATGTATTTGTAATGATGAAAAGACTTGAACACAGGGACATTCTTTTCAAGGTTCCAAGTGATCAAATATGACATAGAAACTTTTATGAATGACTAGATTCTTGACGTAGAATAAAAGAATCATTGGTTGAGAAATAAATCGCTCGTTATATCAATTTAATGGTGTAATCGTTGAAAAAAGCAAGCCTCATTACAAACAATTACAATGCCATAGAAAATGGAGAGAAGGATAAAAACTAGACCGAAACTATTTGAAAATACTTAGGGCATACCAAAAGTAGTGAGAGTGACACTTTTTTTAGCCTAAAATGGGCCTTAAGAAATTTTCTTTCTTTATCGTCTGATAGAGAAAAAGAAGCTCTATCTTCCTATGTTGTTTTAGCATACTTCAACTAATATAATATAATAATTTTTCGATCAGATCTGTTTCGTTTGCATACGTCGTTGTTATATCAATACTGATGAGTATTTTTTGAAGAACTCTTGATAGAAAGAAGATCGAGAACTTCGGTTTTCACCAATAGAAAGAACAGACGAGGACGCATCGAATCATATATTCGAATATTTTCTAATATGACTTCTCAAATTTGTTTTATTAGATTTTGTAACGGTCGGAAAAATAATTTTTTTACGATGAAACGAAAAGCACAGAATGGTGATTTTTTCACATATTTCGCTAGAAAATCGTAATAGAAGTTTGACTAAAACACATATTATTCATTTGAGCCATTGACGCTTTGTAAATCTTCAATTAGTGATCTGAATTTGTACTTGATAATTGAAAATTGAAAATTTACATTGCAAATAACTTACTAGATAGGTTGGTATAAAAAAAGGCCAATTGAAAACCTTGCGAAAACTATATTATAAAATTTTCTAATACATCATTGAATGCTTCTTCATCTCTTCTTTCCAATGGTGAAAACCGCAGTTCTCTATCTTCTTTCTATCAAGAGTTCTTCAAAAAATACTCCCTAGTACAACTAGTACATAACCAGCCGATACAGGCTTTATAGATAATTTAATATTATGATATTAGTTGAAGTATGATCAAATAGCATAGAAAGATAGAGCTTCTTTTTCTCTATCAGACGATATAGAAAGAAAATTTCTTGAGGCCCATTTTAGGCTAAAAAAAGTGTCACTCTCACTACTTATGGTATGCCTTAAGTATACATCATTCTTTTGATTAAATACATACGTACCAAAGCAACTGATAATATTAATTGTATCTTCCTTTCGATGATAATGATTGCTTGGGATTTTACTTTTAAAATAAACAAATTATAACTGTGTTGAGTATCTTCATTTTATTTCTTAGTAGTTCTTTTAATACAATCGTATTTTTCTAAGTAATGATGAACTTTTAGTTTATTTCCTATTGTTCTTCTATTCTATTATGCAATCATAGTATTTTTCACTAGTAAAGCTTTACAAAAAAACTTCGAAGATAGAATTATTCTCGAGCAGAATCTATTTGAGATACGAAGACTAAATGAATTTTAAATGAATTATTTTACATTGATTTACGATAATTCTAGTCTTGTTTTTGTATATTTTCATTGTCAAAGGTAACTATATCCAACCGATTAAAATAAATATTTTTTGAATAATCCCTTGTTGTTCTTACTAATTTCGAGCTAACAAGAAACTAATGACAGGCTAGAGAAAATTCCTTTATCTTAAGTCCAATATGATAATGTAATTATCATAATTTCTATCAGACTATAAACTTACTTGTTTGAATTTTTTATGAAAATAAATTTGATTGTTTGTAATTGAAACTTTGTTAGATAAATAGATACCATCTATTCATTTTTATATTTCGATGATTTTCATGCATCTTATCAACTGTTCTTTTTTGCTACAGTAAACATCTGACCGTTGATATGTGTAATATGCAGTGATATACCGATGGATTATATGCGTGTTATTCTAATGAGAACTATTTCAGCGGTGCTCTTCTATCCTTATTCAAATTAGCGTTAGCATAGAAAAATATAAATTTTAACCGAACTATTGATATTTGCCATTGTTTACAATATCAATATCCTATAAATTAACATTGTAAAAAGCTTTCATCAAGGATACATTTTTTTCTTGTTTCATTCTTATGCTTCAGCTTCTCTTCCTTTTTAGTTCGTGACAATTAAAATATATGTTCTCATGTTTGTAAGGAATATATTCGTCAATTCTATTTTTGAATATATATTTCTTTAGGAAAAACAACAAACAAATCTCTCTCATTTAATCTTTTCTATAAATAATTAGCTAATTTTATATCCAAAAATCATTATCAGTTGAAATCTAATCTAATTTAATTTTTATTATATTCATTTTACTATGAACTGAATGATCCATATAATTAAATATATCCGTATGAATACAAACCTTGATGCTACAATCTTATCAAATATAAATTTAATTATATTCACTTGCTTAACTAACATGAGCATCAGTGCGTTTGTGATGCATTTTTCAATGGTTATTAAGAAGAAGTTCAATTCAATATATGACTTCAATATAATGTGTTTTGCATCATGATAAACTTGAACTTTTATACAAATATTTTAGTTCGAAGAAAAAACTGAAATCAGTTAAATATAAATATTTTAATTTTATACGATAATTATTCTTTGTCTGTACAAAAAATGATTCACATGATAGATAAAAACTAAACGCTGGCATTTCGATTAGAATTAGTCTTGGCCAGAAATTTATCGTCATATAAATTAAAGTTTTGTTTATTTTAATAAAATTGGTATAGTTTTATTACCTAAACGATTATAATAATGTGGAAAATGGAAAGAAATATTTGTTTTGCTATCTCTATTATTATCACAGTCTGTTCCACATTAACAACAAGAACAAAAAAAAAGAAAAAACAGATATAGTTGTTCTTAAATGACCATTGTATATGTATCTATGCAGCAGTAATGTTCTAAACCAGTTCAGTATGGTTTGGTCAAAATTCTGTTTTGTTTGTATTTAATATTCACATCTTATTAATTGAAGAAAGCACAGTGGCGTTATATATCTCGATGAGGTAATTCGTCAAAGATTCAATTAAATATATAACAATCTATATATATATGTCGGAGGGGAAATTAAAATTTTAATCTCACCTAGGGCAAATCATAATTTTTTGTATTTTTTATATAATTTTCGATTTTTCTGAAATAGGTAAAAATGAATGTTCGTCTTGAGGTCTGGACAGAAATGTTTGTGCGAATGTCAATCATCTGTGTGGGTGTAGCTGTACAAAGTCAGTTTGAATGCACAATATAAGTGCGGGTGAGGGTGAGGGTGAGAGTTTGATTAGTACGGACTCACATCCTTCCACACTCACACCCACATAGAGACCCACTTCCACCCACACCATCACACAAATAGTACATTTTTACCTATTTTAGAAAAATCGAAAATTATATAAAAAATACAAAAAATTTTAATTTGTCCTAGTTGAGATTAAAATTTTAATTTCCCCTCCAACATATATATGTGTTATCTTATGCGTTAGTTAAATCACTTTTTGAAAATCAAAATATTTATTTGTCGCCCAATAAGCACTCGTCGAAATAATTTCTATGAATTAGATGTATGCTAAGTAACTCGAAATACTCGAATTTCAGTTGAGAAGATTCCAAATTAATGCACAAGATTATCTAGATTTTTATGAGACAATATTTCTAGGTTTGAACATCCCAAAACGACTCTAGAAAACTTGTTTTGTAAGGGAGAGCATTTGTTAAATCCATCGTACTGCAGTTGTCACTATGAACGAAATTCACATTTTAAAGCAAGGGGAAAAGGCGGATTCTCAGGATTCTGAATCCCATAAAAATCCAAAAAATCCCAAGAATCCAATAAGAATCCTGGGAATCCCAGGAGAATCCCTGGAATCCCATGAGAAATCCCAGAAATCCAGAAAATATAATTTATATTCTGGACTAATAAAAGCATCAATCGAAGCAATTTACGAAACAAACTATACAGATAAGCTAGTTGCTGTGAAACAAGGACTTGCTGCCATAAAAAGTATAATACAAATTCTTCTGAAATTCGTAATTCTCATCGCCGAAGAGAACAAGTTGTAGCATGTTGATTTATGGCAAGAATTTGGTTTATCCTCTTGATATTACAAATTTCATGTATTATCTACATTGCATAAATAAAACAAAATGATGTATATAATTATCATGCTTAGATAATTTAGTAAGACACCTGCCCATGTCGCGAAAACGTCTTGATTTGGTGATTTTTTTTAAATCGGTGTATAAATCGCGATTTTTTCTGCTCGGCATCCATTTAAAGAAGGAGAAAGCAATTGGCGTGTAGAATGCAACCTAAGAAAAAAAGTCGAACTCTTTCAATTATGATGCAACTCCAGGGGAGGGGGATTGGCAGGTTCTTGGGATCTCGAATCCCATGGGAATCCTGGGATTAAGTAGAAATCCAGCGAATTCAATGAATATCCCGAATTGGCGGAAAAGGCAGAAAAGAAAAATGTCGGAAAAAAAGAAGGAAAATGCAGAAGATAAAAACGTAGAAAAGGAAAACGTATAAAGGAAAACGTCGAATGGAAAACATCGAACGAGAAAGTAGAATTATTAAAAATGCCGGCGAAAACCTATACTAGAGAGAAACGCAGAAAATTCTTGAAAATGAAAACGTGAAATGGAAACGGTGCCTATAGATAATGAAATTTTGTTCTTCAGCTTACATTCGTTGCTACTCGAGTCTGTGTGTTTGAAAGTTTTTCTGGAATTTTCGGGAATTTCGAGTTTGACATCTGGCAACACTAGTGTGTGGGCTCGAGGTGGTGCCAGGATTTTGATCTTGAAGGGGAGGAGCGACGTTGAATTTTCTCTGTAAATTTTTTAGGGGTCTCAACGAATTTTATGAGCGGCTTGGTTGCTTAATTAGTAAGAACGTGATCTTTTTCTGAGGGAGCTTTTGGGGGGGGGGGGGGGGGGGGGGGCGGGGGCGGGGGGGGGGNGTGTAGATGTGGTTGTGGCTGTGTCAAAGTAGCTTAACTAGCTGGTGGTGCTTCATCTTCAAAAGAGTCAAAGTGCACAGCAGTTTTTCACAAAAGATTTGAAACGCTTAAAACACGGTCCAAGAACGATGAGATCAACGCAAAAACAACTATTGAAGAAATTAGCATTACTTCTTGGATCACACAAAAAAGGAAATAATACTTATTAACTTAGTTTTTTCCTTTTTTCATTGGCTTTTATCATGTGATCCAATAAAATTCTGTTTATCTTTAAGATTATTAAAAAGTTGAATTTTCAACATTTTACTTTTCGACGTTTTCCTTTTTCTGTTTTCTTTCATTAGACGTTTATAATTTCTGTATTTTCCCCTTCTGCATTTGCCTTTTCTGCATTTTCCTGCTTTTTTTTTCAACATTTTCCTTTTCGGCATTTTCCCTTTCTGCCTTTTCCAGCAAACCCGAATATCCAAAGAATACTTAAATTAGATGTCTGAACAACACTGGAATCATAACTCATGCTCATGCATAACAAATATCCCTTCGTTTATTTAATATTTTGAAACCCGTTCTTTTAAGGGAACCACGTAGTGGTATGCAAGATAAGGGTGTGAATGTGAATGTTTCGTGGGGATGGAAAAAAGACGTAGATCATCGCCCTCATCAATATCGTAAACTGAATGTTCTGGACTATAGAAGCTACTGATTTCTAAAAAAATAATGTGATCTTAATCGTGACATCTAGTATGATTATTTATACAGTCCAATTAGGTGAGAGATCTCAAACATTTTGTACAATAACGCTCATATTGATTCATAGAAGGATGAATCGGACTACAACTTTAAATTCGACATAACATATATAGTTGCAATTGAACTAAGGAACTAGCTCCGAAGACGAACTTGCGGTCTTTTCATTTTATCCAATACTTAGTAAGTCGTAGCTCTGCGATCGACACTATTCTTCCTAGACTGATCAATAATGATTTATCCGTGAATATTAATACAAAAAAGAACGGGTAAATAATCTATTGACTTTTTACCAAATGATTGGAACAATATATTAATCGATGAGCTTATATTAATTCATTATCCGGCTCGTTTGATAAAATAGACATGATTAATGAGAAAATGTAACGGGTTAGTTCTGATCGATATGACTTTGATTTTTACTGCCCTCTCACGAACAAAGAAAAATGAAACAAGAGCTTTTTTGTCTCTAGTAATATGCGGAACTCGACGAAGATCTTGAATATTCGGGCGCAGTTCAGGCATTCCAGTGCATGTAGAATTTGTTTTGTTCTAATCGAAATGCAGTGCGTTGAACTTTTCATTAAAGTTTTCAAAAATGTCACACAAGATAAGAAAAAGATGGTTTCGAAACAATCAGCTTCAAAATGATCTCATGATCTTCTCCTTTGTGATAATTTTGAAAAGACTATTTGTCAAATTTATAATCTAGCCTATAATCTTCTTTCCTGATTTGATTTTAATTTTGTTTAGAAGAAAACAAGAGAATCTGTGATAAAACAAAGTAGATCAATTATACGAATCTTGTGTAAAAAAAAGTCCGTATTGTCTAATCTGACGAAAATCATTACAACTCATTGGATCAAGAGTCAAACTAGTATTTTAAATCTAATGTTGCTTTTTTTTATATTCAAATCAGAGAAATATAGCTGATCCTAAGACAAAATTTATAATTCGTCTTCTGTATCAACTAGCGGTAAATCTCAATTTTATACAATAAGAGTCTCTGAACCAAAGTTTTTCTTCACTTTCAAACTATTTTTCTTTTGTGTCAAAATTAATGCCAAAAACAATACAACCATAGATAGAGAATCTCTTATCTTTTAGTCGACAGAAAGGCTGTGCTGCTATCTGATTGCTTTAAGCATGTTCAACTGTTAGATTACTGAATGAATAAAAGGTTACATATAAGATGTCATAGATTCATTTGATTCGATAGATTTCTTGTATCTCATTGATTTATCTTATTGCTTGCTGCTCTTTGTTATTCTACCTCGAACATTTTCTCTTAAAAATAAGAAAGTAAACTGTCGTGTTGTCAAAATGAACTTGATAACAGTCTAATTAGGCTAAGTGCCTAGAATTTAAAAATAGATAACCCTAGTGATCTATCTTGCGGTATGCGCATGAAATACATGAGCATTTGGAGCAAGAGTGTCATGTGCTGTGGGTAAATCTTGAGGGCTGCGCATTTCATGCACATAAGAAAAAAATTTATGCAAAAAGGCGTAGTTTGGAGTTCCAATCACTTTTCAGATCGAATATCTTCCTCCTGGCTATAATTCTGACCTGGGGAATTATATCTAGTACTTTTAATCACGATATTAATGAGATTATTTCTTCCATACGCATGACTTTCTTGAGACTCTTGAACAAGAAAGTGATGCGCTATTGACAAATCTTGATATCTGAGCAGGTCAAGCATATGAAAAAAAACGTTCACGTAGGAAATGATTTTTCTCAATAGTTGTGTGCAACTTTTCAAGCCATTTGATAAAGCAATGAAGCCTTGACACCGAGTTCTATCAGATTCTCAGGGCTAGAGTGAAGATCGAAAAGGTTAAATATGAATTTCTGGAATGTCATTTGTTATTATAAAAATTCCGAGAATTTATGGGATTCCATGGATTCCCGGATTCCCAGAATCCCACGGGAACCTGGGAATCCGGAACCCGCATTTTCCCCCTTGATTTAGCCTGTCTTCAGATAGAACTAGTTAGCAAGAAACATCTTCCTGTCGATTTACTTGTAAATAAGATATAGCTCATGCAAAGAAGGATTGGTATGTGCTGGGTAGAAAAAGAATGAATCATGATTGTAATTCAGATAGAAGTTGGTTTATCGCCTATAGGATTAATTTATTTTGTGAAAATTCTAATTCAATATCTGTTTTTACGATAGAACAATGTCTGAAAGATCTAGATTATGAACTTTGAATTTTTTTAATATTGGAGATAACCATCAAAGTCTGGCTACTAATCCGTTCGTGTTTCATTATTGAACCGAAGCATTATTAATTCAAATCTACAACGATTCTACGTACTGTATCAACATACAAAAACGCTAATTATTGACGTATAACCTACTCATGTAAATAATGCGGGTTTTGTTTCCTAAATATTAAGAATTAACAAAATACGTCTGAAATTTTTTGTTGTATTTTCAGCCTTTCTAGGATCTACTCTACTAATGTCTTAAGATAAAAATGTCAAAGTTATAATATTATTGCATTGAGATTTTCACCTTTCGATGTTTTTATCTTTCGACATTTTATTTCGACATTTTAATTTGCAACCAAAGTAGGATCTACCCTTTTTTTTAGAAAGAACACAATAGTAAACTCTACTTCTCTACTTGATTGAAGTGAAATTTAATCATTGAGCCAATAACAGAGCGCTCTCAACTGTCAAACACGATTTTATCTCGTATTTACGTTAGCATCATGTTTAGAACAGACTGCGAGAATAATAGAAGATTTTTAATCACAGTTTATTGATGAGTTGTTATGAATGTCTTGGTTAATGTTTCTCTTTAAACAATCCATCACCATTGTCCCGAGGCAGATGTTTCAGAGACATTTTGTTGATAATAGAAATCTGTTAAAAAGTCTAGTAATCAAGAATCATTTAGAAACATATTGATATCAGCTGTAAACATCATTCTCATTGTAATATTTATATTCCTTCTGATTATCGCCATTAGTTCATCCTGTATTCTGAAAGCAACACTATATAGGAACTATAGTCATGCGATCCACTTGACCGAAAACATTTAGAAAAAATCGAATCAAATGCCACCTTTGATGATTATTCCAATAAAAACAAATTTTCAAATGAACCTGACGATAGTAATTCACATTAACCAAAGAAATCTATCTTTAAAGTTTGCATCAATATTTTGAGAAAAAGAGCTTATTGTTTCATGGAAGATTTTAAAAATTTGCACTAAAAATTAGACTTGCTCACAAGTAGAAATTCTTTGTTGGCATTTATTTCATTTTTTGCAGATAAAACCTTTCCAGACTTGCTTAATTCTCTACGTTTTAATTATGACTAAACTTTGTATCGTGTCATATTCGACAGTTTAAGTTGTTATCTCTTAAGTTTATGGCGTCCTTTATTGTCACTATTATAACTTCATCACAAAAAAACGCATTAATTAATTTTGATGTTATCGACAAAACGATCTCTTTGTTCTCCGATAAATCATAAATAGGAACGTAAAATGTATTTGTTTGTGATAAATAAATAAAACACAATGAATAAATGATACAGAATTGTAACAGTACGTTTCTGATAGAGCCGACTAAATCCTACAAATACGATTAACTGCTTGAGGACGAGAATCATAAATGTGTTTTAAGTTTTGAATCAACTCATGACTTTTATAATACTGGAATCGCTAAAATGCTGATGGAAGACATAGATCTGCCACTCTTTATGTAGTCTAACAGTATTATTTGCATCATGCCATCATTCAACTTCTATCTTTCTTTCTAGGATTAGTCGAGTATTTCTTTTTCTTTTTTCTAACAATAATCCCGTCCTCAAGAGATTAAAACTAATCAAAGAGAATGAGTGAAACGATGTCAAATAATCATTAATAATTGCAAATATTCTAGCACTTATTAGTATGATATCTATTCTAAACTAACAGCTATCTAAGTTCATTCTAATTCATTCTAATTCGTTTTATTATGTTTTTTTTTCTATTCTAATTCCTATAGGAGTCTAATCAAAATAAAATCAATTCAGGTGTCGTTCAGTCATAAAATCTGTAGACCTAACTATTCACTAGTTTATAAGAAGAATATTTTAATTTAACAAGTTCAAACCAGAATAAATATAAATAATTGTCCTTACTATTAAATATCTACAGTAAACCCGACTGGATCAACAGATTTATTTAACATATTTGAATTTATCTTTAAAAACGATGCAACTTCTGCACCAACAGAACCGTTAGATCACCTATTCACTTATCAGCTATTCCGCTATTGTTTCATGTCACAGATTCAGTGTGAAACGTTTTTGCAACTTAAAATCTTTAAGTCTATCTTTCGCTTGGAAACTCGCCTAAGTAACCACTTAATATTTCCAACCTTCAATAAGCTTTCAAAAATAAATACGATTACACTCAAGTACGTTTATTCAAACGAATTAGTTTTTTTTCTTGGAGTTCTCTTGTAGGATAAACGATATTTCGAGGGTATCTTATATGAACAATCAAAATTTTACATGTTCCATCCAATGAACAATTTTTTAAAATGTCTTCATTCAAGGTAAGTTCACAAAATGAGCAATGAACTTTTCTAAGAAATATTCTATTACTATCATCTAATCAATTCCAAGAAGTTTGTTCTTTTCTTAGCAAGCTTAAAGTCTACGATAGTTATCAAAAGATTTTTTTTATATAGGTGCTTTATTATTAAAAACTGAGTCGTTTAAGCGTAGGTTTTATTAAACTTGAGAGCAGCATAATATAAAAGGAGAATTTTTTTTTCTGAAACACTTTTGTCTGTTAAACAGTTCCACGTGATAGTATCAAATATGTATCATACTAACATCTTGATTCTTATTTATTTATTTATTTATTTCATTCAATCGCCTATGATCTTATACGAGAGTAACCAGATTTCAGCTATACGCAATATTTCTTCAGCTACGCATGTAAAATAAAAGATAAAAGTGCATTTGTTTATGTATACATCTAGTGAAGTGTTGAATTTCGTTAAGATCTCGTAAGATATTACTTGCAATCAGATGCTTAGCATTCCAAAGTAACGTTCAATTTTTGTCTTTCAAAATATTTTTTTATATTCTTAATCGAACAATTATAATCGAATGTAGGAAAAGTTCTCAGCGCAAGATTAAATTTACTGTTCAAAATATTTTATTCAAGTAAAACAGATTAACAGCGCTATTTGTCAGTAGTAGAAAATATTTTTTATTATTACAAAATATAAAGTCTTAGCAAGCATATGGAAAATAGATTGAAGAAAGATTTGTTGTTTCTATTAGTGTTTGCATGCAATTCTCGACAGTATCACAAGACTATTAGATATTTTATGAAAACATAACCAACGGAAACTCTTACTCCACAGAAATAATTTCCGAGCAGAAAAAAATAAATGAATAGAACACTTTTTATGGTATTTCATTTTAAAAAAGATTCTTTGTCTCATTGGCGTCACCTACATTCTATTCTTGTGTCTATTCTTGGTTATTAAATTTTGACAAGAATAGCTCTTTGATACTTTTTCATAATTTCATAGTTGAAAAAAAGAAGATGTCATTTGTCTTCATTTAAAAATGTGAATATTTTCCCGGTAATCACAGGTCAATCGATCTTCATTCTCTTTATAACATGCATCATCTTTAAAACCGATAACAACCATAGAAATTCTATTCAATTAATTTGACGCATCGAATAAAACGAAGCAATAGCTAAAGATTATATCTATTAGATATTGTTGACTACTAATATTTCAATTATTTAATAAAATAGAAAATCATTTGTTATCTTTTGCAAGAAAATTAGTATCCTATAGTAAAGCAAGAGAAATATTCTATGATTTCCTAGACTACAAACTTTTTTTTCTTTTTTTTTCTCAACTTACTTACATTTCATGTAATCAGTCTTTTTTTATTCTTGACTACATCAAATGTAGTTTAGTCTATTTTTGTGGGATTAATTTTCCCTTTAGCGTTTTTTCAATTCTATTTAAGGTGTAAGCGATGATTAATTATCTTATTTATAAGATATTATGAATGTCATTTACATGGAAAATTCAATTACTTTCACACTTAGCGTTGATATATATACATTAACATTTTCTAAGCATCAAGTAAAAGGCTTAGAAAGTTAAATATTCCATTATAAAAAAAGCTTTCAAATAAATTAGAACTCTTCTCATTATTATGAAAAAAGAAGTCTTGCAGAAATTCATGAAACTATTAAGAAAAAAGAAAAAAAAAAGAATTTACTTATCCTATCACGATTTTCTTTCGGATAATGAAATAAACTTATTACCACTTGATGATTATTTTGTGAACTATTCGATAATTAATGTCATTTATAAGTTGTTGATCTTGATTTTATCATTTATTTCATTAGCTTTATTTCTTTTCATTTCTATTCTTTTTTTTCTTTTGTGCCATTATCATCATTTTTCTTTTGTTTCTTATCGTTCTTTGTTCTCCGTGTGTAAATTCTATGTTTCAGTACTAGTGTAGTTGTCTAATAAGAGATAGCGTAGATTTCAACATGTCACTCTTGTTGATGAACGACGCCGAAGAATCTTCGTAGAGATACAAATACATGAATTCATATTTGTTTGCCTAAAGCATTATTTAACTAACGAAAGTCTATAACATATAAACACATTTATACTAGAGTAATAAGCAACATGGGATCACATATAATACTGTTCTTTATTTTTTTTCGTAGAAAAGCATCTATTCTTTTGTACGTGTGTTTATGACATAAAGAATAAAAGTCAAAATTGAATATGATATTATATAAACATAAAGCGAAAGATAGATCACAATTGTTTAAGTGATTAGACATTTTATCTATATTTAGTCGAATAGTTTAGTGAATGCGTGCAGATAATTTCCGCTTGTATAAACGCGATGTGCCATCGGCAATTTTTTCTTGTTTTTTCTTTTTGTTGTTGTAGTTTTCATTTGTAAATCACAGCCAATCATTCGATCATATAACTATGCAATACATTTGCCATAGAAACCGATGTTTTCTTTTATTGTCGAAGTTTGATTTTTATATAAAGAGAAAATTGTTGAAAATAAGATGAAAAAATTTTAATCCATTTGTATTGTTTTCTTTTCTTTTTTTCTTTTTTGATTATAAATTAAAAGATGCTACTACGTGCTGTTGATGTTTTCGACATTTATGTTGAGCCATTTATTTATTCTGGTTTCCGTCCACCTAATCAACCTTATTCATACTATTATCGATCACTATTTTCATTACACAATGAAACATTATCTGTATGGATTCATTTATTTGGTACAATTATTCTTATCACGCAAATTTTTTCGCAAATTCTTCAAGTGTCAATGAATTCATATTCAACAATACAATGTATTTATCTTTGTTATAATTGTATTGGTGCATGTATGATGCTTCTATGTTCAGCACAAGCACATTTATTTCATTCGAGAACATTAGCTGATCATTTGCGTTCATTTTATCTTGATTATTTTGGAATTAGTTTTTATGGTTTTACATCGGGTATTATTCTATACAGATTTTCACATAAGCAACAATTTTCCACGGTAAATAATTTTTATGAAAATAATTATCATCATTCAAATAAATAAGTTAAAACTTTTTTTCGTTTTGACAAACTGGAAAAATATATAAATTCAAATACAAAGAAAACCAGAAACAATAGAATTTCAAACGTTTTTTTTATTTATTTTTATAGATTATTAGAAAAATTGCTAAATAAGATTATCAGATTATTTTGAGAACTAATTTTATAGTTAAGATAGAAACACAGCAAAATCTATGTAATTAGCTAATGTTTAACAGATAGAATAGCTTAATAATAATTCTTGTCAAAATTTCAGTTTTTGAAAAAATTAAATTTGTTTTACTATTATCTGAAGGTTTAAAGAAAGACAAAACAGTTTTCATTGACTAATCAAAATACCAGAAACTCAAATAATGATTTAGTCATTTAAGTCATATTTACATGGCTATATTCTAACTATTAATTAGTTCTACTAATTTTAAAACTAAGTCTTATGATAAGATAAAGTCTACTAGTAGTAAAAAAATTCTCTCCCGAATATTCTGCTTGAATCAGCATATTTTCTGATCAATGAATATATTATTTTCTATTTTTATTTGAATTTTATTTAGTTTACAAATGAAACATCATATTATTTAATATTAAGTCTATTATCATTATATTCGTTATCAGTAGCATGCTTTTGTAAAACATATTATCGTCGGCCATATCCATTTTCTCATAAAATCTTACAATGTTCTGGTGTTTTAATTCTTTATCTTGTTCAAATTTGGCCAATATTAAACAATATATTTTATACCTTTATTTTATCGAACAATGGTCGAACAATAATCAAATCTGAAGAAAAAGCTCTCGTTTGGCATTTAATACAAATTACTTCATTCATTTTAAGTGGTCTCATTTTTGTTGCAAGAATTCCTGAACGTTTTTGTCCCGGTTCATTTGATTTGTGTGGTCAATCACATCATGCATTTCACCTAACTATATTCCTAACGTCTTTTACTCAAGCAAATGCTGTATTCGAAGATATGCATACTATTTCATGGAATAATGTTCATTATAATTGGAAGAAAGATATGCTATTAAGTTTGATTGTATTTATTTTAGAATCAATTACAGTTTTTGTATGGTTTCACATAAGTCGACCAACTATTGAACGACGATACAAAGTAGATTCGAAAAAACAATGATTCTCTAATTATAATACTGATTTAGCTTGTATCATTTGTCAATTTAGATCTTTCATTTTTATGCTAAGATAAATAACTCGTATGTTATGTTCTGTCATTTTTCATTCCAAATAAATTATGATTTTATATAAAAATCAATTTAAAAAAAGCATTAATTATAGTTTCATTTTTTTCATAAACCCAATTAATTACTCAGATCTGTGATTGGTTATTTTTTTGATTAAAGTTAAATAATTGATAAAATTCGGTTCAGTAAAGATAAAAAATCTTTGCAAACTATATCAGCTTTTGTCTAAAGACAACCATAAAATTGAATCGATCCGTTTTATACCAAAATATTAAACAATTCTATTCATTTAGTTGGTATCTAAATTCAAAAATCCTTAACGTAAAATGCAATAGAGTATTTGAACGACAAAGTTAATAAGTGAATAATCCCAGATGACATTTCTCTACGATCTATTTTAAAGTCTACTTAATTTCATTTCCAAAATAAATTGCATGTTAAATAAAATAAGTGAGCATATTGATTTTCTTAATCACCTCGATTGATTTTATTATTAAGTTGTTGAAGTTTGGAAAAACTATTCAGTTTCATCAGAACAAACAAAAATTAATAAATTAATATTGTGTCAATTACAATCTATTAATAAATGTTTATTTGTAAATCTTTTTAATCTCATAACTTTTTATATTAGAGTTGATTGATTGTGTGTTCGTGAATGAAAAAACGTTGTCGTATAAATGGAAATGCAGTCACCAAGGAACATTACCGAGTGTGGAATTATTATTTGGTCACGACTATTTTAATCGTTCGAATCCTAGACAGACAAGAATGCTCTGGAAAGAACGTCAGACTTTCGTTTCATCATTCCCAAAGTACTACTTGTTTTACAGTATATCTTTCAGCGAGATCATAGGCTTTTTATGAACACTAAGAAATTAATGTCGTTTTTCGGCTGTGAATTTTTGTATAGAGAAAAATTTTAATGAAAATAATTCATTGCAGAATGTTTCAAATTATTTTGGTAGCGTCACTTTGTCATAAGAACATCAGAATTCATCATTGAGTGCGAGCAAAAACAAAAGCATAGTTTTAGCATAGTTGTATCTTGAGATGAAAAAAAAACTTGCTCTGAAGCCTTCATAAAAATATTATGCTTTTCAAGACTTGCCTCAGCTCAAATTTTCAGGTCAAAACTTGATAGGCAATTTTTTTAGTACTTGTCACAATAATGATGATGGTCTTTTAAACGAATACTGTACAATACAATACTAGAACAGTACTAAACTCTTACATCGAGAATATTATGAATGTTTGTAGGCCAATAGATATTATATGATGCATATAGCTTTGATTCGATGAGGACTTAACACTGCTACGTTTTCTTTCATTAGGAAAAAAATGAATGACTCTTTCAAGCATATCCGAAGTATCTGAAATATTTAATATTTATTGTTCTGTTCTTTTTAATACGTAATAAGACGGAGTATTTTCTTCTCAAAAAATAGTTTACATAGCGTTCTACTCTTTATATTTAAAATATTATAGTTCATCGTAAGAAAATAATTTACACAAATGTGTTGCCACACAAAGTAGACAGCAAAAAACAAACATGCAGTAAAACGATCTTAGGCTTATACTAAAAACTATTTTTAAAAGAATTTTTTGCCACAAAGAATTAGAACAAAAGCTGAGTTAAGCGAAGATATATCATTAGATTATTTCGTCTTTAATAATTAATCAAATTGATATGTTTTATTTTTGTCCAAATGTATTTATTATGGATCTGTTTATTTTCTATTATTTTTAAAGATATTTTCATTAATACGAACAATGACTAGTATATTTTTTATTAAAATCTTGAAACGTCGAACAGCTTCAAAAAAACCATACTGACTTATGAAATATTTCCATAAAATAGTAACATGTATATGTTGCATTTGAATGAAATCAGCAAAATTTGCCATTAATTCATTGTAGTTCTTATCATCGAAGATTCCACATGAAAAATTATTTGAACAATTTAAAATAAATATCAAAGCTCAGCATATGATAGGCTTGGTTCTAATCGTTTACATATTGATATAATCTCCGTGGCAAAATTAGATCCGTTATATTCATTATCGGTCGTGAAATAAACGGAGTCATCATGTAGATTTGTTTCATCAAGAAGAAATAGATCATGTAGATCATCAAAATTAGACAAACAAGTATTTTTCTTTAGACGGTGAATATCAATTGATGATTCTTGCCATTAAGATGAAAATTTCGTCCTAGTTTGGTTATTTTGAACAAATGAATTGATAAAATTCATTGTGTTTTTTTTATTTAAGACGTAATTTAGGTGTTAACGATGATTGTTTATCATATATGAATTTTCCATTATGGATGAAGTTTTTTTTGGTGATATTGATAAATTTTATTTGAAAAAACGGTCCATTGTTTACCTGTCAAAGTTGAATTATTATTTTCAAGATGATTCAATGATCTAGACTATTCAAATAAAATTTTAAAAAAATGATAATCTTATCAACGAAAACCAAAAACTGAACAGATTATTTAGCTACGTCTGATGGTATTGCTTCACTTTTATTTTTAATCAATGATTGTTGATCATTGTCGAGAACAATTTGAAGTTGATTAGTAGAACGAATTAGTTTCGGATTCATACCAACTAAAAAACATTTTTGCAAACGGTAAGCTGGACATTTAATGCGTGTTGTTTTTGTTATAATACACTTACAGCGATGGTGGCATTGTAATATTCTCTATTTAAATTATACATCGAAGAAAATATTACAATAAAGAAAATAATTTACCCATGGTTGAAATGCATTTCTTCGAAAAAATGATTTACATAACACGCATGTTATAACTTGAAAATTATTACCTCGTGCTACATCTCCACATACTCGACAAATCAAAGATCCATAAAATGAATTCCTTCATTCAATCCCATCATTCACACAGAGATTTCTGTGTATTAGTTCCAGAAGGTGTTTTTAGTATTTCTCCTTTTTAATTATGCATATATATGTCGTAGGATAGATTAAAATCCAGGTCAAATCAAAATTTTCTTTGTTGAAATCGAAGTTATTTCAATCTGTCCTACAACATATATACACTTCTTGCGATAAGGAAAAGGAAAAAAGAATGAGAAACAGTTCGCATGAGATAAATAGAAGACTTGCTCTATGTGGAGCCCCTAGGAAAAGCAATCATTATTTGATTACTGCTCATTTGTGATATTAGCTGTCTCCCTTCACTATTTCTATAAATTTATTAGTCGATGCCAAGTGAACACGATGTGCCTCTCTCTCTCTCTCTCTCTTTCTATATATATATATATGTGTGTGTGTGAATGCATGTTTTCTTGTTCTATTTTCTGTCAGTAACTATCTTTGAATAGTATTCTTGATTGTTAGCCGAGATTGAAAGGAATACTTCACATGTATAAGAGTATCCGTTTGTTTGCATCTTGCTCGAGAAAAGACAATCCATTGAGAACAAGTGGGTAAACATCGTGTTGATAACCCACTTGATAAGTATGTCGCATCACTACTGCCGATTCTCAGTCCGATAGTAAACGGGAAGCAGAGAAAAAGAAGCCGACAAGAAAAGAACGAAACTCACACCGGAAGCATCATGGAGCCTTAGAAAGGGCTATCATCATTTCACTATCTGAACAAAGACAATAGAACGCACACTTCCTTTTACTGCAAATGCACGTTTGACTGATTGCATAATTTTTCCATACGCAGGTGAATTGTCGGTTTAGATGTGTAAGATTAGATAGAACTGAGATGATGAATACCAACATAGAATCAATCTTTAAGTATATTATTTTAGACAAGTATGAAATTCATTTGCTTTAATTCAAAAGAAAAAGAAACTAAAATAAAATAATCAGTAAAAAACTGAACCAACGACGAATGTTCTTAAAAAAGTAGCAAGCTGAAAACATATTGATGTTTAATGTAATGCAATTTCAATGAAGAAGACCTCATATAGTTAGCATATAAAAAGTAGAGAGAGAGAAAAAAAGGAAAAGTAGATGAATAACTAATGTAAAGATCTTTTATATTTAGTAAGAGATATTTTTATTTGCATAAGTAACTGTAAAATTAAACAAAAATAGAACTAGAATAAGATAGATAGATAGATACGTACATACGTAGAGAAGAAACTTTTGCGCGTGCATAATTAATACGATAGCAAAATTAGAATATTATTCAATAAATATTCTAATCAACAAACAAAGAAAAAATCTCTTTGAAATGAAAAATATACTCTCTCTCTCTCTCTCGTATGGATTAAATATAATATAAGTATTTCGATAAAATCTATTTCTTTACACGATTGTTCAATGAGTTATTTATATGTAAAGGAAAAGGAAAAAATTTGAAGAATTTTTTTCCCATCGGCAGTTATGACCTTACATTAATTATGTGATATGATAATCATTGAAATAAATAATTTAGTTTTTCATTTTATTAAAGTAACAGCCAAAGAATCCTACTGACATTTTCAAAAATGCCATTTTCTGTATCTTTGGCGTATTTTACAGATTTTTCTTGTCAGCTAATGCATCATTTTTAAAGCTTGTAATAAATAAATAAAATTTTTTTTTTAAATATATGACTATGAATTAAAAAGAAAGAACTATTCTTGGAGAAAAACATTATTAATAGCTGTTATTTTGATGATTTTCTTCTTATGTTCACGCAAGAATTTTCTTTCATCTTGATCATTCAATCAATCAACGACCTATTACAATCATTAGTTCGATGCTTCATTTAGCGTAGCTTCCTAATTGCGGACAAAAATTAAGCCAATTAGTGAAAAATGTCCGCAATTTGGAAAGAGAGAAACTTTATTTTCTTATTTTTATTGTGTTTCCAAATTGCGGTCACTTTTTAATTGATTAGTTTTTTCGAAATTGGATGATGATTGTTTGTATGATTGATAAATATAAAAGGATGAGAAAGATAGTGATATTTCATTTGACATAATGGATACTAAGTTCACTTGGTCAATAACTCAAAAAGGAGAAAAAGCACTTTTGTACAAGAATTATTTATATCGAGTAAGAACAGGCTCAAAAGCGCACGACAAGGCCAAGAAAAGCGAAAAATATACGCGACGATGAAAAGCTTAAGCTAGAGAAAAATAAATACATTCTTGATCAAGACTTTGATGCATATCAAAAAGTCTTACGAAGTATTTCTCATCGATATATAGATATTTTAAAAGATGCTGTAGATAGCAGCGACGAAGAGTAATTTTTTGTGTTCATGTATTCGTCGTATCAATTAATAAATATGTACATATGTAGCAATCATTTTATGTTTGTTGATTAATCAATTAAAAAGTGACCGCAATTTGGAAACACAATAAAAATAAGAAAATAAAATTTCTCTCTTTCCAAATTGCGGACATTTTTCACTAATTGGCTTAATTTTTGTCCGCAATTACGACGTAGCCTCATTTAGTTTTAACAATAAATTATAAACTTTTTATATAAAAGGTATTTTGTAAAAGAGAAAGAGAAAAAAATCCAACATTAATAGTAAATAATACCAATCAATCAATTTTAATGCTCTTTTTTAGTATTTTAAAATAACCAATTACACTATTAAATATACAATAGCTTTCAAATTTTATTTCTAGAAAAGTACTGAAGAGAAAATCAATCTTCTATGGGTGCTTTATTTTTTCTTTTTCTTTTACTCATTTATTTGTAGTCACAATCATCATAAAATTTACCATTTTACTTATTGCGCGTTATATCATAAAGAATGCATGAAACCAATTCTTTTGCTTTGATAAATAATTCATTAAAATTGGAAAAATTTTAAAAAAGAAAGAACATTCCAGTCACCATGTATTCATATTTTATTTTTGTTTATCAAAAAACGTTCTTATTCCAATTCATCTTTTGGACAAAAACATCTGATGCAGCTAGCTTTTGAGCGCACAAAAGTTGGACCAGGATAATCACATGGTGCACCAGGACATTTCTATATGCATGCTTTGAAACACGCTTGTTGACAGTCATTACCCGATGCTTGAACCTGGTAATAATCAGTAGCATCAATCATCAATAAAGATAAACAAAAGACAAACAGGGAGAATATTGATAATAGTCTCATTATGTAAAATTTATTCTATATTAAAGAAAAATACTCTTCATGTATAACACATAATATAATTCATACTCACAAAACAACTTTTGATCAAGGAATGAAGATTTCGTTGAAGTAAATTAGTATCGATCAGTTATATATATATATATGAATCCATTAAAAAAAACTTATTTTTCTACCTCCGCATCATATGGTACCCTAATTACTATTTAAACAATACTTTACATATATTAGCATCACATGATGGAGTCAATTAATCATTGAGAGATAAAAATACAAAATTTGTTTTTCTCAGATAAATTCAATGTCCCCATCGTTAAAAAAATAGACAGAGTTGAATTATTTAAAAACTCATTGTAAAAAGATGCAAGGAATAATTCTCAATATAAAAATTTCTGAAGTCAGATCTCAACAAAAATTCTATTAAAAAAATTAAGAAAAAGACTATTCCAAACTCGCCTGCCACATTATATATTAAATAGCTATCGGGAAATTATTTAAAGATGAAAACAAATAAAGAAAAGAAATTACTCTATCTTCTTGATTGAAGAAACGTATAGTTTTCTCGTTTTTTTTGTTGCTGATTATCTAATTTTAGCTAAGTAAATGAAAATTGAGGTCGAAGAATTGCTATGAAACCTTTTTCTATTACTCAGTTGAATAAATGTAGTGAAATGGATTAGCATAGAACTCTAAAATAGATCAAGTGTAAGTATGAAATGAAGAATAAATGAATTTCCTTAATCTGATAATAGATTTGTAACAAAAATGTAAAACTCTGTTTGGTATGTTAGAATTCTTCTTTTATCGAGTTGTCATCTTGTTTATTAATAAAATATGAATATATCATAACAACAACAACCATTTAAATTAACGTCGCTATGAAGAATGTATTTTTTTTTATAAAAGCATCTCTTTCATATATTTGACATTTTGAGAAGATCAAACAGTTCATGTAAGTGAAAAACAGTTATCTCAATTGAATGAAATTCTATTGAAACGTATTTAAAAATATTTTTTTGACTGTCTGCCAATTTAAATATTTTTTATATGTCAATCATCTGAATCATAGAATAAATTCAGTGGCAAAAAAAATCATTTTATATAATTATACTTAATTGTAGCCATCATATTTTGCAAATAATTCATAGTCGAATGTTTCATATTGTTTTCACGATTCATAATAAAAGGAAAATTTTAATTTCTTCCATTCATATTCGTTGTAAACTATCTTAATATTTCAATAAATCTTAATTACTAAGCAAAATATTTTTGAATAAAAATAGAAGACGATACTACTACTGCTACTTCTTCTTCTTCTTTTCAATGTAATGCATCCAGAAAGAAACAATATACATATATACTGCTTATAAAAAAAATAAAGAATAATTCATCAAAGAATAGATTTCCTTTGTTTTTACTATAATATTCATTAGCTTAAACTTGATCCATGTACATATAATGTCTGATATTTCATTTAAAATATTTTACTTGCATATTGTTTTGATTTATCAACATACAATACATGTTTTCTGTTACAAATGTAATTAAGCTGTACATCGGGCATATCTAAATATATGTCATCTGTTATTTTAGGTAAAATATTAATTAAATAATAGTACAAAGGCTTATAAATAATAATATTGAAGAAAAAAAGTGATCCAAACAAGGGAGAAAAGCGAGATTTTTGTATTGCAGCGCACAATGTCGAAGATATTCTTGCGAACTTTTGAACTTTTTCAATACTGCTATTGGCCCATCTTTCAGTGTATAAATCAGAGTCCATATAACTCAAGCCTATCAGATGTCAGAATTCACATTACATGAGTGTACTGTCAAGTTCGAGTATCAGTAGTGTATGAAAAAATATTTTAACTTTAATAATCGATACATTAATGTAGATTGGACTCAGATTGATGATACATTCGAACACAGGTTCATAGAAGTATTAAAAAACTTTAAAAATTTGTGAGAATACTTTCTTCATAGTCCAGGAGTACAGGAGTCTCGCCTCCTCCTTGGATCTGTAACATGCTGATTTCAATATAATATTTTAGGAAAATCAGCAAAAATATGATTCTGTTGAGATGAAATAATAAAATCATACAGAAATATAATCAATAAATCAGATTTAAACGCATCGAAATCGATCCAACAGAAAGATATCAATAAAAAATAGATTACTTTTTCAAGATTAGATATTAAGAGTCAATTCTTCTATCGATTATTAAATATTTTTTCTGAAAGAAAAAAAAATCTCTTATTGTATCCCATTGAAATTTTATGCCAAGATGAACAAAATATATTCGTATTAAAATATTGTTCTTTTTATTCGTGACATAACTAAAACAATGGTATGGAGGGTGATGCGGAAGGAAAACGACGAATGCTCTCTGATAATGTTCCTACAGAAGACTTGGGCTTCTTTGAAATCAAAATTTATTTGACAGTAGAAACATGGATAAAGGACTGGAAGTATTCTAATGGGAAAAAAGCTGAATACCTTCTAGCCCTCATTTGATTACGCTTGTACTTTTTGTATCGATTGGTTTTATTAATTGAGTTAAAGAACCGAATAAAAATCATGAACGTGTTGAAATGACGTTAGAAACATTCAGCAACAAAACAATTAGATTATCTTAATTGATTTCAGCATTGTATTATTGATTTTATCTCCCGGAGAGACGATGCAAAATTCAGCGAGAATGAAAATTCATTTATGAGATCATGGGCAAACAGTACATGGTGCAATAATTATCAAGCGTGCGAGAGTGAATTCAACCTTTGGAGAGGCATCACCCGTTCGACCTTCCTGTTGGATAAAATATCGATTAATTTCATTTTGATACCATGAATATATTTTATGATACAATACTCTATGATTTTCTTTATTGAAAATGAATCTCTTTCAATATTTCAAACGTTGAATAATATCGATTTTGAATGGATTGTTGCTTACACACAGATAAAAGTCGCATATAAAATATTATTCAATACAATGATGATGAACATGACGCATCAGATATAGTATATTTCAATCGTATTCTAACAAGTGAAATTATTTCAATCTTATGACTATTTCTTCCATACGTATGTATCGAGCGATCTTAAATTTGAATAATATCTTGTTAGGATCGAATTCATTTCGATAAACTATTTATGAAATTTTATTGATATCTGAGTTTCAAATTTACAGTTTTGATTTATAAATAAAATAATTCACAAGTATATTTCTACAACAGTCAATAAATATATTTTTACTTTTATGCTGACTAGATGAAAAATACCATTGAATTGATCTATCGAAAAATAGTTTTCGATATTTAATCAACTTTGATTTGATCTCGAATAAATAAAATCATTTTATTCTTTTTGTTCTTTAATCCAACAGTTTTTATATTGATTCGATCTAGCATCAATTTCCCCACGTTCAAGTGGGTCTTTTTCATAAATATCTTTATAACATGAATATGATATGCATCGACGTACACAATTAATCATATCTATTTCAGCTAATTCTTTTTGTTGTTGTTGTTCTAATGAATTATCAGTTTTTAATGATATTGTTGGTAAATATTTTTGACAGGAATCTCTTTGTTCACATTGTCGAGTTAAACGACGAAATGTTTCATCTAATTGACGACGACGCGTAGATGACATCGGAATTTTTTTATTATTCATTGATGAAAATGTCAAGTCAATGAATAAAATAATGTATAATAAACAAACAAATTGATTAATCATCTAAACAGACTGATATTAGAGAAAATACGAAACATCAAATAATACGCAAATATATTTTAAGATTTTTTTTTAAAAAGACAAGAAAAAAAGAAGAAAGCAATAAAAGAAAACGGCACGTAAAAGAGAAAAAAAGACATGAAAATCTTGATAGTTTTTGTGTTTAAAAGAAAGAACATAAACGAACGATTGACAACGAAAGGAATAAAAACATAGAGACAAAGAAAATGTTGTTTTTATTTCGCTCTGCTATTGATAGATCTATTTATATATATTAAATATTGTTCGTTGTTTTTTAAACAGCCAAATTGATAAAAGAATTATATTGTGCAACATTACGTTTAAGAATATCCGATATAGGTCCAAGCACACGTTCAAATCGATAACGATCCATTTTAACACATTTCAATGGTCCTTTTGCTTTGACTGTTGCAGCACGAGGGCGATCAAATAATAAAGCGATTTCACCAAAATAATCAGAAGGACCTAATTTTGACACTTCAACAGCTGGTTCCTCATCCGATGGTTTTTGATAGACGACAGCAGTGCCTAGAAAAACAAGTGGTGTATTTTTAATAAATTATTTGAAATAAAACAAACTCTTTATTTATTTTTACCTTCGACAATAATAAAGAAATCATTTCCTTTTTCGCCTTGTACAACAATATTATCACCATCAGTAAACAGTACTGGTTCAAGAGCATCAGCAACAGTTAAACGTTCCCATTGGTCAAGTTCCTGAAGAATTTTAACTTTCGATAAAAATTCTTCATACATTTTACGTTTTTTAATTGTTGAACCCATTAAAATACGTCGATAAGTCTACAAGAAACAAAAGATGAAAAAAAATTCTCATATGAAATTTTTTTGGTAAAAACAAAGACTAGAAAATATTTACTTTGCGGTCAATAGCCCATAATTTACACTCCGATTTAGCTTTGATTGTTGCTGCACGTGGTGTACCATAAATAAGTGCTAATTCACCAAAACTACCTCCATCTGATATAGCTGTGACACATTTATTGTTAACATAAACTTCAACTTCGCCTTGGTCAATAATATAAAAAAAGTCTCCTTCTTCGCCTTGTTGAATTATAGTTTCATCAGGTTTATGGTTAAATGGTTGCATGGCATCAAATATATCCGATTTTTCACTATCATCCAAATGTGAAAACAATAAATTCGATTGAATAGCTTTACTTAATGCTTGCATTGTTGCATAATCTTTCGGTATAACGGTTTTTACATATGATGTTGCATCTTCCTCTTTATATGGTTCAGCAGAAACTGCACCACGACGCTCACGTGCTTTAACAGAAGTATTTGATGTTGATTGATTTTGATGAGCACTGCTACCACCAGATGTTTCATTTAAATCACCAAGATCATCATTTTCCCCTGCAACACTACCATTTGTTGATTGTTGCTTACTTGCTGGTTCAGTAGGTGATGCGGTTTGCTGTTGACGCATACTAGGTTTTTTTGTTGTTGATGATGCTGATGATGCTGCTGTCTGATTACCAAGTTTATCAAAATAGTCAGCAAGAAATTGTATTGGATTCGATGGCTTTTTTAAACATAATTGAACGATACAGTCGCGTAATAAATTTTGAATATCATGTTTTGCAATATAAGCTTCACAATCGCGCACTGTCTGTTCGGACGACGATGTGTTGTCGACCATGATTATTTATTTCTTTAGATGTGATGATCGATGGAAGCCTGAAACGTATATATATATATATATATATTTATGTGTCAACATTAAGAAGAAAACTAACAGCAAAAGAGAAAACGCAATTGAATTGTAGTATGCCGAACGATAGTGGCAACCGTCGGCATAGAACAGAATACAATAAAAAAAATGTTCTGTTCTCGACAGTGTGCGTGCGTATGTGTGTGAAACAGAGATAGAATCAATCAAGGTCGAACCAGAGAAAAAAAGCGCAAAAAAAAGTCATATCCACCATCATTACAACTGCAACTAGTGGTTGAAGCGATGTAACTCAGTAATAAAAAGCACAACAGCGCATGAGAATATAGAGATATGGAAAAAAAATTCAGAGATACTATCACCCGCTTCTATTCTCTGCTTCTCGTTTTGTTGTTGTCGTTTTTGATCATGATGGTGTCGTCGCTCTCATCCCCATGACTCTCTTATAGATATATTATATATATATATATAATATACATATAAAGGAACCTTCATATAAGCGTGACGAAAAAGAATGATAAAATAATAAATGACTTCTATAGAGAAAAATGAATGTTACTGATAAAAGACAATAAAATGATTTGAAAATAAAAAAGAATGTAAAAAAGGAAGGAGAAAAGCAAGAAAAAAGAGTGTATGGATAAATATCAATTTAAACTTTCACTTAGTTTATGACTGAGTAGCAGCTAGACATTTTTTTCTCTCTTAATCGACATAAGTGCCATTTTTTCTTTCTAATTCTTCTCATGTACATTTTTTTTCGTTTTCTTTCATGATTTTGTTATAGAAAAATATAAATTGTGGTTTTATCAATCAATATGACATTTACCGAATGACAAGCATGTCTTTTAAATAAACAAAAAAAGCGATAGAATGTGCCAACAAAAAAATGCGGATGTATCTATTCGAAAAAAAACCGATCTAACAAAGAAGAACAAAGTAATTTTTACAGTCAACGATCAAGTCAGTGCAACTTAGCAAATAAAAATCAATTATTTATGTCAATATCTTATATTTTAATTGTTAAAAAAAAATAATACAAATAAAAATAATTGTTTACACCTGAATCTTTCCTTTTTTTTTGTTCAGTTGAACTACAATAATGGATTTAGCTCTAGACCATATTCTAAACAGTATATTATATTATTTTTTTCTTTTTGTCTTTTGAAAACAGAAGACTGCTAAAACAACTATGATAACTATGAAATGCATTCTACAGAACATAAAAACAGTTGTGTTGTTAAACGCAGTAAGAAAAAAAAGAATTTTATCAGAATCTCACTGTTCGATTTAAATCAAACAAGAAAAAGCTCTAAAAGTTTTGATCGAGTTATTCTATAGCGTGAAATATACACAGGTGTCCTTTTTATATTTGTTTAAATGTATGTGAAACATATACCGAGTACCTACCGAGGCATGACTAGGAAAAATGACTAAATAATCTGTATTTTTTTCATCTTCCTCTTCACCTTATATATGACTATATACATTACGCTCGATTTAACGCATTACTTCGGGTGATTTCAATTTTTTGTTTTTTTTAGAAAAAACAAGAAATTTTGTATGTGATAAAAGTGAGAAGAGATTTTTCATATTTTCAATCTTTGCTTTATTTAATGAGAATAAGAATTAAAAAGCCTTCATCACCATATTAACATGCTTCGCTTTGTTTTAGTATGTTACTTACGACATGTTGTCAATGATAATGGCTTACATTTGAAAGGATGGTAAGTTGAGTGAATAAATGAATGAGAAAAGAGAGAACCACAAGTCCTGCTTGTTGTCGCCTTATATATATATATATATCTTTTCTATGTGAAAGAGAAATGCAAAACCACTCACGTCATATACATGCAATAAAGAGACGCTACAAGAAAAGAAAGAAAAAGGAAAAAGACGACGAAGAATATTAGTGTTGTGAGTGGAGTTCCCTGATAGAAACAAACGTGAATGAATGCTAGCAATTATTTTTTCTTTTTGTCGCTACATTGTCGGTTTTTTTAACGATCTCATGTTTTTGCTTGATCGCTTATACTCTCGTTTCTAGATTGAGACGAAAGCAAATTATCATTAGAAAAAAATAGTAGCGATGATCAGACAATAGCAGAAAAAGTCTTACTCCATCCTTCTTTCTGGCATGTCTATTTTCTATTCATGTATCTTATCATTTATAATCAGTAATAACTTGCACATAACTATACAAAACAAGAACAACAACATCAACAACAACACTAAAAAGATACATTATGAGTCGTCTGGTACTTTTTCCTAAGTAAAAAATGCGACAAGAAAATTGCTTCGTGCTGCGACGAAGAACGAGCAATCAAATCATTTTAGAGTTCGCTATTTAAACAGGAATATAATTATCTAATTTGATACTATATGGATGAGAATTTCATATTTTATTCTTAGCCACATAATGCACGACGTTCTTTACTAACTATTTGCATGAGAGAGTATAATCGACGTTCCTTCATTTTTTTCTGACGCAGTTGGTCTGATTGTCTATTCATGTAAATTTTTTACACTACAAGGATTATATGGGAACATGCTAAATTATTAGTCCAAATATAATCAGTTCATGAATCAAATCATTTTCCTCTTTAGTGATATTTATACTAAAAATAAAATTATTTTTCTTACCAAAGAATAACCGAAGCTGATCACGCTTTGAATCTATCTAGAAACATTAAAAAAAAGATCTTTTACATATATGTAGAATAAATACTATCGATTTAATTCAAGAGCGATATAGAAAACTACAAATATTTTTTTACATTCATAATAAAGGTGATAGCCAAAATCTTAGTTCGGTAATTGACAAATAGGAAAAAAGAATGGCTACTACGAATAGCAACAAGCACCAGTTGGGCGCTGCATCCATTTACTTGTTCTTTCTATTCTATTTTTTTTTCTTTTTTCTTCAGCTTGGCAAAATTCTTCTTCATTTCTCGTCCTACTTGCGATGGTAGTTCTGCTTGCTTCTTACAAGACGGAGACCAATAAAGCAAGGAAATATATTAGCATAAATCAGGAAAAAGTAGAGAACGGAAAAAAGGAAAAAGCTTTTCTCAATTCTGTATTCTGATGTGGTTTTTTTTCTTTACTTCGAAAGAAACAGAACAAGAACCTCGGACGTAGCCAAGTCAGTACCAACTCTTCACATAGATCGTGGTGACAGGCCAAAAATTTGCGATAATTTCATCTTCATATAGATATGGAAAAGAACTAAACAGTATGTCTATTATAGACGTCAAGGCTAAACCAAAAGAAAAACAGAGTCAAGCAAAATAGAAATATAATTTCATTGTTTGCCTATTTTCTATCTATTCTATGATATATATATATATATTTTTTTTCTACTAACCCAGAAGTTTTGTTGAAATTTATATTAAATTAATAAATAAGAAATTAAAATGTTCCTATAGTTTACTAAATATATTGTAAAAATTGTTTTTTTTTATGTTTAAACCAACACAAGATATATGAAATTAAGAATTTACAATAATAAAAGGGACAACAACATTTAGTAGATATATTATTTTTCGAGTAGTTTTTCTCTTTTATGTCTTCACAGATATCTATCAAACTTCATTTTTTCGATATTTTCATTAACGTTTTTCTTATTTTTTTGTTTTGCTTAAGGTCAACATGTTTCTCTAGAAATAAAACTCAATCAACATTCATCTATAGAATATACTGAAGAAAAAAAGACTAAAGCTTCGTTTAACTAATATAAAAGAATCCTATTTTATTATTTTGAATGTTGTTTTAGACCCATCGACATTCGTAAACTATAAACTATAAAATACAAATATATCATTATTAGTCAAAAGCAAAATGATACTTAAGATAATTATCAAACATGACGAAGAAATGTTATTGAGAAAATAACAGATCAAGATCAATAGGAATATCTAAAAAAGAAAGAAAAAAAAATGTTCATTGTAATAATAAAAGACCCGAAATTAATTGAGTAGCCTTAGGATAAAAAGAAATTTTGTACTTGAATTATGAAAATATTTAATCATACGCATTATTTGTTTGACAAATTTGACCGAGAAAAAAAACTTCGCTATCTTGACAAACGTCTTAGTCGATCGAAAATAAGTAAAAACAAATGAATAGGATCCTATGAAGTAGAATTGATTGCTTATTCAGATACTTAAAACAATACAGAATGTATTTCGATAAAAAGAGAAAAAACAATGAGCAAGCAATATCATATAGATACATGTCTATGTCGTTTCTAAATAATAGTTTGATTTGATACTTCCTGAGCACATCATTAAAATAAGCTTTTATTTTTTTCATATACTTGCTTGTTTTAAAAAATAGACGCGAACAAAGCAAAAAAAACTAATTTCTTCAGAAACTTCTTACATTTCTCTCAAGCAAACTGGCTAATAATTTTCTTTTCTCAAATACGGAAAACTAGCTGACTAGACGAGTTCTCTTTATAGTCTCTTGTTACAGCAAGAATAGCTACACTAGTAATGGTAGTCTTGAATAGTTTCCTTTGGGAAATACTTAATCGAAAAATATGTATGCTGTTACTGGCAGTTGTCATCGATGAATAGGCTAAAAGACATTTCACTTTCCTCTTACCCAAAAATAAAAAAGACCGATCTTTTGTTGAAAATTATTTTCTTTTGTTGAATAACAAAACAAAAACAAAAATGAATAACAATCAATTATAACAAAGAAATAAACAACATCACTGGTTACTGTTGTTATTGGTTGTAGTTAATTCCAGAAATTGTCTTAATACATCAATTAAAGCACGTGGTAACATTTCCAAATTTTGTATTACTAAGTAATATGGAAACGGAAAACTATCTAAGTATGAACGAAATTCAACCTAAACGAAAAACAATTGAAATCATTTTTATAAATTATTTATTTTTTGCTTTTGAATATCTTCTTTTCTTACCTTATCACCAACAAACACAGCTTCATTGATTTGAAAAATCGATGATGATTTTTCATGATTTATATTATCAAGAATAACAAACACAACGAAAATATTTTGTGACATTGCATGGCGAACACTTTTTAATAAACGATCTTTACCCGATACAGTTAAACCACGACCATCGGATAAAATTATTAATAATTGTGATAAAGGATTTGATGTTTGAAGTTTTTCTTTATCAAATGTATGTGTTACTGATTCCATCAACTAAAAAAAGACGAACAAACAAGGTTATTATAAAAATGAGTAGACTAGTAAATTCAGCATTAAATTATCAACAACCTTGACATGTCAATAAAGATAATAAAATTTCTAAGGTTTTATTGTTTTTTTTCATAAATTTTTTACAACTATTCAAACTGTTAGAGAGGCTTTAAAAGAAACTAAATTTATAATCATATTAGAATTGAAGAAAATTTTGCCTATTTAATTACTCAAGCGTTGTTTTTTTTTGTTAGAGTATTGTAATACTAAGCAAAAAAGAAAAATCTTACATCAGCTAAAAGCGTTTTAGTTTGATCAAATTTTAATCGTTCAAGTACTTGAATACCATTTTGATGATTAAAGTTTTGACTTAATGGTTGTAACATTGTAATATATTGCCCAAATGAAACAATGCCAAACTGTCCAACATCTAATAAATTCAATGTTTGTCCAAGTAAAATTAATGATTCTAACGCTAAACGTTTAACTTGTAAATTATCCATCGATTGACTATCATCAATAGCTAATATTAATTGATATTGTCTTTTTGATGGTTTGGAACGTCTTAACCAAATTCGATCTTTACGAAAATCTGACGCTATATATGAAATAATACGTTTCATATTTAAACGTTTTCCAGTCCTATAATCTCCAGAATATTTCGATCTTTGCGTTGGTTCAAGTAAAAGACGAAGTTGTTCACATAATTCGAAAACATATGGTTGTGTTAAATTTTCTAACTGCGTCCAAAGTTGTTCAGCTTCTTTTGAATCATTTGATTTTTCATTTATATTCGTATACCATTCTTCTAATTGATATTCAATTTGTTCAGTTAAACTATTTGTTAAAGGTTTAACATTCGATAGATAATTAAATTGATGTTCAACTGTTGTTGTCGATATATAGGGCTTTTCAATTGAAATCATTTCATTATTTTCATTGGTTTCTGATGTTAATAATGGTTGATCATGAATAGATGAAGATTTTGGTTTTTGTATTGGCTCTTTTTGTAAAGTTGATGGTTTACCTTGTTCCTTTTCGTCCTCTTGTTGATTATCAATAATCATTGGTTCGACTTGTTTTGTTTCAAGATCATCTTTTTCATTAAGATTTTTTGTTTGTTCTTCTGTTGCTGAATCAAGAATTTGTTTTTGTTCAGGGAAATGTTTTGGAATATTTTTAGCATGTGCATAGATTTGTGTTTGTTTCTCATTTGAATTTTGCTCTAGACTAGGTAAATCATCGTCAGGATTATTATTATCTTCAGTTTGTTCAAGATCAAATGCTGCTTTTATATTTTGATCAATAAACGATGCTATTTCACTTAATGTTCGTTGTTCATTTGATTGATTTGATGATTTATTTATATTATCTGATTTAAGATCATCATTTAATTCTTGTGTTAATTGATTTTCTTGATTCGAAGATATCTGTTGAGTTTGAGAGGTTTGTTTTGATGACGACTCACCAACATTTTCTTTTCGATCTTTTTCTTTTTCTTCTTCAAATGTTTCGGCATTTGCAAAGCTTTGTTGACACTCATTTGGTTGATTTTTTGAATCAGCAGTTGAACTTTTATCTTGAGTTAAAGCTGATTGTTCAAGTTTTTCTTGCTCTTGATCAGGAAGATTTTCTGGCAATTCAGTTATCTGATTTGTTTTCAAATTATTATTTTCGTCATCGCCTTCCGGTTCATCATTGCTATCTTTACTTTCTTCGTTCGGTAAATTAATATCTTCATCTTCAGGTAAATTTAAATCATTTGGATTTTCTTCGATGTTTTCTTCTTTTTCATCATTACCATCTAAATCCATATTTTCTGGAAGTTCTAACATTTCTTCTTCAGAATTTAAATCAGTTTTTGCTGTTTCTGGTGGTTGATCTTCATAAGTATTATCATTTGCTTCAAGATTTTCATCAATTGATTCTTCAGCCAAATCTAATTGTTCATCTTTCGCAGATAGGCCATCCCGTTGTCGTTTGTCTTTACCAGATGATTTATCAGTTTCATTTGGTTTCTAGAAAAATAATTAAATGAAAATAAAATATCATTCGATCTATTACTTTGACGAGAAACAGTAATAATTAATTGAGAATGAAAAAATCATAGATTTGATTCTTTTGACGAGACATAATTATTCATCGGAACTTTTGATATATTATAATGTTTGATGAAAAATAATCAATTTCAAATGAAAACAAATCAGTTTCTCAAAATTTTACAATCGATTTCTCGATCAAGTAAAATTTATATTTCAGACAGATTTCAATGAAATTTCATAAGAAATCTTGATTTTTTTTCTCTATACGAATTTTCTGACAAACAACTAAAATCCTTGAATGTTTCGTAATAAGATATCACTAAACTTTAATGATTACTATCACTTTCCATTCGTGTCTGTCTAAGAGTTCTATAGAGAATTATCAGTAACATAAAATAACAATGTACTTTATTCTCTCTGCTAAAGCAAGTATAGATTTGTTGTTTCTCAAAACTTTTACTTAAGAAATATGACATTGAAATATCAATATTTTTTCAATAAGCACATGAGCAATTGAATTAAACCTTCAAGATTGACTTATAGGATGCATGCGAACAAAGACTAAGGCAACATTGTAAACAGAAATGTCACAAAATAGTATGATTTTATTTGATATCTAATAGATTTATCCACATAAAAAGCTTCTTATTTTTTGTTATTAACATTTTCCGATGCAACGACAAAGCGGCTTATATGACTAAGAAAATAGTTCATTAAAAATAAAATAAACCCTTACATTTTGATCTTCTTCTTCTTCTTCTTCGTCTTTGTTTTTCTCATCACCCCATTTTTTCTCATCAAATATTTCTCCTTGGTCATCTTCATTAACATCCCCCATTTGATCATCGATATTATCATCATTTGATTCACTTTCATTCTCATCTTCTTCATCATTTTCTTCTTTGTCTCTAAAATAAATTAGAAAAAATTTTCATACTTTGTTAACGATTTTCGATTAAGAAAAACAAAATGAAATTTACTCATTCGATGGATTTTCCATGAGTGCTTCAAAATCAAATGAAACGTCAATGCCATTTTTTTCATCATCAACACTTTGTTGTTCATCTGAGTTTTTCTCATTATCTTGTTCTTCTTGTCCAGGCATTTTTGCTTCATCTAATTGATCTTCGGTTTCAATTTGATCCGAAACATCTTTTGCATCTTTATTAATTTGTCCTTCACCCATTCCTGATGGTCCGCCTTCACTCTTTTGTTCTTGATTATTTGTATCTTGTTCTGTTTCTTCTGGCGGCATTTGAAAGCCATCACGTAGTAAAGTTAAAAATGTATTACTTAATGATAAATAGATTTGTAACGTACAATGGTGATAATATATAAAACGATATAGTATTTGTTCACTTAATAAATGTATTTCGTTAAAGAATACGATTGATTTAGGAGTTATTGTTTTTGAAATTATTTTTGTTAAATGCAAAAGATCTAATTGATTTATATGATTATTAAAATAATTATAGTAGTGAACAAGCCACATTGATGATGAAGAATCAACTGTTGGAGTATTCGAATGTAAATTATTGAGACCAGTAATTAAACGATTTTTATAACGTTTTAACGGTTTAGAATTGAACGATGGAGTTGCTTCTAAATCAAAATGTATATTATATAATTGAATTCTATGTCTGATGATTTCAAAGTTTCGAAAAAGCTTCTTCGAAAAAAACACCCATGTAATCTTATTTTCATCAGTCTAGAATTTCAATATAGTCGCATATACATTTGAAGAAAGAAGAAAAAAAACAAGATTTTCATTCTTTATTAACTATTTAAATGAATCTAACAATGAGTACACAACACAACCTTGAAGAATCACCGAGACTGATGAAGTATAATCGATATTAAAAAACTTTTCTTTTCACTCAATCGAATTGGTTCTGGTTCGTTACATAACCTCGGCTTTAGCAATTCTAATCCAATTTTCGATTCAATATCTTGTTTCAAATTAAAATTGTTTTTTAGATTGATTTTATTAGGCTCGTGTAGTTTCAAAATTAATTTTGATACAACTAGTAATGAAACTTTCTTTGAATAGAAAATTGAGAAAAAAATCAGTTCGATCACGATGACTTCTTTCGATGACACCTATTCTCACTGGAAGTTTGATAATTCAACAAGAAAAAGCTTCATGAAATAGTCAGTCTATCATGTTGAGAAGTTTCAACAATTTTTGAACACTAGTTTCAAATTCGATGAAATTTAAAAATAAATGGCTAGGTTGAAAGAGTTCATAGGAAAAGATTAATTAGATTATAAACTTCTTGTATCCTTAAGCTAAACAAATTTAGAAACAAAACGAACGTACTGTCATCAATCAAGACTTCGGTTTTAAAACGACGGAGAACAAGGTCGAATTGGTTTCGTTGACTTTAAATTGGGCTCAAACATATGAGAACAAAGTATATTGATTTTGTTTCTTCAATATGTCAGATCTATACCTATTATTCGAATACTAGTTGAAATAGTATTCAAGTTCTCTATAAAAATCTATTCTGTATTCTATGTAAGAATTTTATATATGAATGAATTGCGCTGACATTATACGGTTGCTATGCGAACACGAAAGATCTTATAACTCAACTTCTACTCAATCGATTTGGACAATTGTTTTGTTGAAATGTTCCACTCAGTCCGTCCTACTCACCATAAAATTATCGAGGTGTTTATTTGCGTGGTAAGGATTTTTCAAGCATAAAAGATCATTACGAAAGCTGTTTGACAGGATCTATCGACAGAAATTCCTTTTTATATCCTACAACTCTGACTGAATAAATAGATTTTTTTACGGAAGCTGGCAGCTCAGGTTCTCCTCTTTTTAACTATATAAAGTAATCTTAATTTCGATTTTGATTTCGTGATCAAATCTTGCAAAAATATGAAAGCATACACTTTGACCATTTTTTGTCACAACAGATTAAATTATAACTACTAAAGACTACTTAAAAGCTAACTCAAATTTCTTTTTTTGTGTTTGATAGAGCAAAGAGCCAGAAATATTTTGATTAAAAAATAAATTAAAAAAATATTCACGATGAAACAAAAAAGTAAAAATAAAACAGATTGGTAGCTATGTCGCACTAAATGTCACGACAGATTTCTTATTTTGACTTTTTGATTTCCCGCTAACTATAAGAGATTAATCAATGATGTTTTTACCATTTTTGACTGAGTATATGGTACATCTATGATAAAAAGTTGAGCTGTTAACTAAGTGTCGTTCGCAAGAAAATAGCATTTTACTGAAAAAATGTCACAACAGATTAATATGATAGATATTCAGAGAAAATATGATATCTTTTCATCTTCTTTTACTTCTCTCGACTCCTCTCGACTGAGAGACATTACTAGACATTTCATTGTTATCGCGAAACAATGTTAAAAAGAATTTCGCTATAAAGCGCGTTTCTAAAAAAGTTATGCATTTTTAATAATAGCAATCGCATTACATTCCCGAAAATGCATGAATAATACATGCGAGTAAAATTCTGCACATGTCTCGTGGATTCCCCGATTGCAAACGATTTGTTTCATCTATGATAACCATGTAAAAACATTTTACTCATCATTTTTTTTTGTCAAGAAATCTCGGACCTTTCATATATTTTGAGATCTCAATTTCCTCGGAAATGGAAATCCTGACAGTGGAGAAAATAGTTGACTCATATGCAACAAATAAGGTTCAATCGAATGCACGGTCCAAATCTATCCTCTGTTTACTTTAATTTTTTCCGATTTTTTTCTTCAAACCGTATTCCAGATCGATCAAAACGGACCACCGTAAAATTACCGTAAACGGTCGTTTTTGCATCGTACTCCGTCGTAAAACGGCCGTTTTAAGCCGAATTAAGGCGTTTTAACAGGGGCAGTATTACGGTCATACACGGACACCGTATATCAGCCGTAAAACCTCGTAAAGCCGACGTAATATTATCGTATTCTATAGAACATACGGCCGTATTACTGCCCCTGTTATACGGGGAAAATACGGCACGCAAAACGGGCCGTATTTGTATCGTATACGACCGTTTACTGATCGTTTTCTTCGACCGAGGATAATGTCAGCGCAATTCATTCATATACAAAACTATTAGAATAATGTCTCAAAATATGTGTAAGAAGAGTCTTCAAAACGTTTTTTTGCGATATTTATGTAAAAACTAATCAAAATCCTTAAGTGAAAATTATTTTACATTATTACTAGGAAAAAAAGATTTTGATTTGCTTTATGTTATTCTTATAACTATACAATAGAAAATCGTAGAAAATGCTGTTACATAACATACTATTCTAAATTTCACATTCTTTAAGATGAAACACAATCAAAAGAATTTTCAAGGATTTAAAAAAATATGAAAACTATTCTATTAGAATCCTACGAAAGATTTTCATCTGAGTTCATCTATGAAATTTGTGTACGTAAATCACTTGATGAAAAACTTTATCGACGATGATAATAAGTATTTGACTTCAACTTGGTTGGTTACTTATTTAGGAAAAATATATCAATCGAAAATATTTGAATAGAATATTATATTCGTTTAACTGTTTTTAATATTTGATTAAGATAGTGTGTTCTACGAAAATTTAATCTGAGATAATATAAGATAAAAAAATGTCAGAATGTTCTCTACTAGCAGCTGAAAGTTGAAGGTCGTAAACTGTTGTTCATGTCGAGTTAGTAAACTTGTGTTCATCACTTTTCAATTCTGACGTAATGACATCAATTTAAACAATGATGAAGATCGTCATATGAGGTGTTTTCAGCGAACGATTGATCTATTCATCAACATCAAAATTATTTGTTCTGCAAAATATCTATTTGTTTATTCTCGTATGAAGAAAAAAGTTGAAGAAAAAAGGAATGTATCTCAATCAATTAAATCAACTTAAAGAATAGTTGACTTTGAGTAAAAACTTCTCGTCATTAAAAATAATTTCGAACCTTTATCTTGATTTATAAGATTGATTTGAGAAAATTGTTCATAAACATCAATAAAATTCTTTGCCAACTGTCCAATAAATTGATCATTAGGAAAAATATTTTCATCGATAAATAATTTTTGAATAACATTTTGAATTTGTTGTTTAGTTAAACATATTTCTGAATGTAAAGAAAAAATTTCTTTTAACACTGGATGATAATCAATGATATGATCATAAAACTTGTTTAATGTCTCAATTAATAAATTCAAACGTTCTAGAAATTTTTCTAATAAATCAATAAAATCATTTGAATTTAATAATTGAATATAATTTGGTTTTTGATCAATAATTGGAATTTGCTCAATAGAATTTGATGGAATTGATCGAATAATTAATAAAAATGAATAAATACGTTCAACTAATGAAATTGTAAAATGATACAGTTGATCAATAGAATGATTATTATTTAATGAATATTGAAAATTTCGTTTTGAATAAATTGAGAATAACTTTGAAAATTGTTGATATTGCTCAATAAATGAATGTAAAAGACTTTTTTGTTGAAATATAATTTTAATTAAATGTTCCAAAAATCCTTGAATACGTTGAAAAATAATTGGATCTACTTTATTTATTTGTACTAATAAACGTAATTGATTATGTTGATAAATTGTTTTGTAATAATTAAAATCTGTTTCTTGATAAATAGAAGAAAATTTTTCTAATACATTTAAACGATTATCAATAATTAATTTTTTAGTTTTAGTTTTAATAAAACCATAAGTTTTTCTATTTAAATCAATATCAAAATATTTCATTTCAATTGTTGATAATGAAAATGATGTTTGAGAATTAATATTTAATAAACCTTTTTTAAATGATAAACCAATTGTTGTTAATTTTTTAAATAATTGTGTTATTAATTGACGTTTTTCTGTGTATAATTGTTTTATTTCTTTACGATCATTGGTTCCAATTTTCATTAAATTTATATTTGATGAATATTCATTTATTAAATTACTATCATTTTTCATATAATTAGTAAATATATGATAATTATTTTTATCAACTAAAATCGTTTTTAAATTAATTAAACGAAAAAAATCTTCATTTTTCGTTAATAAATAATTAAATTTTATTTGATACGTTGGGAAATATTTTTGAATTGAATCCAATAATGATTGTTTATATTTTTTAATTGATTTAAATAGAAATCTATGTGATTTATCAATTGATTGCTTTAATGAATAATAATTTGTATCTTTCCATTGTTGAATTTTAAAAAATTTTTTTATTTCATTTTCAATTGGTTTTCTTATTGCATTAATTTGATTTTGTATGAATTCTTGAAATTGTTTATAATAACTAATTATTGAATTTAATATTAATATATTATCATTATTAAAATATTTCGAAAGTATTTCACATAATTCTAAACGTATTAGAAAATCTCCCAGTGTTGATTTTTGAAAAAATTCATGAAGATTTTTTTCTAATAAAACTAAACTATTTTCTGAATTAATCAAACCAAATAAATGTAACCACCAGTTTGTTATTGTTAACTTTCTTTGATTATAATCAATCATTGATAAACTTTGTTCATAACAATTAAATTCATATTTACGAAATTCTATTATATATGATGTTAACATATTTAATTCATTAGTATATGTCGTTTGAAGACTTTTTGATGCATATGTTTCTTGCCAATAAGTTAGTTTATGAAATAAAATATCAAATCCATAAAGGAATTTTATCAATGAACTTTCAATTGAAAATGATTTAAGTCGTTGAATAACAAGAAGAATTTCAAGCAGTGTTGGATGATTTTCATGAGTTTCTAAAAGTTGATTTGTACGTTTCTCAATTGAAATAATCAATGAATATGATTCAATTATCATTGAAGATTTTGAATCTTGATAAATATCAAATGGCTTATTTAAATTTGTTATATATTTGGATAAAGTTTCTTTAGATTTTATCGATAAACGTATCATATGAGTTATTAAACGATCGTCTTCACCAAATTCATATAAACTATTAAAAAATGGTACGACAAGATTGTTTAAAGCAATTTTTTCATTATATATTATGGAAGAAAATTGTTCAAAGATAAGATAGTATGGAAGCACTGATAATTTTGATGGTTTTTCTTCGACTGATTTTATTTCTTCATTTTCAATCTTTTCGTTTGATGCAAGAAAATCAATAAAATCCGAATCAAATGATGGAAATAAACGTTGATATTCGTAATCATCTTGTTCGCTCTCAAGTTCACTTGCTTCATGACGATAAATACTTGAGGATAAACGTTTTTCTTCTTCTACTTGACGTTCTTCTTCAGACCAAAGATAATGAACCGTTTCCAAATATGAATGTAATAGCTGATTAAAATCTTTTGATCTATCGTGATTTATATGAATATAAACAACCAAATATTCGATTATCAATATAAAATACCTAAAAAGACACAACTATGTATTAACCATAAGAATTTTTAACTTAGAATTTATATCAATGATTATGATTTCTATCAAAATAACTGAATTATCTTTCATATCTATAGTTTCGATGTCTTTTCAAAATTAAAGATCACTTTTGAATTCAGACATTGCAATATAATATGGCATTTGGAAAGTTATAAAAAAAAAGCTAAAATTGACAGAATTCCTACGTTTCTCTTAGAAAATTGATCGTTATTTTATTGCTAACCTTTTGTAAGATACGTATAAAAGATCTTTATGATGACATATGGATGTAAAATAGTGCCTACAGATAAATATACTTTTAATGACATGGTCCGAAGATTTCAGCTCAAAGCAACATTCTATTGACATGATATTTAATCTTACGGGAAAAAAATCTTTAATCTTTCTTAGAATATGAAATCAATTTTTCGAAATTGAGTATCTAAGGAAATGAACATAGTTTTGGGTAGAAAATTTTCAGAGGAGTCTGCAACGAAATAGATCTATCTCTGGGTACAATTCCAGGTCAAAATGTCATCATTCAATGTTTATATATATATATATATATGCTAGGATCGTATATGAAACTTTAGCAAAATGCCTATCGATTTGTATGAATTCTCTAAAAGCTCATATTCATCTAAGTAATTTTATTTATAATTGTTGTTCATCTGACACACACCGTTGAAATTTAAAAATAATCTTTACTCTAAGACACTGTTTTCTTTATTTTAATGAGACTCCAATACTATTCTGTTGCTTTCTCTCTTCTGATAAGATACCGTTTTAATTGAAAAACAATAATTAGACGTTAATGATATTATTTAACATATATTCTCTTCAAGTATTTGGTTTTCTCTTTGTTAAATTCAAATGATCTTCTCAGATACATCATTATACTGAATTAAGATCCTTGTTGTATCCATGATTAAAATTTTATAAAGAACAATTTGAAACTTTGAGGATATAAAAAAAAATCGCTCTCAAGAAAATAATTATCAATGAATACGATGAAAAAGCTCTACTCTTTTGATTACGTTTTTGAATAAATTATTAATCTTAACAAACTCTACAGAGTTTGTAAATAAAAATTTGCATATTATTTCTATCGAACGCTATGGATGAAGTGCTTAATTCACTACAAGATTCAATTACACATCTGAAATATTTTCTCGGGCACAAAATCATCGCTGACATGTGCGTAGTAATGACATTATATGTTCATCGAAATGATGTTAACGATTCGTTTATAAACTCAACAAATTTGATTTAGTTCTCATTCTTTTTTTTTTGTTATGATGTAGTTGTATAAATCATACTTCGCACTACGCTAAACATCTCCATCAGACGATTGCAGAAGACTTATTCTATCGATGAATACAACTCAATTAGAAGACTTTTTCAAAAACATTTTCTATGACTATCTCCGATCGATAATATGAGTAAAAAAACAAATTGTTCTTACTGCCTAAAACGATCTGTTGCCATATTTTGCTGAACAAATGTTCGTTTTTGAAATAAATCTTGTGCAATATGTAATAAATTATAATGATTTAGTCCACTTGGAAAAAGACAGTCATTAAAAATCTTTTTGTTATTATCATTATTTGATTGAAAATGATAATCAAAAGCCAAAACAATTTGAAAAACTTGTTTCATTAAAGGCATAGTAACATCTCTATAAATATAAAATTTATCTGATAAAATGAAGTTTTTATAAAATTCCACAATATTTTTTCTCCATTGTTGATAAATTTTCTTTTCATTTCTGTTATAAATTTGTTCAATTAAAAAGTTTTTATTTAATAAATTACTAATTAATTGCTTGGTTAAATAATTCATTAATAATTGATATTGTTCATTATTAAAACGATAATAATTATATTGTTCAATATCTAATTGATTCATAATGATTTTCATTTGTTTTTCCCATTGATGAATTGAAGTATTGAATGAATATTCATATTTTTGTTGACATTCAACTCTTAAATTAAATTCAAAAATTATTTCTGATTGAAATTTTAATTTATAATCATTTATGATTTGTTCATAAATAATCGGATCGATTTCACCACGTGGATAAATTAAATCAATTTTATTTAAACTTTGCTCAATTAATTCTAATGAAAGATTTTTTAATTTATTTTCTGGATTATCTAAACAATTTCGAACAAATTCTTCTAAATTTGATCGATTACATTGAAGAAATGAACCGTTTAACCAGAAAAAGTTTGACCAAAAATTAATTTGTTGACGAATTTTATCATATAAACCAAATGGAACATTTAGTGAATGAATATTAAAATAGTATAACAATGATTTTGTATTTGGTTGTTCAAGCCATTTTTCAATATAAATTTCGTTGATTGATGGATTTATTGAATAAGATATTAATTGGCAAAAATATTCATCGGGATTTTCATTATTATTAAATGGAATTGATAAAGAAACAAAAGGTAATATTAATGAATTTTGCTTTAAATATGAACTTATCCATTGATATTGATAACTAAGAATTGATTCAAATGTATTATAAAATAATATATCACGATCGAATATAGTTGAACTATATTTCAATTCATTCCAACTTGTTTCTATTTCTTTTAGAATAGTTAAATCATTTTCCTAAATAAAATTAACAAAAAAAAAGAATTTTTCATCTTAACTTCTCTTGTTTTGTACAATCAAATTAAAATAGAATATAACCAATTTCGAATGCTATTCTTTTCTAATATATCAATTTTTGGCGTCGTTAATTTTCTAGTATATATTTAAAATGAAGCCGAAATAACTCAGTCAATTAATTCTAACTGCATTCTTAAAAAAGAACATAGGCACAGTTCTCTTTAGACTTTTTTTAGCCTCATTAATACTTATTTATAGATAAAATTTGAATCAAAATAATGAAAATTTAGTTCGAATAGTTTTCTTGTAATAAAACTACAACTTAAATTTCAAATTTTTCTCTATGATCACAAACGGTTTCGTTTTATTTCTATAATTTAAAACAAAAAAGTGTTACTTTTTTTATTTTTAAAAGGATTTGAAAAATCGCATTGTGAACAATTCTTTTCTACGTGTTCTATTCGATACATTTAGTTACAGTTTTATTTTTATTGCTAACGAAATGTAACTATATTAAAATCATTATTAGACTAATAGGACACTTGCTCAGATATTTCAAATAAGAAATCCGTAACTTTTACTTCAATAAAGCTTACTATTTGAAAATATGGACTCTGGCAATATTGCCTTTCTCATAATACTTCTTTAAGACTATGATCGACAGAAAGACAATTTGAAAAGTAATCCGATTCGACTTCGTCCCTTAAAATGACTCATCGCCTTTTTCTTACGCTTGCCCCAACTGTTAGCCTATGAAAGAAAAACTGATGCCATCTGTCTTCGAGTACATCCATCTTATTACTTTCGAAAATCAAGAATATCAATCACGATCAGCGTTCTTCATAAAAACTACCTCTATTCATATTTTTTATTTCTGCAAGTTTTTTTTTATTCGCTTTTAAATTTTGTTTCTTATCGTACGCTGTAAAATAAGTGGCAGAAAATGTCGATTCTTGTGTTTTTTTTCAAAAAAAAGCCGTTGTCAAGCAGAAAATATTCATCTACCGAAAATAAATATTCTTATTAATTAATTTTTGGTTCGCGTTTGTGAAAAAAAAATAATATGATGAAGAGATCAAAAATAAAACCATATTAGAGTAATTTGGCAATTTCAAGCGAACCAAATTAACTTGTTTCTACAAAAAAAAACTTAATGTGCATATCTTCATATGTTTGAAGAAGTGACTGAATATGGTTTTTGTCTCCCACATATTATTAATGAATGATAAGAGTAAATGAATTCTATTACTCGAAAAGAAAGGAAAACATTTGTTACAAGAATTTGTTTATCCGTGCGATACAAATATTAATATTTTGCACTATTAATTGTACTTTTTATTTTGTTCTGAAATAATCAATTTATTATATATGCGATCATGCCCACAAATTCTACTAGCTCAATATTATTAGAAAATATCAGATACGAAATATATGACATGATTTTATTTCATGAACAAGCATTCGTAATTATCAAGACCAAAAACAAAACAGTCGATTATCTATGATTTTTAATCAAGTAAAAATTAGAATATTTAGATTACCTGAGATTGATTTAATTGTTGAAAACAACGAATCAATTGTTTATCATAATGAAACCAATATTGTAAATATTTTTCTAAATTTTTCTCTGTTTTATTATTAGAAAACAAATCAATTTGATAAAAAACTTGATAACGTTGACATAATAAATCATATTCATATTTTGTTTTTATCAAATAATGTGCTTGATTTTGATAATGATTATAAAATTGAAAGAATTCATTCTGTATAGACATATATTGCTCATCAATTTGTTTTATTTGTTCAATAAATAATGAGTTTTCATTATAATTTGAAAATAGTGAACGCACATAAGGCCATGCGATTATTAAATGAAGGCGACGATTTATTAAATTCGATGGAGATTCAATTATCGATAGAAACCAACGCCATGAACGATAGTGTGAAAATGATAATTCATCATTATTAATGAAATCGAATCTATTTAAAGAAAATTACTTTCGACGAAATCTCCGAATAATCGATTGTAGTCAACTGCATTTTTCATCGTTTATCATGAAATAAACGGGAAAATGATCAATATTGAATTTTAATCTCTATCATCGCACAATGCAATGTGTATATGGTCATAGAAAGTCCGTTTAAGTACAAAATATTTACATTGTAGACTAATATAATGTTTTATGATCATGTTTAGTGAAAATACGATATACTCAAGATCTCAACACAATGAGCACACTCGATTATATGGTCATCAACAATAGACTATACTGGCGTTTCTAAGATTTTACGATTATTAATAGCTATAAATTCATAGTTTGCAGAGACAGTATTATGATCATATTTCACTGTATTTTAAACGGTTAAATACTAGATTTTCAACGATGTACATCACGATAAAAAGAATTAGAAGAATAATTTAGCATCCTCGTTTGAGATTTGCCGTGAATAGTAATGATTACTTTAGCACATTTAGGCACTGTGGACTTGAGAAAATTAAGCTACAAACAGATTTTATTATACCGCTATTAACTGTTAACGTATAATACTGTTTCTCACTGATCGGAATGGTTGACCTTGAGCGTTGTATACGATACTATGCTACAGTTTGTTTTCTTACTAAATGCTAGTGTAAACAGAAAAAAGGACGAATACTTTTCATCATCGACTCAGTCTTACTCATTTCTATGCGATAAATCATTGCCAGATGATATCTTTATCAAACACGATCATAAAATGTTGATCAAATTCTATGATAAAACAGAGTACATCAAATATCTGTTTGTGATTTCTTATTAAATGTATTGTTCGTGAAAAGATTTTTATGCAAAATAATAAAAACATACATACGAAGATAAAGCTCGAATGAAATATTGTTTCATTAATAACCAAAATTGTCCATCACTATTTTCAAAAAATAATTCTTCGTCAGTAGACTGTGATTTGATAACTTTTTTTAATTGTTTATAAATCGAATCATGTTCAATTAATATTCTTAATAATAAAAAATTATTATTATCACTATTCATTTCTTTAACAAGATTAATTAAATTTGCTTGTTGAGAATGTCTATAAGAAAATAAATCATATTCAATTGATGACGATGATGATGATGAAATATTTTCAATAAAACGATAAAATAATAAATGAAATTTTCTTTTATCAGTTTTTAATGAACAATTCCAAAGTGGAATATTTTGTTTCATGGAAAGTACTAATTCTGGTTGTAAACATAAATCATTGATTTGTGTTGGTGAAATAATAAAATTGGATGATACAGTATTCGAAGTAAATTCATCAACTAATAAATCAATTTCATTATTTAAACGTGTGTTCAATGTACGATAAGCTGTTTTTATTGCCAATCGAAATGGTTCATTTGATGAATGAGTTAATTCATTGAATAGTAAACATGATCGAATTAAATTATGGAAACCAAATGTTGATACTGAAATAAATTTTTATTATAGTTTCACATGTAAGATGATTTTAGTGAAATTTAGACAACTATTTACAATATCTAACTACGAGAATGATCGATTAATTTTCTTTGCCTTTATATTTGAATAGAAAAAGAATGATATGCCAATAATTCAATTTTGAAATGTTGCGTTGTTAATTAAATAAAGACAAAAAAAAAGAATTTATCGAAATCATCTTCGTATACTTATCCTCGATCGGAAAAGATTACATCAATTGAAGGACTCATCTTACTCTTTAGTCGGAAGAGATGAACATTTTTCTATTTAGTAGATCAATGTCAATTGATCATTATAGATTTTTCTAGCAAAATAAAACATTATTTTATGAAAGATAATTAAAAGTAATAAGAAACATTTGAACGTAAGTGAGATACGAATCTTTGCTATATATGATAATAATGGTTTCATGTGTTTTTTTCCTTTTTGAAAAACAGACCATTGAAATCTATGTGTCATTGCAATTTATGTTCAATTCGGATAAATAAACTGTGAAAAAGAAAACAATGTTAAACCTTTTTGACAAAGTATTTGATGAATTCGAATGAAGTCTTCTTGTTGTTGTGTTTGATAAATTTGACAAACTTGTATTAATTCTTTGGAATCATAATAATTAAATTGTTGTTGATCATCAATATAAATTTCACAGCAACGATTTCGCATAGCTCGTGATATTTCTCCATTACCTTGTTTAGGATCCATTGTTAAAATAAGTCGAAAATCTTTATGTGGTTTAACAAGAGAACCTTGTCCACCACCTTCATTCAATATGAGTTGTCCATTTGGTTCTAATAATGAATTTAAACGATCTAAAACACTCAACGAACATGTATTAACATTTTCAAGTATTAACCAATTTCCTTGACGCATCGAACGAATTAAAATTGATTCAATCCAAACAAAATGTTGTTCTTGGCAACATTTTGATATTAATTTATCGATTTCATTCGATGGTAAATGTTGTTTCAGTTCATTTAAATATTCAATAGTAATTTCTTTGCTTTCATTATTTAAATCATTTAATAAATTAATTTGATTATTTTTAATATATTCTTGTTTTAATAAATTTAAATGATGTCTTGCATATTGTTGAAAATTAAATTGTTCATAATTTCCTAATAATTCATTTGTATCGATTGAAGAATTCAATTCAAATGTTTGACATGGACGACCGCATAAACATGATAGTAAATGAATTAATGTTGATTTTGATGAGCGTGATGATGGACCGACAAGAAGAATTGGCCATGATAATGATAAACATTCTAATATTGATGATATACTTTCTAATTGATGGCGCATCAATAGAATTGGATGGGTAGATGATAGTGTTGGAAGACGAATTGATTCACGTAACCATTTCTTTGAACCAATCTAAATGATTTTGAAATTTTTAGTTATATCTATACGTAGCTATATAAGATATCTATTATGAACATAATTCGTAGAAAATTCAAAATGAAAGAAACAATCTTACTATTATTATATATCACAGGTAGAGTACGGTTTTCTTTTTATTGTTTGACAAATTTCTTCATCAGTTTTCTATTTAGTCTTCTAGGATTGCAATAAAAAATTCATCTGTCAATGATCTGTCACTGTTGGTGATGAAGTGTGGAGAAGAAAGACGGAAAAACGTTACTAAGGCATCTGTCATGGTCTGTAATGTTTCCATGGTGATAATGTCTGTCAGAATCAGTGACAGAGGAAGAGAAATGCCTAAGAATACACTCATTCTTGAAAATTCATTTCAATAATGACTGTTTTTTAATAGTGAGAAATCATAGTTCTCTCTACTGTTCGTAATAAAAATTTTGCCTAGTTTTGATTGTTCTATTGGACACGATGATTAGATTTGTTCGAATCGAAGCATGTCTATGTCGAAATTCAAGATTTTTCTGAGTAAATTTGATCAATTTTGCAATTTATACAAAGATTTCAAAGTAATCAAATTCAATCATTGCAAATTAAGCATGTTCAAGATGTATTGATAGACTTTGAATGATTAAGCTAAGCCATTTTTAAATGTGTGTATTTTCAAGAATATATTTTTACGATGAAGATTTCAATGAAAACGGAAGCATGAAAGATTCGAATGTTCTTTATTATCGACTCTTCGAATAGAAAAGTAAATTACCTGCAATGTTTTCGAATCAATTTTAAAATGAACTTGAATTGGTTCAATATTCCATTCAGTTGTTTGTTGATATATTTGTCTAGTAAGATCTTGATCTTTCTTTGTTCTCATACGTTTAACATAGATTAAATCAAAAGCTTTATATTTGTTTTCATTATTTTGTTCAAACATTTCACACCATTTTAATAAATCTCGTAAATTAAAATCATATTGACTATTATTAAATTCTTGTTGAATTTTTTCATTAAAATTTAACATTCTATCAATAATATCGTCAGGAATCTTTTCATATAATTGCTGACAGATTATTTTTAAATCAATTTTTTCCAGTACAGAAAAATAAATGGTTGTAAAACGATTTAAAAATGATTTTGGTAAACCTTTTCGCCCACTAACTTGTCCATAAGGATTTTGACATGCAAATATACGCAATGGTATTGATGTATCTTTATCATGAATATAAAATGTTCGATTTAATTCAGGAATGTAAATTTCACCTCGATGATCTAAACATGCATTCAATCCTTCTAATACCGATTGATTTGCTAAATTAAGCTAAAACATAAGTAAAAAAAAACAAGATTATTTTTTATCAAAATTACTATTTAATTCAATAGAACTATTGTTTACTTCAAAAGATAAACTTTTGAAAAGATTTCTTATGGTAATTCTAAAAGATTTTCTCCTGTTTTAATATAAACAAAGAAAATTTCTCTAATAGAAATTAGAATAGAACGACTTTTTAGCACACCAATCATAGATCAAGTTATGATATCTTGATAAAAACGTTCTACGCACACTCTGATTCTAGAGAATGTTAAAATGAAAATTGATTTAAATCATGTTCTGAAATTACTTGAAATATGATATAATTTGATGGGAAATGTAGGAGCTGTTGTATGTGGTATATTCTTATTACTTCACACGTTGTCAATATGCATCGAAGATGGAAACGGAAGAGGAAGATAGAAAATGATGTTAACATCATCTTTAACATAAAAAACTGCATTAGAATTTGATGGTATATTTCTGTTTTAGGACTATGCCTTTTATTAAACATTTTGAACAAAAAAGGAATTTTTCGAATGAATAAATTCATGCGCATGAATTCACCATGTGTTCTCTTACGAGAAAATTACTTGCATCTATTAACCGTTGTGAAGTTTCTATATTTATCATAGATAAAAGATCTTGAAATATTACTATCTTTGTAATGAATCGCGTGTACATTGATTCGTTCTGTAATTACACATGTTAAAATGAAGTTTTGACCCATAGCAAAGCATCTTTTACAAAGTACAGCTAAGGAATATTGGCATGAAAAATTCATGTTAGCATATAGATCGAGTAGATACTGAAATTTCAAGCAAGAAAAAAGATAAAACGATGAATTAGGATGTAAAAAACATATTTAGACAATTATTAAAAGCTTTGTTAAGCATTAATAGGGTTAAAATCATCGTACTAGACAGTAAGTAGTACTTCAAAGAAGATCACTTCATAGAATACATTCAACGCTGTTATAACACAATAGTTGAATATAGATGAGTATACTTTTACAGAGGATCAAGAACAAAAGAAACGATCTACTATCTGCTTCATCGTCTAAAAGTAGAAATAGTTACTTAGTATTATTTTGGTATCACACCGTTTTTGCTAAAGAACGTACGTATATAAGATCGTTTTTTCCATCTTCAAATTTTTTTAAATTTTCTTTGAGTTGAAATCGTTCGAGTGGTGATGTGGAGTAAAATGCTTAGCTCACCAAAATTTTCTTTATTTACACGCGGCGTACTCTTCTAGAAGGCCTACAAAAATTTGATCACTCATTTATAGCTCATAGTAAACTAAAATATTTTGTATGTCAGCAAATTCCTTCAATCTCTGTAGTAATGTGAAATTGTTTATCCTCAAGAGCATTAACAAACATCAATGTCCTTTTGAGTATAAACATTTCGAAACATTTTTTTGCAAATCTAAAGATTGCGATGGATTACCATACCCCTAGACTCCTCAAATAGACACATCATTTTGTTTTATTAATAGTTTTCTTATTAATATTTTCTCTGCTAATTAGTCATTTTCTAACATATTATTACTACAAATATAATTGAAATGGTTAAATCCAAACACACACTTCATTATATAGGCATTCTATCATGATAATGTTTCATTTATAATAGAATAAGTATTTCAAAGTGATTATTTAGTGTCTTTGATTTTTATTGATTAATGGAAAATAGAATTTCTCATGGTAGATTACGTCTTGTTTTAATATCTAATTCAAAGATAAAAACTTTTACTTAAGCGAATACACATACTTCATCAAGAATAACCCATTGATTATTTTTAATGGCTGTTAATAAAGGTCCATCATGCCATTTAAATTTTCCTGCTTGTCCACTTTCAACATCAGGTAAATCAGAGCCAAATAAATCACTAATATCGGTTTGTTCTGATAAATTAATTCTAATATACGAATAATCAGCTAATTTTGCTAATGCAATAACTAAACTTGTTTTACCAACACCAGGATTTCCTTCAATTAATATTGGTTTATTATTTAATTGCATAGCACGTAAAAGTCGTTGAACATTTAACAATGTTGTTGGTGCTTTAAAACTATACTCTTCATTCTCAGTATAATTTGTTGAGCCACGTTGAATTGAATATGAACCAAACGATAAATACTTTGATTTAATATTTATTGTTTCAGATAAAAGTGATTTTTGTTGTTGTTGTTGTTTGATTAAAAACTCAACTATCAATTGTTTTAATGTTAATGATGAATCTAATGCATCAATAAAAACTAAATAAGCACCATGCTCATATGAATATTCCCAATTATTTGAATTTAGATTTATAAATGTTACCCAACTAAGAATATCACGAACAGTTATCAAAATACTATAAATAAAAGAAGAGTTTTTATTTGAAGTTTTACTTTTTTTTTTAATATTTTTACCGTTTCGTTATTGACATTGTACGAAGATATTCAATAAAATTGCACATCATTGTTGTACATTCTTTTAGTTGGTTTTCATCATTTAATTTTAAATTATGCATTATAATTGAATATAAATCATGAATTGATTCACTTGGTGTGCACCATATTTCTGTAAAACGATTACGTAATGCTGGCGAAAGCTAGAAAAAGACAACGACAAAAAGAAACATTTTCAAATGACAAATTATTAAAATAAAATATATTTCAACCTCTTTTTTTCCAAAGTCTCCACCAGGATTCATTGTTGCAATTAAACGAAAATTTTCATGTGCTTTTATAATATCAATATGTTGATCATCATGACTATAGCCTTTTTCAGCTAAAAATAATTCTTTTTCAGGTTCTAGAACACTATTTAATCGTTCAAGAACACTATCATCAGCTAGCGAAATTTCATCAATAAGAAAAAATCCACCTTGTTTCATTGAACACACTAATGCGCCATCTTGCCATTCAAATAAACCTTGATTTTCATCAAATTTTACATTTTGTTCGTTGCGACGAACGGGACGAATACTTCCAATAAAATCAGCACTTTCAGTTGTTGTATGACAATTTATTGTAAATAATTTTTGTTTATTTATTTCTGATAAAATTTCACATATTGTGGTTTTACCGCACCTAAAAAACAATCGATGTTTGTTTAATCGTTTTTTTATTATTATTATTATCATAAAATAAAATACTATAAAGCTACTTTTGTTAATCAAAGAAAGATTATTTTTATTCCATAAAATATATTTCTTTGTCTTCTCTCGCTAAGTATCTTCTACAAATATAGAAAGGAACTACTAGTACAGATTTATGAATTTTTTATTTGATATATTGTCTCTGTTTGAATATTAGTGATGTGTGTCACAATCTGTATGTATATGTGAATGTAAAGTTGTACATTTTCTATTTTTAAACTGCTTTTAGATTATGCTTGAAATAAAATCAAAAATGTAATTAGACAAACAAAAAATCTCACCCAGTTTCTCCAACTAATAAAGCAGGTTCGTCAAATTGAAGACATAAAGCACAAAGAATTGCAAGTCTTCTTAATGGTTGTGTCCAAACAATATGTTTTAATTGATTATTTGTTTTAATATTTTGCCATATTTGTCTAGTTGAATAAGGACTACCTTCATCTCCGAATAAAATCTCTTCGTTTACAAGCATTTTTTTTTCACAAAAATGTTTTTCAATAGTTTGTTTAATAAAATCTCTATCTTCGGAATTTCTTGATCTTCCAGCTAACAATAGATAACCATGTTCAGCTAAAAATTGTTTATAATTATCACACGAATTTTTATACATTGTATAACGTTGTGCCCAACGAAATAAATCTCTCAATGTAATTAAACTTGATTTTCCAGAAAAAATACCTTTTTGTGAACGATACTTTTGTAAATCAATCATAGTTTGTATTAACAGTTTAGAATATGATTTAGGTAATTGACATTTTTTTTCAATAATTATTTCTAATTCATTTTGTGGTAAATTACTAAAATGTAATTCAATAAAACGATTACGAAATGCACGTGATAAACGTTTACGTCCAGCATATTGTTCACCAGCAGGATTTTGTGTTGCAAATAATTGAAAACGTTCATGTGCATTAATTAATTCATTTGTTTCACTTAAATATAATTGTCTATTGTCATCTAATAAACGATTTAATGCTTCCAATATATCGCTTGATGCTAAATTTAATTCATCGAGTATAATCCACCAACCATAACGCATGGCTTTTATTAATGGACCATCTTGAAAGATAAGTTGTCCAGTTGTTGACGAACATGTATACGTACCAAGATATTCAGATAAATCCGTATGTTCATGGTTATTTATTCTTAAACATTTATTTCCTGTTGCTGATGCTAACCAATTAATTAATGATGTTTTACCAACAGATGTTTCACCTTGCAGAAGTACTGGATAAGATTTGGCTGATAGAACTCGAATTATATTAATTAAATTTTCAGTAACTGTTTCAGTAAAAATATAATTTTCATTTTGATGAAGTGTTAAATCACCTTTTAATATCATATAATTTTTTATTTCAATATATTTTTTAGAATTTTCTTTGGAAACAACCATTTGAGTTGATTTCAATAATGTTTGAATTGATGGCTTGTCTTCTAAATAAGAAAACAAAAACAATTTTATATGATCGGTCTAATATCATGAGTATGTCATCATATAGGTATTTATTTTCTTGGCAGATTTATATAATTCTATTTTTCTAGATTGAATCAATACTATATTCTGATTAATAAATGTTTCAAGAAAAAAGGTACTTTCATGTTCATGGAAAATGTCAGAATCGTAAAACATATCTAAATCTCTCTCGAAATTGTTCGTTTTCAATCATTAGAAAATATCTCGCGTTCGATAAAAATCCTATTATAATGTTCATCAGTAAATGCGATAGAAATGAGTTAAAGCATTCCAAAGCATAGTTACAATTTTCATTACCACTCAAAAACTATCAAAAACAATTATTTTTATCGTAAAATTTGTAGGAAGATATTTCGAAAAGAAATTTTGACATCTGGAAAATATTCAAGATGCGTTTTTTTGTCCGAAAGATTTAGATGTTTTTTTTTCGATATAACAATAGAATGCTTTTAAAATGTAGGATAAACAAAAAAAGAATTCATTTCCAGAAAATATTCTCGATATTTTTCAGATACTAAACTTGATTTTTCAAGTATCTTTATTAATATTTAATGTTGACAACTAAGATAAACTCATGGAAAATATGTGTCAAAATTATTTGCGAAAAAAACAATCAATAAAATAAAATAAAATAAAATTATGGACTTGATTTTTAATTCGAAACCTACGTAATATTATTTGATGAATTAGTTTTTGAACATCATGATAATATGATCGATCTAATTGACTAAAAAAACTTAAACAAAAACCCTAAAAGAAGAATAATTAAAAGGATGTCTTAAAATTTTGTTTTTGTTTTTTTACTTCAAATAGAGCTCGAGAATATGATTTTCCCGACCATTGTGTTGTTGCAATATATTTTAATGCACGACATAAACTTCTTAAACTAAACAAGAAAATAATTGTATTGTCAACAAAAACATGAATCATATTGCAACCTGTAAGTAATTGATATTCGATTATTTGATGTTGATGATGATGTTAAAAGAAAGTTTTTAACTTTAGTTTGAATATCAATATAGAATGTTACAATACGATCAATGTATTCCTTTGGTATATTGGTTTGACAAAGATATTTCTCAACAATAATCATAAATTCAGATCGATCATCACATTCATCAACAAATAATTCTGTAAATCTATTTTAATAATTAAAATTAATTGTTTTTTATTATTAAAACTGAAAAATAAACATAGCTAACCTATTTCTTATACCAATAGGAATATCACGTTTACCAACGTCTGAAGCAGGATTCATACAGCCAAATAAACGAAAATTTGAATGACGCACTATCGGTTGTTTATCACTAAAACAGTTTTTAAAAATGAATAATAAATTTGATTAATTTTCTAAATTCTTTTACCCTCGTTCAGCAAGCCAAATAGTTCCTTGTTCACTTTCAAGTATTCCACTAAGTAATTGAAGAGTTTCTGATGAAGCTAAATTAATTTCATCTAATAAAATCCAATCGCCATTTCTTAATGCTTGAACAAGTGAACCCTAAGCGGAAAATATAAATTATTATTTTCAAGAAAAACATTTCTCTTAATTTCTTTTTACTTCAACAAATCGAAATATGAGTGCAGATTTATTTTTCAATTTAAATGATTCTCGTAATTTAATAAGTTGAATTCTTAATGGAGAATCTTTATCAGTACATTTAATCATTAGTTTGATTGCTTCTTTGTATCGTTTTGATTGAATTGATTTCTAAAAATATAAAAATGTTTACTAATTTCAAAAACATTTCTTCAAACACATTTACTTCAACTTGTTCAATATTTTCATTGGTCGTTTGATCATTGGAAAAATCTCGATAAATTTGTTTTAATAATAACACGGAATCAAATGGTTTATAACCACCAAGTAAATCAACAGCATCACTTTGTTGACTCAAATTGATTACATGAAGATGATTTCCTAAGACAATAAGAATATATTATTATTATTATTATTATTATAATTATTTATTATTATTATCATGATTCTTTGCAATTCTTTCAATAATCTACTATTATTTAAAATTCACCGTAGAAAATCTTAAACTAAAACATCTACTTTATTGAGCTAGTCACCGATGCTAATATTCAAGTTACTCAAAGAAATATTTAACAAGAGTCGTAAATATTTATCAACGCATTAAATATCGTATTAATATAATTGTTTTTTCTCACAATTATTTTACTTGTATTTTCTAAAAATTTAAATCTCACAGATATTTATACATAGGATTTCATATTTGATTATTAATCAATGTACTTCTTTGAATATATTTCTCTACCGATTAGACTCGTATCTTTCTTCGGAAAAAAATACTACATGGATACAAGCATTATATGTTATTTAGAATGAAAGAAAATACCTAGAAGAATAGACATGAATATAGAATGACTCTAATCAAATCTATTTCAAAAATTGAATTCTATCTTAACTCTGTAAGAAAACATCAAATAAGATTGTGACAAATGTTTGAGAAAAAGTAAAAATATGTTACCGGTTTTTTGAGCCAAATATTGAACAAGTGTTGTTTTTCCACAACCTAAAAAAAGTTAAACATTCGTAAAACAATAAAAGAATAAAATTAGTCTTACCAGTTTCACCGCAAAGTAAAACAGGTTCATTCATTTGAACACATCTTGCAATACGTTCTAGTATAAACATAGCTGTACGAGTTTTTGCAAAACAATATTGTTGTTGCAATGATTGATTATTTCTGTAGATGAAAAGCAATATTTCAAATATTTTATTTAGAAAAATTATCGTATCTAACTTCTTTTGTATTTCTAATTTGATATGTCCGATAGAGAAATAGTGATTATCAAGATCGTCAAATTCAAGCATTGATTTAAATGAATAAAATTCAACCTTAAAAATAAGAAAAAGATGAATTCATGATGAAAAATAATTTTCTGTTTTGTTTTACTTCTTGATTATTCATATTAAATAATGTTCCAATGGATTGAATGATTTGTAAACGATTTGCTTTTGGTAAGAATGATGCAAAACAATCTAATACATCATAAAATGCTAATTGTCTATCCACTGAACGTGAAATTGATAAACTCGATAGGCGATGACAACATTTTAATAAATCACTAAAAGAACATTATTAATTAGAATAAGAAAAGAACTTTTTGTTATTTTTACCGTAACGTAACCAGACGTGTATGTATTGATCCTTTTGTATTTTGTAATGATTGATATAATTGAAATAATTTCATTTGAAATAATTTTAAATCATTATTCCATATTGGAAGATTTTCCATTATCTATATATAATTTATTTTTAATATGCCAAGTCTTTACTGCTTTCTTTTATATTTTGTTTTCTATTCGATATTCTGTGGGATTAAGCCGTTATTTTTCTAATGTTACTGGTTTATGCATATACGAAGTTTTTATTTAGAAAACCTATACAAGCTTCCTTTCAAGCTAAGAACTCCAAAATGAAATATAAAAACTTAGTTCTTTTTCTTTGTTTAGCTCGACATTATCAGACAATTATTTACAAACAATTTGATTTATTTGAATGTCACTAATATATTCATCCGCTGAATTTATTCATAAGCACGACTATGGCACTAAGACTCAACATGATTCATGGAACTAGAAATTTGCTATGTACTCATCAAAATCTTTTATAGAAGATCAACTGCATTACAGAGCAGTAGTGCACTATTCGAAAGTTTATCGTTCCTGACTGTTCTCAACGATTCGTCATGATTAATAAAGATCTACATGAATTTTAAAAAAAATTAGCATAGTAAAAATTGAGCCATTGTAAAGATAGAAACGAAAACTTCTCATATAAACTACATATTAATATGTAAATAAAAGTTCATACTTGAATTATTTCGGAATCATTATACGAAGGTATCACAATACAAAATACACTTTTTAATAAATGTATTAATTCATTTGATTGTACCGGTACACCTGTATCACTGAAGAATAACAGCAAAAGTAAAGCATTATTTAGTTTGTTTTGTAAAAAAAGGTTTTATAAAAATACCGTTGTGTTAGAAAAAGACGAAAATCAGGAGAAATCGAACCATATCCAATGGATTTTGTTTCAATTAAACTTTTTATTGTTGATAACACATCGGAACTGGCAGCATCAATATCTTCCATTAATAACCAATGGCCTTCAGATGTTGCCTTTGGAAAAAAATGACAATGATAATAAGCGAAATAAAATGAAACAAATGTATAATATTTACTTCAACAAGTAAACCGGGTGTCCAAATGAATTCTCCAGGCTTGTCCGTACATTGATATGTACCTAATAGAACCTAATAGAACAAAAAATATTATTTAAAAAAATATGCTATATTGCTATATTTATTTATCTCATACTTTACTATCCATATGATCGGAACATTGAATTTTAATTAATCGTTTTCCAACTTGATCAGCAATATGTTCAACAATCATTGTTTTTCCATTACTTATTGAACTATAAATTAATGTTGTCCAACCTAGTGTGATGCTTAAAGCTATTTCACGTAAGCATTTATCTATTGTTGATGTATAAGTTATTTTTATTGTATTGATTGATTGATTTTCATTTCTTTTTTTATTCATAGTACATTTTGATAAAGGAATACCACCAATGAAAACAGTTCGTTTTTTAAAATCATTATCGGCAAATAAATTATCATAAGATGATACAAAATTTGAAACAAGAGAAGATTTTGAATTGATCATATCATAAATGCTAAAATACAAGAAAATGAAATTAAGTTCGTTTGTTGACATATTAAAATATTCAGTTTTCTGATAAAATCTATATTTATTTATTCATTTCAATGATTCTAATGAGGCCAATCGAAATCGTTTCTTGCTCATCATTATTACGTATAAGTAAATTGCAATTTCTTTAGTTTTAAAACATGTTTTTTACGCTTACTGTCTCTCTGATAAATCTATTTTATCATAATTATCTCTGAAATAATTGAAAATTTCGAAAAATGAAATGTGCGACATAGAAATTATCTTCATCATCATTTAGTTCAGACTCGATGAAGTATTCACTGTACTAAAGAAACCAATAAAACGCTCTGCTAATGAGGTTAGTAAAACAGCTTATTCTATGTTGCATAATATGAACAAAAAAACTAATTAAGAGTTTAGAGAAGATTGTTTGTTCTCTATGGTAGTAAATTTAGTTAAAAAGTTATTCTTAGAAAAATATCTACTTATTCAGAAGACACCAAGAGGATTTATTTTAAAAATATGATTTCATACCATTATGAAACCAGCTTCAAAAATAGAGCGTTCGCGTTCGAAGGAAAAAAGAATTACCTCGTAGTTTAAATGATATTGTATTTACACACTGAGAAACAAAGCAGCACAAAACGATTGCCTTGATTGAGCAAGAAAACCTTACAAATTCTAGCTGATAAAATGTTTTTTTCTGTCAAAAAAGATAACACAAAACTGTTTCTCTCTAGTTTTAGACGACTTTCTCTTTCAAATCTCCCCCTCCCCGGTTAAACAAAACAAAACGAAAACAATGAACTTAAATACCTAAAAAGACTGATGTAATTCTAACCTATAGGTAAGTAAAACTCTAAGAAATCTCTTTTTATTTTACAGCCGATTCAATTTGTATAAATAGAACAGACAAGAAAATATTCTGAGAATTTGCGTGCATAAACATAATAGAAAATGCCTATGCTTCTATCACTAAGTCATAATATATGACCATCTTAACTAGTGTTTCTTTTTTCTCAAAGACGACGTAGACTTTCTGAAGAGCGAGCAAACGTTCTTTTTTGGGAGCATAAGTATAAAGTACGTAGTAAAATAAGGACAAACATTTGTGAGTATTGAATTGATCATCAGAAAAGTATCGTGCCGAGTAGTATACTGCATTGAAAGAATAGAATACACAACGAAAATGTCTCAATATTTCTTCAATTATAGAATTTCAATTCGCTTTCTAATAACAAAAACTTGAAAAATTACTTGAATTTAGTTGTATTAGATACATTAGGTCGATATAAATCTTGTTGATCAGAAGACATATTGAATACAATGGATAGGCAAAGATATGTCAACCTATGATATAGCAAATCGTGATAATAAAAATGATCACTAAAGTTATTAATTTAATCAACAAACCATTTAACATTGTCATCATTACTATGTTCTAATAAATGACTCAGTATATTCCATTTCCATGAATGTATTAAATGAATTTTTGAATTCGCTAATAATAATAAACGAAGTGTTGCAATAAGTAAATAAACATTGTCATTGATATTATGCGCTCTCTATACAACAGAAGTTTTCAATAAAATAAAGCATTAGCCTCTTTATATTTTCTTACTGTTTTTAATTTCTTTTTTGGACTTTCTCCGTTCCATTCAATTAAAGAAGTATCCGTTAACAAAAGATGATTTTCAGTTATTCTATTGAAATTAAAACAAAAACATTAATTAACAAAACAGGTACGAAAATATTACGTATGTAATGAAGGATAATCTTGTAGAATTTGAGTAAGCAAAACAAGAAACCTTTGTTTAATTGATGTATGATTAATTATTTTAGTTGAAGAATTCACTGCTGTATGAAGACGATGAATAAATGCTATAAAATAACGAGGAAAAACATTTCGGATCTGTTCAAAAACTCCTGACGATAGTGAATCACTATGCAATAATTTCTGAACAAGTAAGTTTATTAATACATGACGTTTATCTAGAGACCATTTTTCCTGTGCAAAAAATTAAAAAAACAACACTAATTGCAATACATTATTGAAAATGATTGTCTATTTTACCGTTTGTAGGAACGATTGTAAATCTTCATTTAACTCTGGTACTTGTCGAATAAGTCCAAGCAATAGTTGATGATGTTCACAGTCGATTTCCATTTATCTAATTGATTATTTTTTTATATCAAGTGAAATTTCTCTGATCCATAAGAGTGAAGAGGTCTTCGGGTAAAACCTAGCATTAATTATTCGATCTTATTCTGATCGAACACTATTAGCGACATCCTTGTTCTATTGAAATGTTGATTAACAAAATATTTGTTATGCAATTTTAATTTTAATAAATTAATTTTTTTTATAGATAGATATCTAACAAATTTGCTGTAAAGGATTGATTTAATATTTTAATTGGTTGAAACAAGACAAATAAAAACATGGAATAAATAAATATATTCAACCGTACAGACGTACACACAAAAAAAGAAAAACAGAACACCGAACGATTATTTCTGACTATGTTTCTTTTTTTTTTCTCTTTAGTAAATGAGTTAAATAAGATGGATATTTTTCTTTAGATTTTCTTTTTTTTATAATCAACCAAGCATTAACACTGTCCAAATATTTTTTTTGCTATTCAGTTAAGAAAAATAAATAGTGACGGTTAGTAGCCTCTCAAGTTTTTATCCATTACTGCATAGTTATTGTTTTATTAGTAAAACTTTTCGAGTGAAAAAACCTATTGATACATATTAAAGTTTCCTTTTTTATTATTCTTTTTTGACGGATATTTTTGTTTCTTGTGCAAAAATGATGGGACATTGATAGACAGCGAAAAAAGACAAGTTCACTGAAGTGACTGGATATCGATTGCATACGTGTATGTACTTTTGAATAAGTCGATAAACTCGATCATTTACTTTTAGTTACTTTATTTTTAGATATGTAACACATAAGAAAGAGAAAAAATCTTTCTTCTTGTCAATTTTGTGTGTAAGTGGGATTTATATTTCCCTATCCATAATATAAGCGTCAGATATGTTTTACTCGCCGTATTAAATCTCGAACAAAACCAAAAGAAGAAACAATGAAGAATGATTCATCAGAAAAATTCTATGCTTGGTTCGATGTTTCAAGTTAGTGAAAATCGTTCTTTTTTATTTTTTGTAATCCATATAAAATTTTATTTGTCTAAACTAGATAATCTCGATGATGAACGTAGTTGGATACGAAAATATATTGAATTTGATCGAACAAAACGTACATTGACATTGTATTCTAATGATGTATGTTATTTCTTTTCCTTATGATGTTTGGATAAGCAATGAATGACTGAGCTCATCAACTACTAGTAGAAGTAGTAGTAGTAGTAAATTGACCTTCCATGATTTCTTTTCTTCCGTTATGTATGTCCATCATCTCATGTCGATATTTCATTCGTATGCAATGCCACATATCATCGCATCGAGCAGTTTGTATATGTACATGTGTGTGGGTGAGACAGGCACACAAATAGAATCTTTATTCGTATATCTTGTATGATGGAATCGTTTTCTTTCTTTGTCTATTCATTTATAAATGTACATTGTCGAATGAATGCGAAATGTTGAATTGAACGGATTAATGAAAAGAAACAAAAGAAAATTGATGGCATAATCGAAACTGGCAAGACTTCCGTTTGTTATGTTTGATTACGAAACTCAGGAGCACTTTATTTTTATGAGAAAAGAAAAGATTGACAATTTAAATTTTCTTTTTCAAAGTATGAATATTAATGTAATTATTTTTAGTGTATACAATCATCAAAACCAGCACCAATCGTTGATTTAAATAGTGAAATGATATCGTTATCATCATCAGCAACATCTTCTTCATCATCATCATCACTTTGTACGTCATCAATACTAACAAATAATAATAGTGGACGTTCATCAGTTAGTGTTCGTCGACCCAGTTATATGTTACAATCATTATCAGAATATATGTCACCATCATTATCAAAAGCATTTTTTTCTTCGTCAACAGCTAATGATGATAAAACAGCAACATTAACTCCATTGAATAATAATCCAATACAATCAAATTCTATTCGTCTTGCATCATTCACGGGTAAGATATTAATGAGGCAAACTTTAACAAAAAAAAAAAGAAAGGAACTAATGATCATTATAACCTTTATCGATATGAATATTTTGCTTGATCGTATCATACTAATAGAAAAGAATATTTGGTAATCAAATCAGCTAAGGAGGAAAAAATTGCGGAACATAGAACCAAAGTAACAGTTTAGTACATACGAATGGTCGCTTAGTTATGTTCGGTACTTATAACAATAATAACGAAAACTTGATTCGAATAAAGTTCTATAGGTTTATGTGATATCTTACAAAACAGAACAAATAAAAGACAACTTTTTTGGATTTTGTTTTGTTGATTAAGAAAAGATTGCTCATACAACCGTTCTCGGCATGTCATCGATCATACACATTGTACCATAATCGGTGGGTTTTATATGTCATATAGGACATACTCCGACTATGGAATACAAGCTCAGACATGAACTAGAATATTTAAATCATGGCAATCCTCTACACAGTATCGAACATTCAACCTTTGTCAACTCGAATATCTGTATCAATTCGACTAACTTTACCGATCTATTCATCTAATTTTCTATCTCACATCTGTTTATGCATACTATCTCGAGACAAATTATCTTACTTTCTCAATGAAGACAACATCGCTCCGTATTTCATCCCACTTGTCTATCCAAACATACCCATATATATATATTTATTTATTTATTTATTTATATGTATGGTCGTCTAGAAAAAGAAAAAAAAATACATATGAGAACAGCGAAGCCCCAATATGCGCTAAATGATAACCACTAGGAGCCCATTGGCGTGCACGTATGTGTATATATATATATTTATATACGTACACGCGTGCGTATGTTTGTAATAATAATTGTTCGATGTTACAGATCGATTCCGATTACATTTCAATTACTGTACCATCAACATATCGAGAGAAGAACAAAAAGAAGAAGAAAAAAAAGAGTAAAGAAAAAAAGCGAGAATGTACATGCATTTTCTCTCGTATTGTTTCGGTTTGCATTAGAACGAGAGAAGAAGAAAAGAAGAAAAAAAACAGAGAAAGTATAAGATACGAACCATTGTTCAAAATGCATCGTCATCATCATCATTGCTATCATCGTTGTTGTATAACAACAAAAAATAGAAATAATGCGGCACTTATTTAAAAGGTGGGCTTCAAATAATCAACTAATGACAACATCGACCGATAGTAATTCTATAGCATCAGCAATTTATCACCATCAAGTACCGATTATAGAAGAAGAAGAGTTTGATGATGAAGGTTCGTTTTGTTCAATCCTATTTTCTATATAAACTTATATTTATATGCGAGGCGTTTTCGCATATACTTTGACTTCCGTTATTGAGAATAAATGACACACCTTTAACAAAGCATATTTGTCACATTCGTGTCGTTTTATACTTTTAACAAATGAATAGAAAGTGAACAAATGTTCGTTCAAGGTGTATTCATTTCTAATTTTTACCTTCTTTTTACTATTTTATTTTATGGGTCAAGGTAGAAAGTGTACTCTTTTTGTTTCGTCGTTCATTTATTCATTGAAATGCAATCGTTAAGAGACAAAAAATAGTACTAAAATAAGTTAATTGCAGTAAAATATGTTAATCATACATTTAAGTTCTGATTAGCTTCAGTTTTCTATTAGGTAACTTCGTTAAGGCTAAAATTTTAACAGAATTTACAAAGTTTCAGTTTTAAATAGAATTATTTTAAATGTTAATAGTTTAGTTTTTCTAATTCAGACAATATGGATGTTTTGATGTATTAAAACAAACGTGAGACTTTTGTTCAAAGAAAAAATTCCAGCTCAAGTCTATATATAACCGGCCTAATGGCTAAGGCGTCTGACTTCGAATCAGAAGATTGCAGGTTCGAATCCTGCCAGGGTCGCTTTACTTTTTTCTCGTCCTATTCGATCATTCGTGATAAATTTAATTTTGCTTTCTACTGTATAACCTATGCTAACCTTGTGGGCTAATGGCTAAGACGTCCGACTTCGGATCGGACGATTACAGGTTCATTACCTTCCAGGACCATTTAGTTTATCCTTTTTTTTTTTATTCTCTTATCTTTCAAAATAATTTACATATAGATAAAGCTAATCCTCGTGATTAATTATTTGTTATCTGTATAGACTCATTGTCCGATCGTCTATCTTCAATAACAACAACGACAACTCGGCAATCAAAAACAAAATTTTCTTATTTTTTTGGTCGTTCATCAGCAAATAATAAATCAAGTCACAATCAACAACCATTACCATCACCAAATATAAATATTGATTCATTAAAACGTACAAAAAGTGTTACAAAACTGGAACGACAAAAACGTCTTCAACAGCCTTTATTAAACCCAAATAATCAGCAAATATCTCCATCTCTTCAGTATGAAATAAGGTTATTTCATTAAATAGATATATGAAAATGAATTTTCTTTTCTTTTCTTTCTAGTAGCATTCCAGCAAATCGATCTCGTTCACATGAATCTCTATTTGTATTAAACGGTACTGCTGGTAATGGTCCATTAGGATCAATATCAACAACAATTCCGAGTCAATTAATATTAGATCATTGTCACATACGTCGGTTACATCCAAGTATTTTACAAGCAGCGTCTGATATAAATGATGAACATTTTTCTCCTTATCAATGTGTTCAAATACGAAATAAAAATGAGAAAAAAAACTACTATCTACGTTCAAAACAATATTCAACTGATAGTTCATTATTAATAAATAATTTAAGACAAACATCGTTAGAGACAATAACCAATTTATGTGGTTTGAGAACAGATAATTCTTTGGATATATGGATTTTAGAAGCAAAAGGTTTACCTGTCAAGAAAAAGTAAAATTTAAATATACTTATATGAAACGAAAAGGAAAAATAAATCTATTTATAGATATTATGTAAAAATTTTTCTTGATGATGGCATTTATGGAAAAACAACGAGTAAAGAACGACGTGAAATACTTTTTTGGGGTGAAAATTTTACATTCAAAGATATACCCGAAGGTTTGTTTTTGAAAATAGAAGTTCTTTTTTCTTTGTAATGTTATTTAATTATATTCGAAATTCCACTAAAAAGGTTGTTCAACACTACGTTGTAAAATATATCGAGAAACGGAACGTCGTAAACAAAAACAAGTAAATGGAAATGACATCGATTTAATTGGTTACGTTGATATTCCATTATCAACAATAACCGGAAATCAATTTATCGAGCAATGGTATCCATTACAAATACCTTCTGGTTTAACTATTACAGGAAAGGAAAAATCACAAAGATTACAAGATGGATCGTTCAATATTAGAATCAAAGCTAAATATCAAGCTATACAGATTTTACCAATTGAATCATATTTACATTTGCAAGAAGTTTGTTTTCTTCTAGATTGAATTAACTCCAGAGAAAATTCTCTTTTTTCTTTTTAGTATATCCGACGTGATTATCTACGACTTATTAGAATTCTCGAACCACATATTAGTTTACGAGATAAAGATGAAATTGGTACGTTTCTGTTTAACTATTCTTTATGAATGAAATATGAAAATAATTTGACAACATCAGTTTTTATAAGAAAAAAATTTGAGTAATAACGACAAATCAGCATCATTAAGCTACAAAGTTGTTCATGTAAAAGCTAATATATATATTGTCTATTTCAAAACTTTTAGAAATCGAAAATCCCAATATTTTCATACTCCATCAATTTAAGCTGATCCGAAAAATAAAATATGGGTGAAGTGGAACTGAATATGCATATTATTAATTTCCGTAACTTTTCGGTTCAGCAAAGAGCATTGTTTTTACAAATTGAGTTACTCTTGTTGGAAGATTTTATTATCTAAAATTTCGTCTACAATGAATGTCTTTCCTACAAGAAACTTTGTATTGATATCAATAGCTAAGAAACATTGATCTAACCGAAAATTAATCCTCATAAAATATGATCTTCGCAGTTTTCGATCATAGTTTCAATGGAGGAAAACTTTTGTTGAAAATTTCGACAGCTGCAATGCTTAATAAACTATCTAGACTCATCAGATGACTATATGTTCAATTCAGAATTCACTACGAAAGAAAAAATTCACTAGAGCACATGTATAGTTGCAAAACAAAACTTACTCGATATTTTAAAGAAAACATTTTGACAGAATTCATTGTACATTACCAGTCTAGATTATGTAACTTGTTTCAAGATAAAAACGAAACAACACGTGACTATGTATCGTCTATTGATAGGAATATCGAGAGTTCGACCATATTATCCAAATTCTTTCGATTTGCCATGAATCATGCATGGAAAATAAATCAATGCAATCTATAGAAAATGATCATTTTTTACCTGAAGATAAAATTTGTTTAATATATAATATTGTAATATAAATGTACTTTTACATTACTGCAAAAAGATAAATCTGGTTGTGATGAAAAGCTTATAAACATTTGAGACAAAAAATAACATCTTTTAATTCAACAAAGATCTTTGATTTTTTCCTTGATATTTATTATCTTAGTTATCATCCATTGATTGTTTCTTTTAGCGACGTCATTGACCCGTATTGCTCAATCTCTTTCATTTTCTACATCATTTCTTGTTGATATTGTTCAAGCAGAAATCTTATCAACACCTGATAATTCTCTAATGTTTCGTGGTAATTCCATTGCAACAAAATCCATGGAAGCATATATGAAATTAATTGGCGAAACATATTTACGTGAAACATTAACACGATTTGTAACAGATATTGTTTCATCGAAAAATTCCAATGACATGGATTTAGAAGTTGATCCAGGTCGTGTATCCAATCTTCAAAATTTGGAACGAAATCAAATAACATTAAGATTATTATGCGAAAAAATTTGGTTAGAAATTCAACAGTCACATTCATTATTTCCTCAGTAAATATTTGAAAAATATTTTTGGAAAAATGATAAAATAATTAAATGTTTTATTTTTTCAAGGGAATTGAAGCGTATCTTTTGGAAACTTCGACAATTATCATCATCCGATGAAACTATGTTTAATTTAATAAGTGGTTCGGTGTTTCTTCGTTTCCTTTGTCCAGCAATTTTATCACCAAATTTATTTGGTCTGACCCAAGGTAAATTTCATTGATAGATAAGATTTATTTGAAATCTTCATTTTGTCATTTAAATAGAATATCCAAATGAAAAATCATCTAGAAAATTAACATTAATTGCTAAAACATTACAAACTTTAGCGAACTTTTCTAAGTAAGAAAATTTTCCTTCATTCATTTTAAAATACAATTCTTAATTTAGATTCGGTCCCAAAGAATCTTACATGAAATTTATGAATGATTTTGTTGGGAAAGAATCGGAAAATATGAGAAGGTTTCTAGCACAGATCTCGGTAAGTTAAATAAGATAAACAAATGATTATGTACTAAAGCACGTTCGTTTTTCTGCAGACAATCGATCATGATTATGATGAACCACGATATTCACATAGAAATAATCTTCACGATGACAAATGTGATATTGATTTAGGTTTGTTTCTTTTCATTATAGCATTTATTAGAATTATAGTTTGATTTTATCTAATGATTTCTACACATTTGTTAGCAATTGAAGAAGCTAGAAAAAATCTAACCTAAAGTGCTTTCATTCACTAAAACCTAAGAATAGTGATTAGAAAACGAAGAAGATAATAAAATTGAACTTAACCTGTTGTTGCTCATAAACAGACGAGCTACCACCTACGTACGTCTTATCTAAGTCTATGCCCATCGTCATGATAATGTCAGGTGATTTTTGTTTCATTTGTACTGTAGAAACGTAAAGAACAGTTCAATATCTGATTTCTGTCCAAGCTTACTAGCAATCTACAAAACATTGATCGAATAGCTAACGAATTTCACTAGAAGTCAAGCATGTAATGTTGTAGGTAGTTTTTTAATCGAATTACCAATTATTCAGTAGGAATATTTTGGAAAGGATCGAATTACTTCAAAATACCTTTTTCAAGACTAAACGAATCGAGTGTATTCTATTAACCCATATGCATATGGTATCTTTGTGTATTTTTTAAGGTCGAGAATATTCAATTCTTCATTCGACGCTTGCTGATTTATTTGAACAAATTGATTTTAATACTCGTCGAACGTTAAATGAATTAGAATATGTTTTAACTGAATTAACAAATATAAAATTATTCTATGCGACAACACAAAATGGAACACAAATTCATTTACATCATCATCATCATCATATTTATCATCATTTATCAACGCCATCCGAGCATTATTACAATCGTTTAGATAAACAACCAAACGATAATCGCCTATCGCCCTATGGTAGCCAAATATCCTTATCATTAACAGGTACAGGTACAACAAATGATTCATCACAAGGCTATCATTCAATATCAGAATCACCAACAATCACAACTGTCGAAAATCTCAATAAAGAAAATATTCGTACGCCATTGTCTTTCAAAAATCCCATTTTTAATAATCAAAAAATTCAAATTGATGACAATAATCACAGTGATTTATCTGATGACGATAATCAAATTAATTTAAATCAAACTCTACCAGATTCATCAAAAGCACTTTATTTTATTAATAGTCTTTGCATTGAATCTCTAAAAAATTCATCGTCTTCTTCTACTTCTCAGCAATCACTTGTTCATTCAGCTAGTCGACAATCATTACAACAGCCGTTATTTGTTTTAAATAATAGTTATATGACAAGAAGTACGCAAAGTTTAGCATCATCAGCAAATATGAATACACCTATTAAAACAAATAATTCAACATCAACAACCTATTATTGTGTAAAAGCACAAGATCAATTTAATGGAGCAAATAAAAGGCAATCAATTGTATCGTCTCAACAATTATTACCGCCAAAAATGGGTGTCAAAGCACTTAATCATACTTCAACATCAAATAAAGTAAGATTTATGTACTCGTTAGAATTATTGGAAAAAAAACATCTCAAAGGAAAATAAAAATATGAGCTAACGAGGGAACCTCTCCAAATGATACCAACCATTCGGGTTGATATTGTGCTCACAAGTAGGACCCGAATGGTTGGTATCACTTGGGAAGGTTCCCTCGTAAGTGAAATTTAGCAGTATTATTCTAAAATTGACTGAATGTGATCAGAATTTTTATTCTAATCAACAGTCTAAACACTACAATAACAAATTTCGGCGTTTTTACTCTATTTTTTCACGTGAATCCTATCAATTCTGTTTTGAGACATATGTTAATAATGATTTTCGAATGAATAGAAATTGATTTTACGCTGATCTACTTGAAATAATTTATATTTATCCTTTACTGAGTATCTTATATTTTTATCAACCAGTTTTATATGCTTGTAAAGAAGATGATTTTATTAGATATTGTTTCTTTTTTGTATTTAAGGATATTGTTATTGGTCAACGTTCGCCACTGTTAAATTTATATCAAGAAGAAAAATGTCGTCGAATAGAGTCTGAAAAACAAGCTGAAAGGTTAGTAAAAGTTACATAAACATGGATAACTAAATTAACTTGGGAAAAGAGTAAACTGTGTATTTTTCCTTTTTTTTCTAATTTTTAACAATGTCAAAAGTAATTTTGCATGATTTTCTTCTATCTCTCTCAGGATCTGCTCGCATGAGACAGTTGTTTAACAATAAGGTGGGTTATTTAGATATTTACGTACATAATATATTAAGCATGTTTCTTTGTTGTATTATTTTGTTTTTCTCTTTTGAATGTAGTTGCATGTTAATAATTTTTGTTTAGCATGTCGTTTTTATTTATTTATTTATTTATTTATTTATTTATTCTATCAATGAATATATTTTGTTTAGACTTCACAATGAATTACATCGATCAAATGAACAAATTGAAGAATATCGACATTTGATTGGTTTGTTAAATGAGAAAAGTTTCACAACTAATATTGATAATATTAATTTAATTGATTATTCTGATGACGGCGACGACGACGACGAGGACAATAGCGATGACAATGATGTTCAACCGATTGAAAAAAATTTTTGTCTCGATGATAATACAGAAAATAAATTTATTTTTTTGTATAGTAAACCCCCATTGCCACCGGATGATGAAGATGATGATGATGATTTATCAATACTTTCACATCTTGAAAATGCGATTGAATGAAATTCTCAATTTTTGTTTTTCTTTTCTTTTCTTATTCATAGGAATTAGTCTTTTTCTCTGTTTTCTCTTCACATGTTTTTTCTCTCAATACTCGTTGTTGTTTATTCAACTCACATTGTCATATCATTGTTTAATAATAAAAAAATAATCTATGTGTGTTTATTTGTTGTTTTATAAAACGAGGAAAATTCTTCTTTGTTCTGTTTTCTTTTCTTATAATGTCAATGTTTATTGTAATACTAAAAACATTTTGTAATAAAGTAACATCAGCAGGTTGCGAATATCTCATTAAAAAGAAATAATCCATATTATAAAGTAAATGTGTTATCAATATTTGAAAAGAACAAGTCTATGGTGACTTTCTCAAATATGTACATAAACGCTGATAAACAATTCCATTATGTATACTGACTGGTGTGCGACCAATATTGAAAAGTTATGGACACAGAAAAAATGCGATGATAAAAGGTGCGGATGTACATAGAGATATGAATCAATACTATAAGAGAAGACTAATACCATCTACCTTCATATACATCACATGATCTTTGAATAGAGGCGTCTTATTGAGCTTTAGTTTTGACGTTTGTCTAACTTTTCGGTACTGTATGTTCTCATGCATAAGTATGCATGGTCATTGTTCTAGTTCCTGTTACCAATTTCGATTAATTAATTACTTATTTATTTAGTTAGTTAGTTGGATTACGGTAAATGTCTATCAATTCAGTCGAAAAATACAGATCGAATTTACCATAGAAATGTCAATTGTTGACAATTTAGGATACTTGTAAACATTTTTTGTGCAGCTAGCACACCGACATATTGATAAAGTTATTAAAGATCTCAACGATAAATTATGATCGGGTATCATCCGATTAAACTATACAAGGCACATAATTTGCCTAATGAAGTCACCAAGAAAATTCAAACGATTGAGTTGATAGTATCTAATTTTCATAGTAATATGTTAGAAAACCACTATGATCAAGAGAATTCATTTTTTATTGACAAAGACACTTGCTACTGAAATAGTTTATTCATGAATATAAAATGAACACGAATCCTCACAAGATATTTAAAAAGATCTAGGTCAATTTGAAATAAGAATTAATAGCAAAAATAAATAAACTTGAAATACGGATGGATCAAATTAGAAATTCACATTCTCTTCAACAACCACATTAACCTTGAGCATTTATCATCTTAATCATGTCAAATAACATGAGAGTGCTTACAACGTTCTTATTCTTAGACCCCAGACACACCGAAAAAGTGAACTAACGTTAAATTTGAATCATGCACGTGCCACGACGAAGTCGCTGTATATTATCGAATAATAGATATTTTCAATATTTTGAATTACTGAATGTAGAAAATACGAGTTGAATCATAGAAATTATGAACACTAGAATATTTAACGAAACTATAGTTGAAAGAAATAAGTTAGAATAATAGATATTTTGGTGACAAATTTCGTCATTTATTGATAATCATCAAAAAGAGAGAAGCGACTTTTTCTTTTCTGAACATGTGCTAAGTTTGTACATTCAGGCTACGTGTATTGATTAATTCTTCATGTTAAATTGAAAATTTCTAACAAGTACATCAGTGTGACTTGGTTTGCAACGATCGGTTCAAATATATGAATTGACAGCCATGTACAAGTTTTGTTTTAAATATAGTAGTGAATGCTATAGCAAAAAGTGAAAAATACATGAATCATTGCTACTTAATAAATTCATCACTCTATCCCATATTTTTATGGAAAAAAATTCAAATTTCATGTGTTTCATGGGATTTACAAGTTATTTTTTTAACTTTTCCCTTGACAGCAAATGAAGCTGCTAGATAACCTTGTCCCTAGTCAACTCTCCCTAGAAGAATCCCCAGGGAGTCCCTAGGGATTGCGTCATTTTGCGAGGACTCCCCGGGAGTCGTCGGGGGAGAGCAGATTAGGGTGTACAGGATGTTAATGATTACGAGACTTTATGCTGCGAAGACGAATATCAATCCAAGAAGCTACAATAGAAAACCTTAAAAAGCAACTTAGTCTAACCGGATAAGTCAGTATATTAGACTAAAAAGAAAGCAAGTAAGAGCAATAAGCAGATGATACTGATCTTCACATATCTTCAAACATCCATCAAGACCCATAAGAATTCACTGGAATCCACCAGAATTCATGAGGAGCCATCAGAATCCAAGGATCCAGGAGTCGCTTTTTCCTCCTTGGTAGACGCACGTAGATTTAATTCGAATTAATGCCGCATTATCTATCTTTGTAATGTAGACACGGTTTTAGAATAACTTTGCTTTGGTTTCAATTTTCAATTTTCAAGTGCTAAAAATCTGCATTTTTTTGTTCGTACTTTTTTCGTACAGATCATCCAAAAATAAGAAAAAGTATTTTTAATATTAATCTATTGTATAATTGAATGAATATTATGATCTGAACTGTATCTATGCTTGCATCATTGGGATATCTTTCGTGATATTCTTGTTTAGGTATTCACATATCTATTACTACGAATAAATAAAGTTTGATGAAAATACCAGTTAATATCTTGTATTGAATGAGATCTTGCTTTTTTCCTTGTATTTTCAAAATGTTTTACATTTTGTAAGGTCAAAATTTTCGTGAGCTCATTAACATGAGAAATAACATAAAAATAACTTTTTAATAGAAGTTTTTGTATCTATAGAAATCAACATTTTAACTTCTTGTACATTTTGTACATTTTCATCTCCGAAACAACGTGTACAGTTACACGCTACACAGGAAAACAGAGTGTATGCATACATCCTATTTTAGATTTCTATTAAGAATGTTGGTCATCGGCACAACAACGTGTGAACTTATTTTGATTCATGTTTTTATTTGAAAATGATCATCGACTATGAAAACAAAACACGGTTATTTTTTTAGAAATGTATAATTACTTGGATAATCGTTGTCGGCTGTACTCTTGAAAGAAGTGTGACTGATTAGAAGCAACAGGTCCATTCTGATTGGCCCAGCGAAGAAAAAGAAAAGTTTACACAAGTAAACACAATAATAATGAATCATTTACGTTAAGCACTAGTCACATTTTTTTCTTTTGGATACTGAAATATACGAATGCTTGAGAGAAACAGAAGCTTGCTTCTTTTGTCTTTATTTCAGATATGGAAGTGGCGTCTGTTAATCCGATATCGGACACGTGAATTTGATATTCGTTTGTGACAGATGGATCTTTGAAAAATGCTCAATATTATTTAATAACGATTACGGTATTTGGGGTGGCGATGTCTCTCTTCATAGCAACAATGCATTACAAGCCGGCACTCGTGTTAGGCTTGGAGTCAAGCGTCTTCGTGAGATGATTCTCTTCAACGATCGCTGCTTTCTTGTCATTGGAGAAATACATTCATTTGATAATAATATCAATTTGAACTAATCGGATACACCCTCTACACATCGGCTAAATACGATCGATTAAATGGCAATGCCATTTGGATTACCCAATTGGTTGTTAGCTCTTCTTACCGTGGTTAAGGTGTTGCCGGAACCCTGCTTTTCATGGCTAAGAAAAGCATTGAAAATACTGTCATAGTTGGATTCGTTTCTTCACATCCACACGCAGTGATCGCCCTTTCGAACGCTTGCAATTGCATTCCGATCGACTTGAAATTTATTGCTGATCATGTGGAAGATGTCATTCGAGCGTGCAACATTCCTTATCTTTCATAGGCTCAACTCGTTGGTTCTATTTTCGACAGTCAACCTCTTATCGCTGACAATAACAATCAGCAAACTGTTTCGTTCGTCAAACAGACTTTTTCGTCGATCATAATGAAGTCTTGGCCGTTCTCGGACCTCTTTTGGATGACGACGAATTTTGCGTCGTGTTGCCAACCACCTGCGTTCGCCATTCAAAGAATTCGTCGAGCAGATCTTCATATAATAGTTCACAATACGAAAATAATCAACAGCATTTTCTCAAACTTCATTGATGAACAATTAAGTTTTTTTGTACATGACATTTTATTTTTTTTGTTATTGAATTTGTGTTTCCATCATTTTCATATCACAAATAAGAATCTTTAGTCGGTCACTATCGACCAAGAGCATGTTCTCATAACAATTGTTCAAACAGATTAACTGCTGATCAGTATCAGTTAAGTAGAATACGAAACCTTATGACTAATTTTAAGCAGACGGAATAGGGAAATGGAGTTGTTTTGTTGTTTGAAATTGATTCATAGTTGAACGAGTGTGGATGTAATATAGCAATTAGATGGAATTCGTCTTTGATAATCTTTCATTCGATGATCATCGAAATAATGAAAAATTTGATCAGTAATCTTTCATCTCGAATGACGATGGCTTATAAAAACGAAAAATATTTACTTGAATTATCAAGCAAGAGCAAAGGGTGTGGGCGTGGCATTGCGAATTTGGTGCGAAGCTTTTCTCCATCACACCCGCACCCTTAAAAGAAAAACTGTTTTAAATATTTGTTCTGAAGTTAAATTAACTGCGTTTTATTCGATTATTTCAGTTATAAATGAAAATATTTTATAGATAATATATATATATATATATAACAAAATTTGTCTTCAAATCAATCCATTTTCAAAAATTAATTCAACGAGAAATCAAATTTTTCTGTTATACTTTCGTATGTTTCCACATCATCTGAAAGACAAAGAAGAAGAAGAAGTAAAAACATAACAGAGTTAATAAATAGATTTATTATCACTGTAACATTTACAGTTATTTCTGTTTCTATTTATCACTTTTGATCTACTTCCTTTCTTCTTACTCAGTTTAGTTAGTGCAGTCCCGTTTGGCTTGTTACTTTTTCTCTCTCTAGAAGCACCTTCTTTTGTGTACTTTCTTTAAAAGAAGTACAAGCACAAATGCCAAAGTAGCTGCATAATAATAAGATTTGAAAAATTTAATTAAAATTCTCCTAGAACCTTCAATTTAACAGATAATAAATTTACAGGATATGCATCAATGTTAGCTAGAAAAAAAAACAAAGAAAAAAAGATTTTGATTCTATAACATTTTATTTATATTATATACTAAATTTAAATATATTTTATACTATTTGACGTATTCAAATGAAAAATTCAATTGAAAGATATCGATTATATATATACGTTTGAATATATTTTTATCATTGATCATGTGCAAATAGATATACGTTTCGTTTCATGTATTTGTAAAATTTAAAATAATTAAAGCAACTTATTAATCTACTCTCTCATTTATTCGACGTACATTATATAAGAATATAGATAACAATCAAGTCAGTCACATGTTCACTGTATAAACACAAAGAACAGCAGTGTAACGTAATGATTACAGCTCGAAAAGCGTAATCAGATGTACCGCTATATTATCAGATTAGATCTGATGTTAAATTTGTCAAGTTAAAATTTATTTATATTCAATTAAAATGAGATATTTCATTTGACTTATTTATAAGTAAATCGTTGGAAAAATACAAATAAATCTTTATTACTCATAAAAGACATTGTAAATCAATTGTAGTTATCGATCAAGAATCTCATTGGACATTCTTAATCATCATTCGTTTTCTGTGTTATTCAATCATCGAAAACCTTTTTTTTAGTGATAGTTTTCTCGTATTATGTATTTGTTATAAGAAGATTTGAATTCTATTGCTTTTTACGACGTTAGCTATTTAAACTTTATACGTAGATTTTCTCCTTATTAATCTAACATATCGAATTCTTCTGCTGTTTCTTTATTGTCAAATATATCTAATGGTTATTTGATTGCATTTTGTTTTTGAACATTTTATTATTCAAAAACAAGAATGAAGATTTTCGACGATCAGTGACCTCTCTCAATAAAATTTTGTTGAGCAAAACTTGTTCTGTTGGATTTTATTGCACCACTACGTACTCATTGAAATTTTTTCTCCATCTCAAACACTTAAAGCAATATTTATTTTCTTGCGTTCTGTTGTTTTTTCGAACATAATTTTTATATTCTGAATTCATTATTCAAACCGAATATATCGTGAGCTGTGACATATTAATAATAAAAAAGAAATAAATAGGTTTTATCGTGAAAATGATTCTTTTAGTCTAGCGATTTCTTGTTAAACCAATATTGCCCTTCCGTTATAGGTCAAATAATTTTAAAAATTCGTTCGCCATTATATTATATGCTAAGGGCAAATAAAACTTAACACTTATTCAAAGAAAAAGAGATCTTATAACCTCATTTAATCTTTTTATGATTTGAACTGTTTTATCTTCTTGTTTAGATTTGAAATAGCTATACATACATATGGCAACCTCTGCAATCATAAGGTTTGCTTTATTACTGTCAATTACAAAAGAAAATGTAAATTAATTTTTATATTTTTGTTTTAATTATTAAGACGTAATAGTTTTGATCGTTTGCGTGCGATGGAATATGATCAAACAGAATCAACGTACGTGTGTGATTGTGGAAATGAATATATGAATGAGAACACTCTCAACCTACATAAAGTATGTTATAAACAATGATTATTAGACCTTTCCATTATCTCATTATTTTCCTAGAAAAATGATTGCAAAAATCGATCAATTAAATGTTCATTTTGTTCAGAAACATTTCCATCGTCAAATCTCATACGTGATCATTTACTTTTCTGCGGAAATAAAACTGATCAATGTCCACGTTGTCATCAATTAATACGACGTTCGCATTTTGCTTATCACTATGAAAACAAATGTGTATCAGTTGATGAAATAGAAACTCCTCCAAGTCGAATTAAAAATCGATCGGTACATCATGCACCTGTAAATCTTAATATGCCATTTTCGAGAGTCGATGTTCCCAGTAATGGCTATCCTGAAGAATATCCTGGACAAAAGTCTTCGACAAATTCTCCAAGAGGAAACGGTAAAATGCAATTGACTCTGTCAAATCCAAGTGAATAATTCTATTTTAAAAGACTATTTTTCTTTATTGAATATTTCTTTTACTTCGAAGACGATTCATCGATGATAATCAAATGCGAATTTTGTCATAATGAATGTGTTCGAAATGACTATCGAACTCATAAGGTATTCTTTACAGAATCTAAAAAATTATATTCTTTGTTTTCAGTTGTTTAAATTGGCATTTCATTATGTTTTTGTAGGATAATTGCCTTAAAAATCCAGCAAATATTAACCGAAAACAAACAATTGCAATACCGTTAAGGCCAAATCAAGCTTCAGCTAGTTCCAATGGTATTGTTCATATCCCGTGTGAAATTTGTCAACAGCCCATTGATTTACCTAATTGGTCAAATCATACTGTAAATTTGTCTGAAATCGATTATTTTACATTATTTTGAATTTATTCTATCTAGCAAAGTTGCCGTGAACGAGAGCAACAACGATTAAACAAACGTGCCGAGTAAGTCTATTATTGTTCGATATATGAAAGTTATTCAAAATATATTCTAGAACAATTAATCAAGAATCTGTTACTGAACAGTTTCCATGTGAATATTGTCAACAATTATATTTAGCTCAACAACTTCATGCACACGAAGTAATTATAAAATAATCAAATTTATATTTGAATCTTACATTTTATTTCATAGAAAAGCTGTGGGAGAAATCCGACTAATACAGTCTTAGTACGTGGCCATGCTCAACGGCCACAACTTTCAAATAATGTCTTTCTACCAATCAAACGACAGAATAATCAAAGCAATCCAATTTCGCCTAGTAAGTCATATAAATCCATATAGATATAGAGATATATAGATATGTTATTCTATAAGCAAAATAAAAATTTTCTTTAGAACCTCGATCACCAGACGATCCTCGTTTTGCTCAATATCAACGTATTGATATTGACCGTACACACCAAGCCAATAGATCACTGGATAATGAGAGAGGTAAAAATCAATATCATATATGAGAAATAAAAAAATAACGAAAATAGTTTTGAATCAGAAAATTCTGCTCGTCGCGGTCGTAGTAATGACAATTTATCGATGCGATCAAATGAAATCCTAGTAGAATCACCAAGAGAACCTAATCCACGTAACTAGTATTTTATTCATTATATTTATCTTGCTAATATTTGAATAGATGGGATCTCACGGCGTGTCAAATCATCTGATAACTTACGACTCGTATATGATAATCAAGATTTAAGTAATAATTCTGACGGTTATCCCCCACGACCCCCCAATAACAGTCGTCGACATCAAAATAACATTAACCGTAAAAGTGAAGTAAGTTAATTGATACAATTTTGACCGTTGAATCATTTATTTCTTTATCAGAGGCGCGAACTAATGAACGATAATTATATCTGTCCCAAAGCGGGCAAGAAGAAAAAATCTTGGTAAATATCACAATAATATGTTTTCTATTGTTTTTGAGAAACATTTATCGTATTACTAAGCTTTATCTTATTCCAATTAACATATATTAGCTACAATGTTAATATCAAATATCATTATTGACTGGAGGACAGTAGAGTCTTGAGTAGTTGTAATATTGAATTTGAATGTCATCAAAACTAAAATTGTTACACCGAGATTTTGAAAATAACAGGTTTTGCTGCTATATCTGGAAGAATATCGTACGTCTGATAGCCTCTTATATTCCTTTTATCTAATTCTGATATCAAAAACTACTGAATATTTATGAAGATTCGATCAAGTTTACTAAGAAAACTCTTACAAATCGCCACTAAAACAATTCAATTGTTTTGTTGAAAATTGCTTATAAATTCAACTTTCCCAAACGCATCTGTTTGATCAATCGTTGGGGTACAATAAATTTGATCATCTCGACTAGTCTCTTTTGAATAATGACCTCCAGACGTTTCTATCATGTTCTATTCGAAATCTATGGAAAAAAGAACTCAACTGTCCTGTATTTTTACATCAATAGTAGTATTAGCTATACGTAGATTAAAGAGATTTAAAATTGGTTGATTCTTTTCTAAGCATAGAAATTGATTCTAAATTTTCGTTTTAAATTCATCTTTGAAATTTATTTCTTCACTTGTTATTCATTCAGTGTATATTTTTATGTATGTTTCAGGCTGGCGGAACTTTTTTGTTGCGGAGGGGGGTCAGGTAATTGAAAGATAATCAATTTATATGACATTCGTTTTACTTGCTATATGAAAAGAACGTGTATTGTAACAGTGTGCTTTCGAAAGATAAAGCTGAAGTTTGTGATGATTGTTTCTTTTTTATAAAAATACTTATTTTTGATAAATTCTGCGTTCTCTATAATTTGTTCGATTTTTTTCTTCTTTTACATATATTTATGGAGCTCACTTATATTAAATGATTTACACAGATAATTAATAGTTGAAATCAAAAACTTTGCTCTGCCTATATCAAAGTTTTACAATGAATTATCCGATGTTCATGTCACATTGATAATATAATCACTACTGTTCTTACGAATTCTTCGTTGCAGTTAAATGAATGACAATTATAGGGATTGAATTTGAAACCATGTTGATAATTAATAGACTTCTTTTACATCGAAAATTGTTCTTTTTTACAAGCAGCTATGAGTAACATTAACTGATAAGAGACTGAAAATGATTCATTCTCCGCAGCTATTATTATCCACTTTTAGCGAGTCTTATTCACTTGAAAATTTTTCAAAGAGTAAAAAATAACATTTATTGACAGATGACGGACAGATTCTATGCTGTTAACTTGTATAAAAAGATCTTCAGAATCGATTGATGAACACAATCTTTAACTGATAAGAATGAGTAAATAATTTTCATTGCAATTTTCATTTATAGTCTAGAAAAATGAATCTAATGAATAGCTTTATTTAAGTAAATATTCGAGGAAAAACAAGATGATAAATAAAGAATTGCTCAAATTTTTTTTGGTTCTCCTTTCTGTTCTTTATTTTTTGAATAACAAATCAACAAACAATAATCTTATCTTTTTCTTTTTAAAAGAATCATGGCAATAATATATTTATGTACATGTACTTATGGGGAAAATATTTTCTTGGATTATCACATTTTTAAGTTTTGGTTTGAAAAATATACTAACGAATTAACTTTTATGAAGTTCATATGCTTTCTCGTACTGTTAAAGATAATACTATGGAAATGACTTCATGGATTAATGGAAAATCTAGAACTGAGCTCTACCTTCAGTTGTTCATTTAAAAATAATTCACTTTTTTATATTCAATATAGAAATAAATATGAGTTTGATGAATGCTTCCATAGAATTCACTCAAATATATGTTCACCAAACCCTGTTACGTTATAATCTCTATTTTCATCGAGTATTTTAATTTTGAAAATCATTTCAATATTTTACTTCTTTTTTCTTTTTGTTTATAAAATAGCAGATGAAAAACTGAATCAAACATGAAATTTTTAGTTATTTTACATAGTAATAAAGTATCAGCATCACTTTAATCATTAATAAGGTGAATTTCTTCTTTCAAGCAAGATAATATTGCGAGGTTCATCATGGCTTACTTTCTCTAATTAAGCGAAATGATAACAAACAGTGAACAGTCAGTCATTATACTGTGTTAGATAGTAATGATGCAGAGAAGACGAAAGAAAAGTACGCACATATTCATTTAAAGAAAATTAGAATATCCATCGGGTCTACAAAAATAAGGTTGAAATTCAAAGTAGAAAAGCTTTCATCTATGGATGACAAATTTTCACTGAAAATCACTTTATTGAATCACGTTTCTGTTTGTAATGGCAGATATTCGCTAAGAGAGTTTCTCTTAATAATCTCTAAATAATTGTTTTTTTTTCTTCAATAAGAAATATTCAATGAATGTAAAAATTGCATAGTTGATCGATTAAATATATATTTACATTATATTCATTGAAAAATCGCTCGCATAGCTAAAAATGGATGTTTGCAAATTTAATTCGATAGATAACGTTTGGAATGTTTTAAAAAAGATCTACGAAAGATGAATCTTTAATATTTCCGTTGTTTTTCTCGAAAAATAAAACCAACTTTATTTTATAACAAAATCACAAGTAATTTCAGATTTTTAAAAATTATCAAGAATCATCAATATTAATTATTTTCTCTTCTTTAACTTTAAATTCAATTTTCAGTTGCCACTTTGTGGTGGGATAGTTGATATCCATTCAGGGAATCTTGTTTTATTTTGTATTCTATAGATTTCATTAAAAAAAGAAACAAACCACAATATCATTCAGTGTGAATATAACATATTAATCGAACTTTAGATAATTCGAAGCTAATAAGACAAAGAATTTCATGAAATATTAATAAATAGTGCCAGATAAACGTGCGATAATAGTACATAATAGTTCGTGATAAAACTGTTATAATTCAATCAATTCACTATGAAAATAACATGTTTCATTCTTAACAATAATCAAAGAATTCGTATTGAAATGCTCATCGATGATTCAGAGTATTGGTTTTCTGACGAGCATTGATTTTTCATTGAACAAGATTTAAGGAGGCAATACCAAGCAAAAACACATTATTATCATGATTGTCAAAATATACGGAAGTTATTATTATTCATAGACATACTTTCTTTTTTATTCGTACGAATGGCGCGAAAAACTGGCATTAAACTTAAGCAATATTGAACTAAAAATTTTTACAATACACTGTTTTTGATATCGCTAAATTATGCTCACTATATCAGTAGCTCTTAATAAAGTCAGCACTTACTCTATTGTGGCATGTAAGTAGAGATCAATGCTCAGTGAAAATTTTCTTGTTACAATTCGAATGAATCCCACTTATTTCGAAAAATATCGATCTGTTTATCGAAGATAGAGAAGCATCCGAATAAAATGTTTTCTTTTATCCATTGATTCCTGATCAAATTCATCATCTTATAGGTATCTTCAATTTCTATTTTTTGACTTTTTTATCGAGAGAAAAATTTAAGCATCGTACCACTCTACAATAAAGTTATCTGGTGTTTGTTATGGAATGGACGGTTAAAAAATTATGAAAAGAAAATAGTATGCACAAGTTGAATCTGCTGATACTGTCAGTTTGACAAGTTACCAGTTAGAGGTATAATCTACGTTAATAATTATATTTCTAAGTGCTGTTCATGCAATGAAACCGATTTTCACCTATCGAGTCTGTGTTTTCGAGCACTTATGAGATTTTTACAAGAATTATGGCATGTTGTCTCTGTATGATGTCAATTAACTTTATTTCTTATATTGTCTACATGTCTATGATCATTGTTATTTCCTGGTAATATTAATTATCTGAATAAATGAGGAAACATCGGATTCGCATCCGATTGTTACGTGTTCTGTAAAACTGAGTCGATTTATATATGTTTTGAATAATTCTGAGAAAAAAATCCCTGTACCTCCCTCCGCCTCACGGGTGGTCTGGTCAATAATGACAATTTTTTCGACAACTCAGCCATTTCTTGACGGATCCTTCTCATTTTCGAACTCGACTGAGATATTGATGAGATCATTCTGTGTACAAAATTTCATGACAATTGGATGAGGCTTTCAAGAGTTATCGTGTTAACGGCCGGACGGACACACTGACCGAATCTAGAATGTACTCACTTTTTGAGTACACAAAAATTAGTATAAATCTTGATGTTTACTGAAGCGTACTGTATTTGAAATAATAGAAACTTCAGAATTAATAGTGTAATGGTTTTTTTCGAAATTCTATTCAGAATTGTGTGAGAATATATGTCTTGGTCTTGATTGACTGCATTCTGAGTTTCTCTGTATTCGAAGTAGTACGTTCTAACAGCGTCCTCTAGATCTCCTGCATATTTCTATTTTCTACAGGACGAAAGCTGAAACTTCGAGAAAACTACTTCCATGTAAACATTCAAGTTACAATTCATTTGTTCTTTGCTCTATTAAATCTTGATCCTACATTTACAAAATCGAAGTTTCTATATAACTTTGAAATTATATTATAAAAATTGCGATTAGACTATTTCATAGAAAAAATTGTCTACTGAAAATGATCGAATGCGATTTGGAAATGCATATATTTGGTGAGAAACACTATGTATCATCAAAAGAAGCTCCTCTTCTAGTAAGCAATGCAACAATTTTCTAGCTTTCAATAGAAGGATAGTAATGGTGAGCAAGACCTTCTCTAGATGCATCATTACAATGATCAATCAAAAAATAGAACGATTCAGTAGCATTGATAGATTCTCAAAATGAGAATTTAGTTGTGCAAATATCAATTATTTTTTAATCATTACCCCTTGATATCATTCTCGATTCTATTTGAAATTGTCATGGGCAAGAAAAATGTCCAGTGAAAACTTTTATTTTTTTTTATGATCTGACAAAAATATTCTATTTAACATTGGTTCTATTTAATATCATTCGCGCCTTTGTAAATTTGCACTTAACTCTAGACTAAATATTCGAGCAATTTTTCTCTTAATAGTTTCTACAAAAATAATATAAACCTATTAAAACACTTATATGTTTATAATCTAATTATATAATTTAGAATCGGTTCCGTTTTCCTTAATTACTCATTTCATTTATATAAAATAGAATATATGAATTTACAAAGATTTATTTCATCCGAAAATAGTTTGTGTTAACCTGTTCGAATGTCTCTTGATCGTTCATGTATATTCAAAATCTAATTCATGTCCATACGATATCGATTTAAACGAAACAAGTTTGAGTATGCACTCGATATTATTAATTTCTGAAGACAAAATTATTTCTCTCTAGTAGTCTTTTAAATGATCCTATTCCAGTTCATCCTGGTGCAATTTATCGACCTCACAATCGACCGAAGCCAGAAAATGTCCCACTATTAGTTTCCCGTGTGACAGTTCCACGTGGGATAAAAAGCAATGTTATTGTATCTGCACCACTTATTGCCAATGATAGTGACTTTTCATCTTGGTGGATCATGGGGCCCTTGTTTGTTTTACTTATACTTTTGGGTCTTGGTGCTCTCGCTTATCGCATGAAGAAAAAACATGATTCAGAAAAACGATTCAAAAGTGAAAATAATGAAACAACCCAAGAGAACCATGATAGAAAAACAAATGAAGATAAAATAGAAAATCTACAAACTCATGACAGTAAAAACAAATCAACAGTTCAAAACGTCACACTGACAAGTACAACAGCAAATATAATACCGCATGAACAAATAAAATTGACACGAACATCATCTGATACTGAAGGTAAATATGATGTTTTAGTGAACTTGAATTCCAGATAAATATTATTTTAAGCAATAATAGATTTTCAACAGTTATTCAGCCTTATTTTCAATTAAAAGAAAAATAATTTCTTCTTTTTTTATCAGTAAATTCTAGATAATTAGACATCATACACAGATTTGTTTTCCTTTAAGAGTGTTTAAAAAATGAATTCTAAAAATCTGTATTGTTGATGTATAGTTTTACATCAACCCAATAATCACTCTACGTATTGGTATTCATACTTCCTAAGAATATTTAGTCAGCATCTAACGACCATCCTATTAATCTTCATTGTCAATCAATACTTATTAACATAGTTCATATGATAAAACTAAATTCTGATGTAAAAGCAAAACATAGATATTATGAAAAGCAAAGTATTGCTCAAATAATTCAACAAATTTCACTCATTCACTAGGTTTTTGCTCTATTAAAAATTCTTTTGTTCATTCATAAACTCTTAGAACAATATCGAATTATGTTGAGAGTGAATGATAAATCGTAATTATTACTCGTATACTTTTTATACCCTCAAGATTGCTCAAAACTTTTGATCGAATTAATAACGAGTTAGATATACGTAAATAGAATTAAGGCAAAATTGATTGCTAACCTCAACAAAAAATTCCTCAAAGAATGATTTTGTAAAAACACCGAATGAAAAATCAGTTGAATAGTATTTTTTGTGTCTCAACAGAATACGAAACTATTTCAATGATTAACAGTGATAGTGCTTTAAACCGAATAGATTCTCTCGAGCCACATGGTATTGGCAAAAGTCCATTGATATCAATGTTTCCAAGTGGAACAAAACGAAATGAAAAACAAAAACTAAAAACTCGTCATGATCAAATAAAAACCAGAAACATAACATTAAATTCTCACATAGAAAATCAACAGTCAGGTAAAAATACCTTGTGATTCGAATGGATCAAAAAACTTTATTAACTATTAGACATAAATAAGGATAAACAAAAACAATTAACAACAAATATTAGTTCAAAATATGATTCATCATTTGAATCAAGTAAAATAATCTCATCGAGTTCTCTTGCATCAGTTCCACCAACAAAAGCACAAAACTCAAGAATTGTTTTATCAAGTAAAACTTTCGTTTTTTGATATTTCACTAAAATATATATTATTTCTATCGTTTTTGTAGATGAAAAATCAAACAGAAACATTCTTCAGTCATCTAGACAATATTCAACGATTAATAAAAACAATTTAGATATTTTTGGTAGATATCATATTTATATTCATATAAAAGTTGTTTATTTCATTTCATCAGATAATCGATTACAATCTAACAATGAATCATTAAATCATCAAAAAATACAAAAACTTGATGATAATAAATCTAATGCAACAACAACATCATTAACACAATTAAATTTAATAAGTCACAACAAAACAATAACTTTAATGCCAAATGTTCCTCAATGTAAATTAAATAAATTATCTGATGATAATGATGATTATGATGAAATTTATTCTTTTCCTGAAAATAATTCAAAAAAACAATGAAAAACATAGAACTATGAAGAAGCAAAAAAAATTATAAACTCTTAAGTTCAATATTAAAATACATCAATACATCGAAGAAAATCGACTTTATACATGCATTGATCTCAGACAAAACGACTTCACCACAAACACGAAATATACATAGAGAAAAAATCATTTCTAAATTTGAGAAAAGCGATTGCAACAAAAATATTCATCAAAAACATATCCTGTTTCTTGGAATATTCTATCGAGAAATTCTATTTTCTATTTTTTTCACATCTACTTCTTTTTTTCCGTTTTATATCTAAATTCAGTGAAATTTACAAAATCTACTCGGAAAATTCATTTTATAACTAAACATGATATTCACTACTCATAGAAAAGAAAAACATTTGCTAGTTTTTCTGTTACATAAGAATTTCAAAAAATTACTTTAAAACATTGCTACTTCGCGCTTTTTGTTTGTTCTGGTTAAACTAACTAAGAATAATAGACGTAAAGGAACCAGTTATGCTGTGTATTACGAACTTCTATTAATGTATAAGCACAAAATTAGTCATCATATGTTTATCGATTATATAAGCAGAAAGGGGGCAGTAGTTCCTATAACACCCTAACCCAGCATCTTTTAAGTTTATACTGACATAATATATTCTTTCTTTTGTGCTTGACTTGCATGTATACATTAAATATATATGTTTACAGTCAGCTTTCTTTGCTTTTTCTGAAGAAGTTTTTCAGAAGAAAAAATTCAAATTATTAGCTGATTTAGTTGAAAAAAAAATGAAAAAGCGTTCCTTTTTCTTTTTTTTATGTGCTAAAAATAAGCTTTATAGTCAAAAACAAAACAAAAAAGGATGGATTTCTTATTGTTCTATTCAAACATATTGATGTTCTTACTGCCCTTTATGCACAAATCAAGAAAACATTATATCACTGCGACCAGTCGTTTAACATGTTTTTTCTTATCGACAGCTACTATTCCATTGTGTTCGTCTGGAATGACAGTTTGGTTATCGATAAATAAAACCATTAATCAAGAACTAATTAAAAAACAGCGTGATTAGTCTATTTAGATTTAATAAATATGTTGCGACATAAATTAATTGTTAGCGTCAGTAGATGACACTCACTGGCGCTAAACGTCTCTCGTATGTTATCTATTTTTTGAATCTCTAATTTGATTTGTTACGTAATCTCTCAACTATGATTCATCTCATCTCGTGGTTATCTTTTTGTATTTCGTTATTGCGCAGCTGTTGATGTTCTATCGTATCGAATACTCGATACTCAATATATTCTATACATGACACGACGACAAAGTCTATTATTGAAACATGTTTAGCTCTCTATTTTTGGCAGACTAAATATTAGTTATACTATTTCTACAGAATCCCCAAAACGAGAGCTAACAAAATTGTAAGGTTATACGTACGACGTAATAGCTTGAAAAAACTTTGTCTTTTAACATGATTTCTACAGTCGAAATGAAATTTCAATTATTTTCTAGTCTATTCAACAATTTGGTTCTTATTCTGGAAAGGTAGATGTCATTCAAAAAATTTGTTCTTCTTTTGATTCTATAACCAATTTTCAGAGTAGCAATTTTATTCATGATATCCTATATTGTAAATCAGTTTTTCTGATATGTAGATGATAGTTATAATGTATAAAATTTAGTAATAGAAATTTCATTTAATTGACTTCCTTCATTCTAGTTTTAAATGTCAAATTAAAAAAGTTGAAAATATATAAAGAGTGAGTAAGCATTCAAACCTTTTAAAAACAACTTTCATTTAGGAAAAAACATTATTTCAAGATAAGTTCAAACTTGATAAATATTTATTTATTCATTAATCAAATGTTAAACCATTACTGGATTAAACTGTTCACACGTTCGAATAAATTTATTTATAGGAGTCATCTCAATTTTCCATTATACTGTAAAAGATAGTAAAAAACAAATTTGTTAGTTTTATGATCTTTGAACATTAATTTACAATTCTTCTTTGTATCTTTATCGATTGTTCTTAGAAAAAGAAAATTTTTCTAGAAGAATAAGTTTTAAAAAGAAAAAGAATATTATTATTATTTGCATTTCCTTTCAATGACGCACATTTTATAAAAACAATATTCTATAAAAAAATAAGGTAAATGACGTCGATACTTTCATGCATATTTTATAAGAAAATAAGTATAGACGACTACTTGTTAGTTTCGAGTCGCAAGGTAACGTGTTTGTTGTTTTTCTCTCAGTCTTTAGCAATTATATATTTGACTTTTTTCGAATTTTGAAAACAATAAATGCTGATGTACAATCATATTCTCCTTGGTGATTTCATTTGCAGTATTTTTTCTTGTAATAGTAATATTTTTTGATACTGACGTCATTCAAACTTGAACAGACAGTATTCGCTAAGTTATATTATTAAATTTCTTTTTTTCTCCTCTCATTACATCATTGTGCTCCCTTTTTCCATCTAGTAAATGGAATTTCACTCGTTCACCGGTGACATGAAGATAGAAAAAAATTATTCCGCATGAGTTTAACTCTTAGTAAGAAAAGAAAAGAAAATACGACTTAAAGAATGTTGTATCTATTCTTATTTTTCAAACTTATTTTCCATTGGATCATCTACGCGCACCAATAGAAAATGAGTAGAAAAAAGAAAAGTCCAAACAAAGAAAATGCACGAGCTCTTTGGGTTTTACATTAAAAGCACTGAATTCTTTTTGTTTTTAATTTTTAAATAACGAAGTTTTATGCCCGTTAAAAAATAAAAAAAATACTAAATGAATCATCAAGATTGGTTGTTATTCGATGATATAGTCATCTATCAAATAATTCTCTCTTTATATAATGTAACAGCATCATAAAGAAGAAATGCACACGTAAAAGATAGTGTAATAAAAGCCAAACAAAAAAACAAGTGCGTCTGCAATAATGACGCTTTCGCCGGCTAGACAATACACATAATCATCGCACGTGTGGAAAAAATCGACATAGACAGTGAAATGCATTTCAGTTTCTCGATGTTTTTTCTCTTTTTTTTTGTTAGATTGCTGTGTAAAACGAATCGGTTCTTTAGCATAAAGAGGAAAAAACAATAAATGATGTTTTTTTCCCTCATACTAGGTGTTTTTTCTCTACGTCTCGCCATATCAAACTAGAAAAAACAGCGCCAGTGTGACATCCGAACGACGCACTATTTTTTTCTTGATTCCCTTTTTTTTCTGCCTTGCGTCGGTGTTTTGCATTTTTTGTTGTATTTCTTTTCTTCGTTTTTCTCGTCGGTCCCTTTCTTCCAGCTAATCATCGACACACTATCGTCCTCTCGACGTTTTTTTCTCCGTACTTCTTCTAACCTGACATAACAGTAGAGAATAAAGTGCATTCTTTCAATTCTATTTGTAACAAAATGAGAAAAAAACATTTCCATCAGACGGTACTGCCGAGACATCAGCGTCTTGTCATTAGGCAATGCGTTACTAAATATAGGTCAAAGTAGACATTTGCGTTATTAGAGCGAACCTTTTTACTTGGCTGTTTTTTTCTAAGGCTTCGATATTTGTTTAAATAATATTAATACTGTTTTTCTGTTTTTTTTCTTCTGTAGTATTGATGACAAGATCAACACTAATACTTGATTGACTGTATACGCGCATTTATATTGCCTATGCATATTTCAGCGTAAAGAATTACGTAGTATGGCATAGTATATTTCTATCTCTGTTTGTCCCGTTTTGTACATGCATATGCATATGTTATTATGAAACGACCACCCTCTCATTCGCTGCTATTTGCCCGCTCTCGCTTGTTCAACCTTCACCTCTCGCGCTCGTTGCTTCTTTCCCTCCTCGTCTATTTTTCTGTGTTGGCGAATGTTACTAGTGTTGTATTCGGCCCTTTCTTCGCCTCGCCAGTCGTCGCCTCTCTTATTGAACATACACGCTATACATAAGTTCAACCATCCGAAAGCGACCGACCGACGGAGAAAAAGAAAAGAAAAAAAAGAATGAGAGAATAGAGGATTACGTGTATTGCCCGAATCGTCGCTCTCCATCTCTCTTTCTCTCTGTCTTATACAACTCAGGGGGCAGTCGTCGTCGCTCCGAAAGAGACATATTTGCTCAGTAGTCTTCATTTCTTCGGATTTTTTTTCTCTCTCCCTCGTACTCGTTTATTGTAGACCAACTCTTCTCAATCACAGTGTTTATATGCGAATGACGACCACAACATCGACTCCACCGAGCTCCGTAGCATCTTCAATATCGTCATTTGACCCACAATTACTTAAACTTTTGGCTCGACATCATCATCATTTTAATCAACAACCAAGTGCAAAAGAATTTCTTCAACATGCATTTTATTTTAATCATGCACCACCAAATACTGTAGCAACAATAACACCGCGACATCATCTAAGTAATGGATTATCAAAATTAAATACAGAAAATTCGACATCCAATAAATTACTATCTCCATCAACAATAAATAATGGAAAACTTGATCAACAACAAACAATATCACCAACTAATACTCAAATAAAAAAACCGGCAACTCAACAACAAGTTAAAGATGTTCTAGCTTTTGATCAATGGCTTCAACCACCACTTGGTTCTATTATACAAGGTCCACCCTGCGTTCAAGCTGACACAGCATCATCATCGAGTTCATCGGCAGCTGCAGGTTCTAAAGGTGAAACAACATTATCATCAGGTAAGACGTTCGCTTTCTCTATCCTTTAAACGGAAAGTGTAAAAAGACGCTATTCTTTCTCGACGTTTTTGCGCATGAAGAGAAGAATTTCTTTCTTTTTTTATTCATTTAGTTCAATAATTTTTTCCGAATGACAATTATTTGTAAATATTAACTGTACACGATAAGAACGCAGATTAAATACATAAGAATAGCAAATAAGACTATCGCTCATAGATTCAACTGGTTAAGTAAACGATATTATTATTATTAGTTGTTGGAGTACAAAGTATAGTCTAGAATATATATTTCTTTTTCGAACTTGTTGGCAGATATGTTTCTCGTATTTCAACGAAGAACAACAGCTGTCATTGATGCTGAAAATATATTGTAGTGTTAAAGTATAGACACCCACTGTCTCCGACATGTGTTATTATTAAAATGTTCCGGATGAATCTTTTACAATCTCGAGAGTTTTAAACACTATTTTGGTAGTTTTCTTACAGATTTTCTTTTCATTCTTTGTCTGAATTGAATAGACAGAAATAACGGCTCTTAAGTACTGTTCGACTATTATTAGGTTTTGCTATAGCAGAGGAAAAAGGAAAGATCTTAATCAGCAGCTCCCGTAGAACATAGAAGAGTGTATGATTAAAGAAAACTTTTTTTTGTATTTATGGTCAGGCTTTTTTATTTTTACAAAATAATATGTTGCCCGACACTTATATTTGTATTTTTGGTAATAATCATATATAAGGAAGAAAAAGCTACAATGTGTAAACAAACGTTTCTATCATTGAGTATGTCAGTGAAAACAATTGTGAAAAAATGTAATATAACATTGTTATTGTGTCTCTATTCTAATTTTAATGACACTCGTCAACAAAATCAATCCGATTTTTTATTCATACATTCCTACAGTACACACCTACGTTTTAACAGAAGTTTTATGACGTTATTCTTTTTCTATTTAACTAAGAAAAATAAAAGTAAACATAATATGTACTGAAAAAATAAATTGATTAGAATAAACAACAAGTTAAATTTCTTGATCGAAGACATTAAATAAAATACAGTAAAAAGAAATGAAAACCCAAAAAAAATCTCTTTGATAAGAGCAGAAAGAAAAATGACATAAGGTTTTTTATGGTTTGCAGTTAACCCATTAGTGACATCCGTCATAATTAACAACTAAAAAATAAGAGAGAAAACTATAGCCTATGACAATATGAATTTCATTATTTTTAAGCATCAGAACGATGTTTAGTTTTGAAAAATAAATCTATTTTACGGTATGACCTACAAACTATGATAGTTACAGAAGCGCACAACATAAAAAATCGATTGTTAACAAGTTAGAGAAGCGATAAAAACAAAACTAATCAACCATACTGAATAAATCTAAAAACATCATAAGAAATATTATTTAATATTGATGAGCGCATGACATAATGCTTTAATGATTCATAGGAATGATTATAAAAAATTGATATTTTTTAACTGATGAAATTATTATTTATTTAGGTGAACGTATAACATGTTTTATTGTTGGTGGTGAAAAACGTTTATGCTTACCGGAAATTTTAAATACTGTTTTAAAAGATTTTTCATTACAAGAAATAAATGCAGCATGTGAACGTTTACATATTTATTGTTCACGATGTACAAATGAACAACTTGATATTCTTAAAAAAACTCAAGTTTTACCAATGAATGCACCATCATGTGGCCTAATAACTCAAACAGACGCTGAACGTCTTTGCGCGAGTTTATTACAATTACGTTATAAAGGACAATTACGCACTGTAAATTCTATAACAACAAATCAATATGAACGTTTATATTCCATTAAAGTTCAACATAAATGTTTTGGCAAATGTTCTGGAACATTATATCCAACATTGTATGTTGCACCACAAGCTGAATGTATACAATGTGATACATGTCAAGCATTATTTTCTCCAAAAACCTTTGTTTCACATGGACATAAATCAGAAGAAAATCGTATTTGTCACTGGGGTTTCAACTCAGATAATTGGCGTGCTTATTTGAAAATACGTTCAACAGAAAATAATAAAGCACATGAAGAACTAGAGTTATTTAAGGAAAAATTTTTAAATACCAACAATAATAATCAAAACCTAAAGAAGCGCTTGCCACAACAATCGGTAAATTTATTTATTAGATAAAAAGTTTCATTTTTGTATATATTTTTATCATTAGGATTGTTTATTGTCAGCAGAAAAACGTACAAAATTAGTGCCATCATCATCATCATCTGATGCTTGGTCATATCCATATAATCAATCGAATTTTACATCCATAAAAAAAGATAATCATTATGGTGATTATTCTTTTGGTGGATGTTTACCACGACCAACATTAATACCTCCACCATTACCGTTAGCAGCTTCAGCTGATGCAATAGCAACAACAACAACAACATCATCGAACAGGTATAATTAGTCTTTTATTTCTTTATATATATATATATATATATATATATAATTTTTTTTCTTTTAATAGTTGTAATCGACCATCACCATTGCGTGTTGTTCGCTCAAATTCTCCCGCACTAAATGAGCCAATCAATCCGTCCATCACAAATTTCAATGGTAAGACAACATTTTCATATGGAATTCATTGAAACAAGTTGTGTCTTTTTTGTCTATCTTCATCATGATATATTAATCAGCTTTTTTCCTTCCGATATAACCTACTGATTTTCATAATAAAAGGACTATCATGACATTTTATCATTCATCTAATAAAACAGGTTGTTTTTCTTTTTATTAAATAGATTTTTCACCAGATGGTATTCGGCAAATAGTTGAATCAACAGTATCATCATCACGTGCTCGTCAACAATTAATAACATATATATCTCAATTACAATTACATGCCTATGCACAATCATCTAAAACAAATTCTACACTTGCTGTCGCACATCAACAAAATGAGACAATCTTATTACGCGTACGTATTTTTGTTCTATTATTTGACAATCAAAAAATATTTAACTATAAAAATAAATTTTCTTTTAAAGCATGAAAATGAATTACTTCGTGAACGCTTATTTAAATTAGAAGCTGCTCAAGTATCATCGAATTCAAGTACAATTAGTAATGGAAGTAAATTTTCATTACACGATAACAATCAACAACAAGATAGTATTGTTGGAGATTCAGATGATCTTGATTCAAATGTATCGTTACATAGTGCATCATCCATAGTTGTTCATGATACAACAATTGAACAACCAAAATACTTTGATCGTAAACGTCGTTTATTAGCAGCTGAGCAACAAATATCAACATCCGAACTCGATGCATTAGTAACGAAAAAATCCAGTCCACATAAAAAAGCTTGTTTAGATGATATTGTTGATTCATTAAATCAGAAGGCTCAAGCTGAAAGAGACGAAGTAGATGAAACAGAAGAAGGCGAAATTGAAGAACATCAAATAAAACACGAACAAAATGATGACGATGAAGACATTGTTGCCGGAACTAATCATAATTTAACACCTCCGTCAACAACAACAACAGAAAGAGAAGATGAAGATGAAGAAGATATTGATATCGATGACGCTAAACTGACTGTTGATGATGATCATTAAGGGGATGAGGTGTGCCATTATATATATTTTTTTCTTTTCGTGTTCAAATCTGTATCGAGAAAAAAAGAAATTAATCCTCAGGTATTTTCTTTTTCTGCTGATGTCGTCGTCGTTGTTGTTATTGTTGTTGTTTTCTCTTTATATTGAACAGTAACATCATCCTCTGTATCTTCTTTTTTTTCTTTTGTTTTTGACTTTTGTTTATCAGCATTGTACTTATTAATATGGGCTTGAAAATTTTTTTTTGGTTATCTGTTTCAATATGTACCAGTTTGTGTTAGCAAATCAAGCAGAGTTTTCTTTTCTCTTTTTGATTTATCTTGCTGTGGTGTGTATTCTATTGTTACCGTTAGTAACTTTATTATGATTTGCATCATTGTCATCATCAGAAGGAATATTTGCTTCTTTTTTTTCGTTTGTTTTTGAACAGTATATGCATATATATATATATATATATATGTGTGTGTGTGTGTGTGTGTGTGTGTGTGTGTTTGTTTATTTGTGTTGATTGCATTTTGTTTTGGCAAGAAAAAAGAAGAAAACAAATTGAAAAGATTAAATAAAATAAAGAAAAATACCAAAAAATGTGTCTCAATTTCAAACGATTTCATGACCGGAAAAAAAACAGACTTTAATTGCAAAAACATGAAATATTTAAAAAAACAGAAAAAGCTTACGACACTCGGTATTCCCAGGCGGTCACCTATCCAAGTACCAACCGAGCCCGACGTTGCTTATCTTCAGTGATCCGACGAGAACTGGTATATTCAAGTAAGCATAGGATATGCCAATGAAACATGTACTTATACATATTATAGAAACAAATATGTAAGGAAAAGATCAGTGAAAAGGTTATCGGTTGTAAATTAATTGAAACACATGTTGAACATTTCTTGTAAAAAGAACTAAAACACAACTATCTGTTGCTTGTCACTTTCGCAATTAGACTACGGAATGAACGAGAACTCAATATTTTAGTATATGACCTCATATGCTACAGCAATCAATATGAACAGTATTCAACTTGTATCCGGTTTTCTTTTTTTTAAATAAGTTTGTTTATCGTTTCAAAAAAAAATCATATCGGATATCCCCAAAGTTTGCATTTCGTATTTTTTTCCCCATCAATTTGTGTCTTAGGTGACTTATAAGATAAAACTAAAAGTTCTTGTATGCATTTTATTTCATTGAAAATGACTCGCGGGCTTAACTTGTCTATTCGAGTTCTTAGCGAGAGTGATTTCATTGAGTATTCCCTAATGTTTATAATGCGGTGATCTCGAAATTAATATTATTTCAAATTCAATACTTACATAAATCAGTTATAACAACAAAGTAAAAAAAACATTTTTGCTCTAATTTAGAGAAATTTTAATATTAATTATCGTTGATCATAGTTTTGACGAATTACTTTTGACACACTATTCACTGCAAATATCAATGAAACATCATTTCTCATATGCTATTCTTTTTGAGCCGTTAATAATTGTTTTCTTCACATGTATAACTGGTTCATAATTTTGAAAGTCAATTTCAAATTTATATTTGCCATTCATTTGGGAACTGTGAAAAACGTTTTTCCAATTTGATCTGCTGTTCGCATTTTGAGAATGAGCGATTAACTTCGGTCGTGAGTCATATATCGACTGATGGACCAAGAAAAATATGGTTTCAAAAATTTTAAAAAATTGAAATTAATAAGTTTGCTTCTGTGTTTTGTGCAGTCCACTATCTTAATTAAAATATACATGTAGATCATAGCATAAGATAAAAGGTACATTGTACTTATTGTGAAAACAGCTCATAACTAGAAATGGAACCAATTATCTTAATGAAAAGATTGAGAAAGGTCAAGAAGATTTATACCTAGTATTTGTCGTTGAATTCGAAAATTTCTTACGTAAATCCACTGATGCATAGCGTCTCTGAGTTATTTCAAGTGGCGCTGTTGTCGATCGAAGTTGCATTTGAAATAAATATGATTTTGTTTCTATTTAATCATCCATAATGCAAGAAATGATTTAAAATTCTTTGTTTTTATATTCCTTTTTAACACAAATCATACGCACGTTGACTTCTCTTCGTTTATTTACATAATTCTTTTTCTCAAATCATCATATTTCACGATTATTGAGTGACTATTATTTGCCCCAAATTGAAATCCCCAAATTGATCCCCAAAAAAAACCCAATTTGGGGATGATAAAACAATTCTGGTAACCAAATAGGGATTTTAATTTGCCCCAGGTCGAACTCACCCCATCGGATCCGATGGGAATGCGTCGGAAGTTGTCGGATGTCGGAAAGTGTCTGATTTTTAGGGTTCCGACAGGATCCGGGTCATTCAGGCACTTTCCGACATCCAACAACTTCCTGTCGGGATCCAATACCAAGGATTCTGCCAACTTTCGATGAATTCCCATCGGATCCGATAATTTTCCGCTAGGATCCGACTGTCGGATTGTTCTTCCTGGATGGGGATTCTGTCTTTTGGGGATTTTTTTTTATCATAAGATACACTGTGTATGCTGTAATTCAATCGCATCTTGGTTCTCGTACTACACAGCATCAACTTTAGCATAAAAGTTTCTAGCATGATCATTGTGTTAGCCAAGGTTCAATTTATGTTCTGATGATCAGAAAGTGATTTTTCACTCAATATTGCATTATGTAACAAATATGAGAACTACTTTTGAATGCCTATCATTTACCCCAAAACTGGTTAGCACAAGTCAACCCCCAAATAAAATCCCCATTTGGAGTAACCAAACGAATAAAGTGAGGATATTGATTTGAGGATTTTTTTAATTCACTAAGCATAAGACAAACAGCTCTACGATGAATCAGATGACCAGATTATATCTTGGCTTACTATAAAGTGTAGTTTTTGGCGACCCACAATATATTCTGGCCACCAGATTCATCGTAAAGCTGTTTTTCTTATGTTTAGTCAATTAAAAAAATCCCCAAATCAATATCCTCACTTTATTCCTTTGATAACGCCAAATGGGGATTTTATTTGGGGATTGATTTGTGGTAACCAGTTTTGAGGTAAATGATAACCTATCAAGAAAAATAGATAATTATTTTTAAGAATTACTACAAATATCATAAAGCTATATGATAATACTCAAGACAATGCTCGAGAACTTCAGTTGATAGTTCTTATCAACATATAAAAGAATTTTCATTTATTTTAAGATGTTGAATTTTCAAAAGAAGAATTGTACATTCTTTAGCATTCGTCAGAAACAAAAATCGACTGCAAAATGTTTTAAAAATTAAAAAAGAAATAAAATTTAAGAGAAAATATTTTTTTAAACGTATCTCCAGAAAATTATAGAAGAACCGCAGACAGATTCGTCATAAACACAAGCGTACGACACTCGGTATTCCCAGGTGGTCACCCATCCAAGTACTAACCGAGCGCGACGTTGCTCAACTTCAGTGATCGGACGAGAACTGGTGTATTCAACGTGGTACGACCGTAAGCGTATATGTTGGTGAAAAAGAATTCGATTAAAATTTTTTTGCAAAACGAACGAATAAATAAATAAGAAAACATCGGATTCGCATCCGATTGTTACGTTTACTGCAAAAACTGAGTCGATTTATATATGTTTTGAATAATACTGAGAAAAAATGTTTTTTTGAAAAAATCCCTGTGTCCCCCCTCAGGGATGGTCTAGCCAATAATGACAATTTTTTCGATAACTCAGCCATTTCTTCACAGATTGCTTTCATCTTCGAACTCGACTGAGATATTGATGAGATCATTCTGTGTACAAAATTTCATGACAATTAGATGAGGCTTTCAAAATTTATCGTGTTAACGGCCGGACACACTGATCGAATCTAGAGTGTACTCATTTTTTTTGGAGTACACAAAAAAGAAGTAAAAGAGAAAAAGCTTCGAGTTGAATAATATTTTTATTTTTTTGTTGCGCGCGCACGAGTTACAAATTGGAAGAAAGTGCATCTAGTTATATCAATCAAGTACTTGAATATTTTGTAAATTACATGGACGACAATAGAATTGCTATTATCAGCATTAAAGTACTTCATTTTTATTAAGTTTATTTGTTTTTAAGAAAATCTTTAAACTATTTCAAAATTTCAAAATTATGAAAACAAATTTTCACCGTGCAATTGTAGATGAACACAATGAATTCAATATAGAATCGAGAAAATAATTCAATAAAATAAAAATAAAAATGAATAATAGAACATCGGTAGCAACACTACAAAGACAATCTACATATGAATTAGGTCGTGAAATTCAAAAGAGAGAAAAAATCACTGGTGGATTCGGTAAAACATTTTATAAAGCAACATGGTTAAATGGAGAGAACTTGCCCATTGTATTACTTGAAATGAAAGGAAATAAAGTAGAAGTTGAAGCGTTACTTTATATTACACTTCATCATACACATATTATAAAAACGTATGGTCTTGTAAATCCAAACGATCAATTGATAGGCTCAGATTCAGTTTTACTTCTACAAGAATACGCTAAAGATGGTGATATTGCTAGATTGTTAAGTGCACAACATTTTATTCCATCACAATATGTACTAATTGAAATATTTATTCAAATATCAAGTGCTATGATTTATCTTGCTGAAAATGATATTATACATGGCGATTTAGCGTGCAGAAATGCTCTAGTTTTTAAATCAGATCCACATGATCCAAAAAAAAATTTAATTAAATTAATTGATTTTGGTTTAACACATAATGAATTATTTGCATCAGATATAGAGATCAATATTCCAGTACGCTATGCTGCTCCAGAAATTTTACGTAGTAGAGGCCGATCGAATTATTCAGAAAGATCTGACGTCTATTCATTTGCTGTTCTTATGTGGGAAGCTTGTTCTTTTGGAAAAATGCCTTATAGTGAAATTTATGATGATGAAGAAGTTTGTAAACAAAAGCTACATGGTAAAATATTAACACGACCAGATAAATGTGATCCAAATCTTTGGAAACTTATGATTGTATGTTGGAATGATAGATTTCATGATAGACCAACATTTAATATGATTCATAAACAACTGGAATCTATTCAAAATGTTCAACCATCGTCGTCATCCTTACTTTCGTAAGATTGAACATAAAAAAAAATTATTCATTTTTGTATTTGATTTGTTTTTTTTTATAAAGAAATTCAATGTTGTTGTCATCGTCGTCGTCAATAGTTGAGAAGCATCCATGTTTATTTGCAATTATATATGAACATTGTCATGACTGTCATTTACCATATACAGATTATGATTCTCATTTAGATAGTTGTCGTGAAAAAATACTGGTATGCTTTAAATGTGGTAAACAATATCGACGTGCAATTTGTGATAATCATATCAACACTTGTGTTAACAAATTTAAGTCAATAAACACAAGCCAACCAATGTCGTCTAGTAATTCTTTTGAAGCGTCAGTTACTTCATTTCATATGAAGATTTTATGCAGATGTAACGAAGTATTTCTAAATGTAGAGTAAACCATGATGATTTATTATTTTGCGAAAATTGCAATCTGCGATACAATATCCATGAGAGCCATGTTCATGAGGTACTCTTATTAGTTTATTTGAATAACATAATTCATATCGAATTATTTCTAGAGATGTTTTCTTAATTCAAAGCAACATCCAGTAATTCGTCAACTATCTGGAAGATCGACATCATTTGATGATAGTATTGTATTTAGAATTTTTAAAATATCAAATGTTTTTGTCTTAATTCACATTACTAGTTGATTGACGACATTTGTTTTAGGCGAAAATCGAAGTCGAAGAGAAAATACTCGTCGCTCAATGCAATTTGATTCAAATAGTTCGCTATCGTCGCGTCCAAATACGATTCAGAATAGTAATGGCAATCATTTTTTTTTCTATTCAATAATGGAATAAACATTAATAGTATTTTTGTTGAAGGAAAATCTTCAGATATACATATGGTACCATTGGACGACAACAAATCAACCATACATAGAACAAAATCTGACATTCAAGAAAATCTATCGTATAATATTGAGAGAGAGAGCCATTTCATCTTATATTTAATATATTCAGAATATGTTTTGTAAGGAATTTCTCCACAATAATTCAAGTACCCTGTGAAATATGTAATCGACCGATTGTGGGATCACAATATCAAACACATCTAGTAACTATAGATCATTTGGAATTCTGGAGAATCTTTCAAAAATATTATCTTTGACTTGATCATTAATTATAACTTAGAAACAATGTAATGAAAATGATAGACGTCGACTTGTGAATAAAAGAAGGTTTAGATTTTTGTTTTTTCGTTTCAAGTCATCACTTTTTCTCATTTTTTATTGAATCTATAGACAAATTGAATTATCAAAAATAACAGTGAAAGTTGAATGTCTATTTTGTCGACAACGCTGTTCATTAAATGAATCCGAGAATCATCAGGTATGATATTGAATAATTCTATTATATTTTAGTTAACACTATTTTTCTTAAAGAATAAGTGTTCTTTCAATCCAAAACATATTCCGGATGTATCAGATATTCAATCAACAGGAAGACGGACTTCAATTCCAAGTATTTATCAGAACACGAAACTATTCACTCTCTCAAAATATTATTATCATTTTTTGTGTAATAGATGATATCTCGTCCACGCCATCATTTCGTAAGTTACTCACTCCTTCTGAAGGATATATTAAAATATGAATAGAAGTCAATTTCTTTTGTCATATTGCTTTCGATATCTTTTATTATTTGTTTCATAGAGACTGATCATTTATCAGGAAACACATCTGATCAGATACACATACCTTTCGTAAGTGAAAAAATATTTAGCGAAGTTTCTCGACGTTGATCAATTGATTTTTTAATAAAAAAAAGGACGATACAACGAAAAATTCATTTCACAACAATAACCAACAATTGTAAGAGTAAATAATTTCTTTTATTAAAAATCATTTAAAATTTGATGTGTTGGTAGATCATGTTTTCAAAAGTTTCTGTCATGTCTACAGTCATTTTTCAATAAACACCAATTAACATAATTTATTGTTCTTCATTATTAAATGTTAATACACGGCTTTTCTTTTTATCATGAAATTTTTATATAAAATGAAAGTAATAATCTTTTTCATGTTGATAAATATGTGTGACATTCGTGAATAGCGATTGAATATTTGCCCGAGACGAAGAAAAAATTGAATTATCCTAATTACCATTATTATGAATTATTCTTATGATGAATAAAATAGGATTCATTAATAAAATCATAGTTTTATCTACTGATAACAATTACATGAAATGATTAGATCTTTGTATTCAATTGAACGAACAGGCTGCGATGAAAATCTATGTTTTTGTTATTCTCTCCTCGATGAAAAGGGACAAAATAAAAACGTATTCTTCAAGTTTTGCTTTCAAACATTGAAAATTATCTTGAATGAACTGATTTATTTGTTTTCATTTTCATTTTTATTACTACAACTGACAAAAATCAATTTTCAATCGAGTTTATTTTTCGTTCATACCTTGATTCCTTAGTACTGAACACGCGTAAATGTTTACAGTCTAGTACTAAAAAACCATCTGAGAATTATCGACACACTAAATATAAAAATGTTGACGATAATAAAGAGAAATAAAATATTTCCGATGTAATTGATTTCTATCTTTCATGAAAGAATATCAATATCAATAATAAAATATAACTTTATGATATATTATTTTCATATATGTATATTTTCCATACTTTTTTTTCATTCAAAAAGAAAATAATCGAGTCTAGAACACAGTAAACTAAATATTATGAAGAATTATTTTTTGTTTATACCATCAGCATTATCATCTTGATAGTGAAAATTCAAAAATAAAATTCCTGACATTTAGGGAAATATCATGACATTTATATTTTTGAAACCGTCTAAATCAGCCTTTTATACATGAAAATATGTAGCTAACTCTTTCAATGAGATTTTGTAGACTACAGTGTTTCGAGTCATTCTCGTTATATAATACTTGAATTCTTTCATATATCACTCCAAATATTATTAAATTTTAACTTTGTGAATAATGAATACAGCTCTATTGCATATAGTCATATGAGATTCATCATCCGTAAAGTGAATCGTTTAACAAAATATTTTTGTTTGAAGATTTGTATTTTTTCGAAAAACGTTTTTCCTATAATAGGACTATCAAAAGAAATCAAATCAAATACTAAACGATTCGTGTCAGAATATACGAAAGCGTTTCTATTATATCCAAGGATATTACTTAGTAGAAAAATAAATGATACAATATGCTTTTAATAAATATCGTCCGTTTTTTTTCTAAACAAACGGTAGGCGTATTTTTCGTTTCTAGTTCTTGAGATTTTTCATCAAAATTTGCATTCGAATTTCGAATACTGAAACAAGAACTGATCAAACTAAATGTACTCATTAGAAAAGCTTGTTTACGTATAATATACTGATATTTCAATAATATTGGTGTACATTTTTTGTTAATTTATTCATGCATCTTTGAACAGCAATTGTCAATTACGTGTATTAAATAAAATGCAACGAAACGACGATATTATTCACTGCCATTAGAATTAGAAAACTAGAACTCAATTAATTTAGGCATTTCATATTTTCATAATTAATTTTTATTTCATTTAATGAACAGTGCTCTTCTCGTTTATAAGCACATTTTGTCAACGTTTCTAATAGGTTATATTAATTATAAATGTAAATACTTTACAAAGAAAACTACTTTCTATTTTTTTATGAAATGAACTGCAATAACCATTACTTTCACTATTTAGTTGGTCTTTCTTTTTTCTTTTTGATAAATAGTGAAGATCCTATATAAACGTGTTTAGGTGTAGCCATATTTTCAGGTTGATGAATGTTCTCTATAAATATTTCTTTCGTTCTGCATGATTCTATTGGTATATGCAGCATTCAATTGGATTTTACTGTCTTAGCAAATGTTTTCGCTATCGTCGTGATGGAAAGATTTCTCCAGTTTTTTTTGTGTAATCTAACATTTTTACAATGTTGTCAGATTTAGTAGCAACTCTGTCATCTAATCCATATTTTGGCGCTGGAGCCGGTCTGATTGGTATCGGTACAGCATTGGCTGCACTTCGTCGTTCATCACAATATGGTTTAATATTTTTTCGTCGGCAATTTATGATAACTCTCGAAGTACCAAATAATGATATAAGTTATACGTGGTTATTACAATGGATATCACATCAATTGCGTGATTCAAGTCGTCATTTAAGTGCTCGTACAACGCTAGTGAAAAATGATGAACCATCATCACGTATTCAAGCATCCTATACATTTGTTCCATCAGTTGGCACACATTATTTTCGTTATAAAGGAAAATTCGTTAAAGTTGAACGTACACGTGAACAAATGATTAATTCTGGTGTACCATTTGAATCTGTACAATTAACTGCATTCGGACAAGATCGACAAATCTACATTGATATGTTAGAAAAAGCTCGTGATGCTGCATTATTAGCTAATGAAGGAAAAACACTTGTTTATGTTCCAACAAGTGAGTTTAAGACAAATTTAACATCAATAACTAAATCAGATTAGTTAATGAATGGCATCTATTTGGTCATCCAAGACGAAAAANCCCACATTGTAAAAATGTTTGATTTCCCAAAAAAAACTGGAGAAATCTTTCCATCACGACGATAGCGAAAACATTTGCTAAGACAGTAAAATCCAATTGAATGCCGTGATCCTCAATACGGGAGTGCTCGAAGGTTTAATAAAAGATGTTGAACATTTCCTTTCAAATCCGCAATGGTATATTGATCGTGGTATACCATATCGACGTGGTTATCTTCTACATGGACCACCAGGTTCAGGAAAAACATCAGCTATTATGGCTCTCGCAGGTTTTTAATCTACATTTATATAAATAATTCATAATCGATTTCTTGTGCTTTATAATGCAATGATCAAATTTAGGACACTTTGATTTAAGTATTAGTACACTTAATTTAAGTCAAGGTACAATGACGGATGATCGTCTTCAACAATTATTAAGTAATGTACCAGAAGAAAGTATTATTCTATTAGAAGATATTGATGCTGCAACAGTTGGAAGACATTACGAAAAAGAAGGTTAATTAATAGTCAAATAGATTTTTCAAGTAAAATAATTCAAATTTTCCTGTGTCTTCTAATTTTCATCAATAGATAACATTCGATATCAAGGCATGAAACCATTAACATTGAGCGGATTATTAAATGCACTTGATGGAGTTATATCAGCTGAAGGCAGAATTATTTTTATGACGACGAATTTTATTGAACGGTATGCCGTATTTTCTTTAATTAGTAAGATATTCATTTTCTCTTGTTAGTCTTGATCCAGCACTTATTCGCCCTGGTCGAGTTGACCATAAAGAATACATAGGTCCATTAACATCCAATCAAGTTGAACGCATGCTTACTCGTTTCTATCCTCAATCAACTCGTAATGAAATTAACCAATTTCTAACTCAAATAGAACAGCTAACAGATAATTATTCGAAACAACTAAGTGCTGCACAATTACAAGGATTTTTTATGCACAATAAAGACTCGATAAAAGATGTTTTCGCTAATGTTAATCAATTGCTATGTTTATAATTGAAATAAAATTTTGCTAACGAAAACATGAAATTAAAAGACGAACACAACAACCTTTTCTTTGTATACCTTTTACACCATTGACAGTAATATGTGCATGTTTATGTTCATCAATTTGATATTTTCCGATAGGAAGATATATTTCCCACATTGTTAAAAGATCTATCGGAATAAAATCATGTCTATATGCATAATCAACAATTACATTTGTTTGATTAACAATAATATGCTAAACAAAGCCAGAAAGAAAATAATAAAAGATTTATTCATTGGATTTAAAATATTTAACTGTGACAGAAGTATTAAAAGCAATAGATTTGTCAGGTTGGATCATTGAAAGTAATTCAATACAATGGCCAATTATATTTCTATGTGCAACTATAATTTCAAATGTTGTGTTTGCATTTTTTATTGATTGTTTTTTTAAACGAAAATAATCACGTTTTAATGCATGCCAATTTCCTTAAATTGTTCAAATAGAAATAAAATTATGAAAATTAGATTTGTTTCTCAAATTAATTGACAGTTTACTTCAAATATATATAACATGGGAGGGGGGGGGTAGGAGAGACGTTTTATTTGTCTTTCTTTAATCTACTGTCACTAGGGAGTTATTTCATTGATTAAAAAATAACCACATGATTTTATTAGTGGATAAAATTTTAGATTCTTTATTTTTAAACCATTCGTCTGGTGTCTTACATTCAAGCTCTGATGAATAATATAATTGTTCCATGGGAATGCTCATTTAGAAACTTGTCAAACTTCCGTTTCAAGTTCAACATACTCATGGAATCAATTTTGTACAAATTCAATTCAATATGTTGATAAAATTTAAAATTGTGTAGTATTAAAATGTTTTGTAAAAATAAATTTTTTAGAGTTTAACAAGAAATGTGGTTACATAATAGTGTTGTTATTCATCAGAACATTAATATAAGATATGTCAAATAGTAAAGAGTAATAGAGAACTACAAATTCTATCAGAATATTGAATGATACTTTTTGCTGTTGTTAAAAGAACAGTCTCGTGAATGATGACGAATATAAAAGCAATGTATTCATAAAAGTTATTTTATCCCATAATCAGTAGATTACAAGTCAAAATGGAAATAAATATCGTAAGATAGAACTAAAAATTGTTTTTGAAATATATAATAATTTCTTTTAAATGTGCTTTCATCGTGATACTGAAATTGAGATCGAGAAACTGGATATATTTTTCTTCTTCTACACGATGAAATAATATAAGTATACATGAAATCATAGCTTCTGACTTTTTATTCAGGATATTCAAGGATAATTTTCGAAAATTCAGAGAAAATCGATACCTCATATTGTTACAAAAATTCATTTTTCTAAATGAAATTTTCCATTGAAAAATTGTGTCTTGCTATAGGCTCAACTTTAGATAAAATTTTGATGAGTGACACATATTGTGAGCATGTTTTCCAATTTCAATCAGCTTTTTTTATCAATAAAATATCGATATTAGTTTTCTTTCTGTTTATGTTATCGATTTCGTTCAAGACAACAAAATGAAAAAGGAGAAATTGTAGTTAATCTGTTTGGTGTGAAATTGTAACAGAACTCTGTGCTATCGATTTAGTTACCTTCAAGTAAAAAAGTAAATAATAAATTATGTTCTCGAAAGTCAGTATCAATTGAAAAATATTCTATATCAATTTTTTTCTTTGATAGTAATCGTTTATAAATGATTGTTGCTGTTTCACGTGTCCGAATCACTAGAAAATAATCGAAAGAGAAAGACAAATAGAAATTTCTTTTTTGTTTTGATTTTTATCTTTTATATTGATTTTACTATCTGAATGTGTTAATGAATCGAATAACACATCATCTGGCAACTGTGACATGAGAAAATTTGCTGCGTACCAAGCTTGATTTTGTCCTTGAACAGTTAAATGTCCATCAGATTGTGTTCGTCGTCGTTGATATTGACCATGACGAACAAGAAATAGATGGCGAACTGGTTTATTATAACTTACACTTAACTCAGATTGATTATCATCAATAGAACTTTTATTTGATGTACTCACACTATCAGTAGTTAGTGTGGTTTCAGTATTCGTATTTGTATTTAGAGACCATTTATGTCGTTTAACAATTAATGACATTGTGTTTGAGATAAGAAAAAGAGCGCCTTAATAATATTCTTCATTTTTATTTCCAAAAGAAAAAAAAAGTAAAGAATTTTTTTCTAAGTTTACCGAGTACTTTCAATTCAATTATCATGTCGTACTAATCCTAAATCACCACGACAATAATGTGTACTAGCTTTTACCGATGAGTTTTGATGACTAATAAAAAGTAGTTTTCAAAATTGTTCATAGATCAATTCTTTTTATACGTACATTCGATGTAGACCGAGCCGTGATCCTGGAAAAATTCCTTTCTGACCAAATGACTTTTTTTGTAATGGCAATCCAGTTCGACCCAAATGGTGTGAAGTTAAAAGAATCGATAATAGTTGTTCAAGCATTTCATTGTGTTTTTCAACTTTTGACGCTGTTTCCGTGTCATCATCTCGAGACTAAATATATAGATTGCATTCGTCATCGTCATAGATTATGCAAGTGAAATCCATTCTCGTTTTTTCTATACATTTGATTTTAAACTACCCTTAATAGAAGGAGCATTGCATAAATGTTCTGAAATTGATAACTCTTCAACTAAATCATTCTATGGGTGTGTCTAGCATATTCGCTAAAAAAGCATTCGCTTTCCGTTAATGATGTAATTAAGTATGAATATAGAAACAAAGAAATACTCGTAGAACCACATGAGAAGTTAACAACTAGTTCCCAAATATGACAATTTTTCATAAGAATCTCTAGATAGTGATGAAGAAAACAATATTTATTTCTGGATTTGACATTTTGTAATAGACTAATGTTCAACAAAAGTTTTTTTATAGGTTGATCTTACTGAAAAATTAACTATAGGCGTACTGTGTTTTGTAGCAACCATTCTGAATGTTTTCAATAGTTTTCATTCTATATCTGAAAAGCTGTACTGATTAATTTTGACTTGATTAAAATTAATTCTTAGTTAGCAAAAATACAGAACATAATGGTATTTGACTAGGTTGTCTAAAATAGTCTTTATATATATATATATATATATACATTTAATGTGCGATAAAAACAAATATCACAATCATCATGTACCTAAATTCTTTTTTTCTAGCTGTCGAACTTTTCATTTTGACCATTGATTGTAATTGAATTCTACTTTGTGATTTTTAACTTGAACGAAATAAAAGAATGTGCATTACATGATTGACTACACTGCTAGATTTTAGCATTATTCCATAACACTCATTTTAATTATCCAATAAAATTATGATTATTCAATTAATTTGAGATAAGCATTTACTGGTCATTCTATAAAATATCTTGTTCTCGTTTTTCAATCACCAAAATGAAGTGATTGACATACCATACAAAAACAAAACGGTCAACGTTTATCAAATTTGTAATTCTTAAGTCTTTCAACAGAATTATCGTTGTTTTTATCTTATATTTGCTCAAAACATTCAGGTATATGTTTATTCCAATATATTAGACGTACTGAAAAATCATGTAATTTGATTTCCTTAAAAAGATTGATGAAAATCAATACTTAAAAAACCATAGGAATCTAATAAGATAAGAAATCATGTGTTTTTTCCTTTTCACCGCGAATGTTTTTTGAACGTTTTGACTGAAAAATAGTTGAAAATTTGTTAAACTCATAAATATGCCTATGCTCCGAAACATAACACCATGATAAATATTATTTTCTGCCATAATATTGATCGTTTATGATTGATTTCGAATGAACTTAAATTTTATTCTAATGTAGCGTTTTTCAGTCTAGTAAAATTCTAATACGATCTTAGAGAATTGATATTTTAAGATAATAAAGCTATGATAATAAAGCTATATTTTCAAGCAAAAAGCGATATCATCAATTCATTTTACATTGAGATATTAAAAGAAAAGTGATTTGGCTAGTAATGAGTATTATCAATGTCAAATGACACTCTAATTTGAGTAACACTATCATGCCATAGCCTTGAAAATTAATTATACTGTTCTGATTTCTCGTATCTAATAAAAACATTCACACAGTGTCGTTTTCTACGTTGTTGCAATGCTATCAATATATAAAAATCAGTACATCAATCTACAGAATAAGAATATCGCGACATCCAAACTTTTCCATGTGATATTGTACAACACACCAATCAGCATAGAATTTTCTTCTTATGGTTGCATTTCTTTTACTATAAAGTCTCATTTAAAACATCTTTTCCCCAATATATTTCATGAATATCATTCGAAAATAAATTAATCAAAAATAAATAACTGCACAGTTTTATTCTCTGATTGGTCCAGATTAACATGAAGTAGATTCGCTTTCGTGTGACCTCCATCTGTACAAAGTATGTGCCTCGTGACACTAACTGTCTAACGTACTTTTGAAGTACAATTTCTCCTGGATTTTGTTTACATCAATTAAGTTGTTTTGTCTGGCAAGGCAACATACTATATTTTTTTACGCAGATAAAATTTCAATTCTTATCGAAAATAGATATTTAAACACGTCCCGAGATAAAGAAAGTATTTGGAGAAACTTCAACATAGCTGCTATCAATTGTTCTCAAGCATAAGGTAATCGACAACTTTTGAATATACCTGTACAACATCAGCAATGGATATTGCTGCTTGATCAATAATATCTTTTAATAAATTATTTTCTTCTTCTAAATTTCTTATTTCAGTAGATTCTTTTTCTTGTTTCGAATTATCTTCTCGATTACGAGAAAGTTTTGTTCTACAAGCAAATAAATTCATATAATTAAACTTTTCATCTTTTGTTTCCAAAACTTACGACTCTTTTTCGATTTTTTCGATAGGTACTAAAATTTCATGAACAGAATTTTGTTGTTGTTTGCACTTGTCAAGTTTCTCCTTTAACAATTGAATAATCTAAGATTCTCAAAAAGATTTTCTTCTAAACGAGAACATTATTTCTATTCTAAGCATACATTTTCAGTCACAATATGTTTTTTTGCTGAGTGTGTTTCTACGTCTTCGAAAATTGCTATGGTTCGTGTTAAACGTTGATTATCTGCAGTATAGTTTTTATTAATTTCAATTGTTTTTTCTAATTGATTCGATAAATAATCAAATTGATTATTTAAATAAAAGTTTTCATGTAAAGCACGTTTAATTGTATTTGATAATTGGTTTTTTGCATTATGATGAAATTCAATAGCAAGATCATTTAAATATTCGATTGCTTCTTTTTTTAATCTATGAAAGAAAAATAGATTAAAATAGATGAACAAATGGAAACAAAATTTTCAAAACAATCGAACCTATCTTTGAAAAACATTAGTGCTATTTCCATATGATATAATGCTTTTTTATAGGCATCTTCTTTTTTTAAAATTAAACTTTTTAATTCATCAATTGTTTTTTCCATTGTTTGTCGTTGATATTCAAATTCTTCTAAAGCAACTAAACGCGTTTCTTAAATAAGAAAATTGGTTATTTATTAATTAATTTTTTTCTTAATTTATAAAATGATATTACTAAGTAACATATTTTCGTTTCCAAGGTTTTGAATTTCCAAATCATATTGTTCTTTAAGGTTTTGTATTTTTTTTTCAAACAAATCTTTTTCATAATCTTTAGCTTGTTGTAAATCTGTCAAACGATCATTTAAATCGAATACTTGTTCATTACGTAGATCGAGTTGTTTTTTTAGATACGATGATATATCACGTTTATCTTTAAAAAGACTTTCGAATTGATCACCATATGAACGACACATTAATTCTAGTTCATCACATCGTTTTTGATATCTGAATAAGAAAATAATTATGAATTTTGGTCTTGTAGGTTTTTAAATGTTTCGAATAGTTGTTCGTCGTAATTCAACTTATGCTAGTGCTTATCGTTTAAGTATTCAACATCCCGAACGATTTTGGAGTGAACAAGCACAAAAAATATTTTGGTTTCAACGATGGCATAAAGTTTACGATGAAAATAATCTTCTTAGACCTCATTGGTTTCAAGGTGGACAACTTAATATGGCATATAATTGTCTTGATCGACATATTGCAAAACATGGTAATCAAACAGCTATTATACATGATTCTGCTATGACGGGTAAAGTAGCTCATATAACATACAAAGAACTTTTGAAACAAGTCAAAACATTGGCTAATGTTCTAAGTAAAAAATATAATGTCAAAAAAGGTGATGTCGTATTAATTTATATGCCGATGATACCTGAAGCGGCTATTGCAATGTTAGCTTGTGCTCGTATTGGTGCTATACATAATCTTGTATTTGGAGGATTTAGTGCTAATGAATTAGCAGTTAGAATAAAACATTCAGAGCCTAAAGTTCTCATTTCGAGTAAGTAACAAAAAATAAATTACTCAGAAAAATATCTGCTTACAAATATTTTAATTTTTCCTAATGTAAAGCTAATGTTGGCTTTGAGCCACAGCGAACAATCAATTATAAAACAATTGTCAATGAAGCCATTAAAAAGAGTGGCATTAACAACGATTCATTAAAATGTATCATATTCAATCGACCAGAAGGAAAACCAGCAGATTTAGTCTCTGAAAGAGATCGAGATTGGAATGATGTTATGAGTAGTGTGCGTGATTCTCATGATTGCGAGCCTGTCGAAGCAGATCATCCTCTTTATTTACTTTATACATCAGGTAAACAAAACAATTGATTATTTCTTACACCAAAATAGTTGTATTTAAAAGCAAATGATGTTAAGGTACAACGGGTACTCCTAAAGCGATTGTTCGTCCAACTGGCGGTTATGCTGTATCATTACAATGGACAATGAAATATTTATATAATATTCATCCTGGTGAAGTATGGTGGTCTGCTGCTGATCTCGGGTGGGTATGTATTCCAAGGCTAGTATTATGCTAGGTCTTCTAATTTTGACCAAAAATGTGTATACTGTCTTGATTTTGTTTTTGACTTATCTATATAGGTTTTCCTTCTGTAGTCACTATATATGATATCTTAGCTATTTGTGTTTTCCTCTTACTATTTAGAATAGCTTCCACTTTTGCCAAATAGGTTTTTAAATAATTTTTCGATTTAACTGTTGTGTTTCTTCTGGAAATTCAAACGAATTCAAATTAATCAAGTGAAATTAGGTTTGTATCAGAATTTTGAATTGATTACCATAACGATATATATATATATATATATATATATAAATGGTTTCATTCTTTTAAATTAGCATTTGTTTCAAGGCTACTCCGATGTTCATCATAAAAATTCAGAGATTAGACTCCTTCCGTGGTACACATTAAAATATAGCATAGTAAGACTTTTAATCATTACTAAAAGGAACTTCTAATGAATTGTATTTGTATGCAACTCCCAGGTCAATGATCCCGGAGGACGGATACCGTAGGAATCGAACGGAAAGATGCGGAAAAAATCACCGTATCTGGCTGGAAAGTGGAAGCAGTATTCCGGTTGGAAGTTACCGGATTTTTTCCTGCGCTTTCCGGCAGGAAGTTAACCGAAGTCCACAGGAAAAAAATCCGATAATTTACGACCGGAATACTGCGTTCACTTTCCAGCGCTTTCCGGTCATTTCCCACCGTACCTCCACGACCTGCGCTGTAAAATTTTCATGTCAAATATTTTCAATTCTATTACAAGCCATCAACTTGTTTGAAAACATGAATTTTCTTTTTTCGTTTATTTTCTATAGGGTTTGAAAGATTTGAATAAGATCATTCTTAATTGTATTGACACTAATAATTACACCAAATGTTCCATATATAGATAGACGCTGAGAAAACAAAATGTAATAAAATATTTTTATTTTTAAAAATGGAAAAAAAATGTTCTACTGTTCCACTCCATGTGATTCAAACCGGAAAAAAACCGGCGGTATACCGCCCTTTTTTCATGAAAGTGATACATCCTTTTGTATAGTATAGAATCGACTGAATATTTTTTAAGTATGTTAAAACCGGCAGAATCGTGTTGAATTCGGTGCACTTTCACAATGCCGATGTGCCTGAGCCGCCTATATTAGCCACAGATCTCAAATCAGTCCCATTTATGAGATAAATATTTTATTAAAGATGTCGTTGTAAGAATAATAATTCGCAAAATATATTCTAAAATAATTTTGATTTCGATTAATTCGAATTCTTTTTCCGAAATAAATCGGGATTTGATGAAAAACGGTTTTTGGAAGCCTTTTTAGCTGGAACCGGAGCTTATATGCGCTACCGCCGGTAAACTGCCGATATGACGCCGGTTATTACGAGTACCGCGATATACCGGAGGTAGTGACAAAAAATGTGTGACATGGGGCTAGATTTTAAAGCCCAGAAAAAAATGTCATTCAACAATATTATCTTCTTTTTGCCACTGTTTCCAGTGCAATCACAAATATGTATTTCAAAGAAAGAAAACAAAAGTGAACACATGATTTTCGCTCACTCAGCCAGCATTATGTCAGCTTAGAACATAAAATTGAACTAGACTATCGATATTTGACATGTTCACAGATGAATATTTCCTAAATCCAATTTAAAAATAGATATATCGTATTTTGCCCCTTGCTGAAATTTGTCATTTTTTACTCGAGTGCTCTTTCTGTATTACTAATTTTGATTCACATCCCCTGTTGCAAGTTCTATATTGTTTTGTTTTGTGAAGGAAAACTTTTTATCAAATATATTATTTTTCTAAGGTTGTTGGTCATTCTTATGGATGTTATGGTCCCTTATTAAATGGATCGGCAACTGTTATTTATGAAGGAAAACCAATCGGTACACCAGATGCATCAGAATTTTTCAGGATTATTCATGATCATAAAGCTGTTAGCTCATTTTGGTCTCCAACTGCATTAAGAATTATTCGTCAACATGATCCTGATAATAAACATGCAACTAAATATAAATCGAATCATTTTCGTGCTTTATTTCTTGCTGGTGAACATTGTGATAGAGATACATTGTTATGGGCAAGAGAAATATTTGCTGAGAAACCAGTTATTGATCATTATTGGCAAACTGAAACTGGAACACCTATTACAGCTGTCTGCTTAGGCCTTGAAAAACATCCAGTAAGAAAATGAGAAAGAAAACCTGTAGTTTTATCTTAAACATAGTTATTTTTTCCTTTAAGAATTTAGGTCCACCTGGCTGTGCAGGACGTCCATGTCCTGGATATAATTTACATTTATTTTCTTCGGATCCCAACTCTAGCGAAGAAGAAGACTCTTCAAGTGACGAGCTAGGTCGTATTGTAGTTAAACTACCATTGCCTCCAGGATGTTTTTCAACATTATGGAAGAATGATCAACTTTTTCATGAACTTTATTTTACAAGATATCCTGGTTATTATGATACAATGGATGTTGGCATTAGAACCGAAGATGGTTTTATTGAAACATCATCTCGTGCTGATGATGTTCTTAATGTTGCTGGACATCGTTTATCAAGTGGACACATAGAACAAGCTATTGTTGAAAGTGGAAAAGTTTCTGAATGTGCTGTTATCGGTTTGAAAGATGATGTTAAAGGACAACAACCATTTGCTTTTGTTGTTTTAAATAAACATGAAGAAAATACTGCGTAAGTAAAATCAATGTGATATAAAGCTCTTAGTTTTATTTTTTATTATTTTCAAAGTGCTGCAGAAATTGAAAAAGCTATTATAGCAACTGTTCGACAAGAAATAGGTCCTGTAGCAGCATTTAAAAAATTTGTCTGTGTTAAGCGTTTACCGAAAACACGTTCAGGAAAAATCGCACGAAATACTTTAACTGCTTTACTCAACGGAAAGGCATTTCGTATTCCAAGTACAATCGAAGATCCAACTGTTTATGATGATTTACGTAAAGAACTTACACAAGTTGGATATAAAAATCTCGGTGAATCAAGTCAAATGTAAACATACTTGATTAGACGTGGTTCTAGTGAATTAATTTGATCTAAATAAAACTCTTTTTGTTCTTCGGAAACAACTGGCGTGTTGATATAATCGTGTTGATTAACATCTTTCTTCTTTTTAAATTTGTTCTTTGACTTTCTACTCTTTCGTTTTGATAATGGCATTATCAGTATCTGATTAGACAGGTGGAAAACAAACTGACATCATCAATATTTGTTTATTTTGCGCCAATCTTTCTTTCTTTTTCTTATACAAATTTTTCTCTTACTTTGACGTAGATGTGACTAAACAAATAGATATTATTCTCGTAGACATTTTTTTTACAATAAGAAATCCTATGAAATAAATTTACTCCTATTACAAAAGTAGAGAGTCAAATTTATATGATTAATTAGTATCCTTAGTTTATATGATTAGAATGTGTAAAAAAAGTATTCAAAGTAGTAACCTGATATGTATTCTATTGTTTTGAAATTTTGCTCTGTTACAATGTTTTATTCAATAAAAAAGTTGAAGCAGTCTTGTATTAATAATATTACGTAGATTATTTCTAGCGTCTGTTTTATCTACATATTTTTTTTCCTTGAAAATAATGAAAAACATCTCTTAAGAAAAAAAGAACGATAGAAAAAAAAAGAAAGGAAATAGTAAAGGATGACTTCTGTCACAGAAAAAGACAAGGATAAGAAGCATCATTATGCTTTCATTTTACAATTAGATAGTGTTGAGAGAAAACTGACACAGAGAGAGAGAGAGAGAGAGAGAGAGATAGTAAGAAATCTTTTCCGTCGTTTTGTGATGGTTAAACTTCTGTGACTTTTTACATACTCGATCTGCTTGAAATCTTACAAACAAAAACTAGACAATATAAAATAAAATGGGATGCGCATCATCAATTGGGCCGCCGACAGCAATAAAACCAGTCGAGCATATAGAAGCAAATAATAACCTCATATTTACGATTGATGAAAGATTAAAGTTAAAAGAAGTATGGGTTATAGTTAAACAGAATAATTTAAAAAAATTAGGCGACGATATTGTGACCAGGTAATTAACTTTATTTTAAGGTGTTCAATCATTTTTTTCCTATTTTATGTGTAGAGCTTTAGAAAAAGACTCGTCATTAATTAGCTATTGGCAAAATATATCTTTCATGGATCAACGAAGTAATTTAACGTTTGCTGAGAGTGAATCGATTGTAGACACAGATTTATTATGTAAGCAATGTTATAAACAACATGGATATAAATTTCTTGACAAAATTGACCAATTGATTATGATTATGGTAACACGTGCAACAACAACAACAAATAGTAATGATAATATACTTGATGAATATTTTCATCGTATAGCTGAAAAGCATGTACAATATAAAGTAAAGCAAGATCATGTTGATGTAAGCAAAATTGAATACTTGTTATATCAGTGAAAATAATTTATTTTTCATACATGTTAAGATACTATGTGAATGTTTTATTGAATGTTTAAAAAATTTAATGTATCATAACCGGAATGAATGGACAATAAAACATGAATTAACCTGGATGAAATTTTTTACATTAATAACAAATCAATTTTTATCGCCAACATCAACAAAATCTATATCATGATATAGTGTTGTTCATTTGTTGTTACTAATGAAGATAACTTTCAAGCACATTATTGTTTGCGTCTAGTCTCCTATTGTTGTAAAATAAATAACCTCAGAACTAGAATGGTTATCTAAAAATTTTATCTTTCACCACTTCAAGGTTTCTCTTGAATATCCTGTTCGTGATATTTTACATTATAAAAACTAGATGGTACCCGAGTTGCACTCGTATACGAAATGCGATGGGAGGTAAGAACACGGATCTTCACAAAAAATCTTCAAATGGAAAAATCTTGAATGCATTCTATGTCGACATGATGAAATTCATCGCTGAGAAAACTCTATTCTTACTTAGTGATACATTCTTAACGATCGAATTCGATTGATCGATTAATTATCTCCATGATTCATTATCTTAGATCAGCTGTAAATCCATTGACTGTAGTGGCGAACATATGTTGATAGTGCCATTTTAATTGTCTCGTCGCAAATTTTTTTCGTTTTCGTCATTTTGGAACCTCATTTCTGAGTGAACGGAACTTCAGATTGAAGATTAGAAAACAGGTGTAAGCAGTTCGATCTTGATACTTTTATCTCACATTTTAACCACTTTTCTATGATTCTCCGTTTTTGAGATCATTAAGACAAAAAATGAGGAAAAATATGCGTATTTCTAGTTAAAAAAAAACTCGCGACGGACTACAGAAACGCTTCTGCTTCGCATCGCATTAAAAAGACTGCTCATGTTACGCAGATTCCTTTCTTTTAACTAACTTCTCTTCTTCCTACTCAAGTTTTAATTATCTTGCGTAGAAACGAACGTGTTATTAAGCTTCTTTTGTTACCATCACGAGAGGTTTTCAAAAATCATCATCTCACCAAACAAAATGTCAACACCGTTGAAAGGCTATTTAATAAAGCATGAAGAGAAAAAGACAAATTTATATGTTAACCTTTTTATTTTGTCTAAAAATGTTCGATTTTTTTCAGCGACAGTGATTTCATAATTATGTTCAAAAAAAACCGTTCAATTCATTTTTCTCGAAGTTTTTCCAGAGGAAATAAGTGAATTGTTTTTTCAAAATAATTTATTAGTGTCGTTGATAGTTCAATCAACACAAAATTGTTAACGATTAAAAATTAGTTTACGCTTCAGTATATCTTATAATTCATCTAGATAGAGGTTTCATGGAAAAGATTCACGTTTACAGATCCAAGACGCTTTCATTACGTAAAGACTTCAATTTTTGGTTTGAAATTATTCTTGTAAATAAATATCTGAAATTTTCTGTATTACAATCTATTCAGTTTATGGTAAGTGATAGCATCATTTCTTTGAAATAATCTATAATTAAAACGCAAATATTTTAGTTGAATGAGCAAGAAATAGTTTGTTTCGAAGACGATTTAAAATAATTAAGGTGAAACTTACGAAAAATATAAATCTTTGTCTTTACCGACTTGATGAGCTATCAATTGAAATATATATTTTAGTTATTCTGGAAGAGTCATTTGACATAATTACAATTGAATAACTTGGATTTAATGGAAAATACTCTATTTTTGTCCGTTCTTTTTCGGGTAAGTCAGTATATTGCTGACATTGAATTTACGGTAATATATGTAGGTATTTAAGAATATCTATATACTACATCTATCTAATAGAATAGAAGCAGCCAACTTGATATTATTAATTTCATGTCAGCATCGCTTAGAGAAATTTCTAGTGACGCATTTAAAGATAATGCTAGAAGTACGTAGAATGTGTTTATATATATATATATATATCGAGTACTACTGCTCGTGCCACAATTTTTTTAAATTACTATTTCGTACATGTAATCACAACGAAATGTACTCTTCCACATAGAACTTGGTAATAGCAGCAATGTATGCTTCAAGTTGTTTTGATGAATAAGAAATATATCGACATGGAAATAGAACTTTCATTTCTTTCTGTTTCAATAAAATTATATCACAAATGCAAGCAATGAGAAAATAATTTGAATGTTAAAATTCCACAGCTTGCCATGGTTGTCTTCTGTCAATCAAGTTCCATGTTGCGGTAGTTTTATTTATGAAATTAAAAAGAAAAGATTACAACTCTATCGTAGCATTGAACTCTGCTTCATATTGTTGAGATAAGATTCAATGGTCAAATAGAATAGATACGGGCGAAAGGACAATCCTTCCTGATGAATAGTTGTTATTGACATACGAATTCTATTTATACATGAAAGTGTACTAAAGATTTTCATTTGTTTTAAATGCAATACATATAACTGGAACATTATCACGTGTTTCATTGATATTATGGCAAAAATATAACGTCCTTTATTTGGTACATTTAAAGTGTTGTGTCGGTTTTTGATTAACAATATAACATGTAGAAAATTAATAACAGCAATTCGAGATCAAACATAGGGTTATTTTTTTTTTACTTAGTTCTTATTTGTATTCTCAGCGATGTTAGTTCTCTTTTTTTTCTATGTTGGCGGTATACATTATCGATGAAAAGATTTAAAAACTACTGAATATTTCTATAAACTAATATTCGATGTTTATCATTTGCATCAATATTTTCTGAATTTTCCTAGCCGAATATATTCATTAGCTTTGATCTATACGAGAATGGAGTTACTAGACTGAAAATATCAATTCTTCAAGAAATATAAAATCCTACATGCATAGATGTCGGTCCTAGTCATATTTCTATATTAGTTGATTATGAGCAGAGAGGTTCAATTGAGAAAGAAATTCGAATTTTATTTCTTAACAATTTTGGATTTTCGAAGAAGAAAAACTCATTAAAAGCAATACAAAAGTATCCTCTATTAATCACAATCTTTATTCCTATTCGTTATATTCTAACCATAACATGAAGATTCCCATTGTTCTTCATCTTCATAAAAAAAAACTTCTGTTGCACGCATTACCTATCGAAAACTAAAACAATTGTACAGTGAATCTTCCAAGTTTTTGTTTTTTTGTTTTAGTTAAGTAATTAATTTCGTTTTGTTATGGCAAACAAAAGTATTGCTGTAAGTCTTTCGTTACATTTGGGTAATTTCACAAAAATTATTTTCGTTTCTTTCCAATAGGATATTCAGCATCAAGGAAAATTCTCTGTTGAACCATCATCAATTGCTGGCAAATTAAATACCGCAGATTGGCCACTTCTTCTTAAAGTAATTTTGAAGTTTTCATCCTTTGTTTTGCCTACATTTTGTAATTTATTCAATAGAATTTCGATCGTTTAAATGTGCGTTCGAATCATTATACACGTAAGCTAAAGTGATTATTTTATAGAATCAAAGAAATAATTTTTTCTTTTTTTTAGCAATTGCCCAAGGTTGTTCACCGTTGCAACGACCTATTGATGATTACGTCAAGTAAATCAGTGATGAAATGACTTTCTATCAATGATTCTATTGTTTTCCTATTTAGATCAGGTTTCATTAATTTGGATAAACCAGTGAATCCATCGTCACATGAAGTTGTTGCATGGATTAAACGTATACTTTGTAAAGCATTACCGGTATCAAAAACTGGGCATTCAGGAACATTAGATCCTAAAGTATCTGGTTGTTTAATTGTTTGTATTGAACGTGCAACACGTCTTGTTAAATCTCAACAATCAGCCGGTAAAGAATATATTGGTGTCGTACGTTTTCATTCGCCAATTGATGACATTAAAAAAGTCGAACGTGTAAGTTATATAAAAGAAAAATTTTATATTCAAAAGTAAGAGATTTATTTATATTTTAGACGCTTGAATCTTTAACTGGTGCCGTTTTCCAAAAGCCACCTGTTATCGCCGCAGTTAAAAGACAATTACGTATTCGAACCATTTATGAAAGTAAATTATTAGAATTCGATCAACGGCGAAATATTGGTAAAATCTAATTGTTCTTTTGCTTGTGTTTAAATATATATATATGGTATTTATAGGTATTTTCTGGGTTAGCTGTGAAGCCGGAACTTATATTCGAACATTATGTGTTCATATGGGTCTTTTACTTGGTGTTGGTGGTATTATGCAAGAATTACGTCGTGTTCGATCTGGTATTCAATCTGAAGCTGTAAGCAAAAGAATTTAGAGATTCAATTAGGAATAACATTCGAGATTCTGCAATGAAGGTTAATTTGAATACATCTTTGAATTTTATTATTTTAACCATTATACACTGACGACGTTTAAACTAGTTCTGAAAATGTTCATATTAGAATTCTACAATAGTAGTCAAAATAAAAAGACCAATTCATTGTTTTCTCGATAATGTCGAGCATTCAGTTCAAAAGCTTATTGTTCAGAAAACTCGAGATCAAATATATGTATAAAAAAACTTCCGATAGGCTCAGAGAAAAGTTTCGGAAAAGTGAATAAGTTAGTTTTCTCATGAAAATCAGTTTAATACTATCATAATCAACGATAGCAACTTTTACTTAAAGGAAGAGCTTGATACGTTGTCTATCGCCTTATGTTAATTTGTTAAAATCATCATGAAAAACAAATTTTATCATAGCGTCACTAAATGTCGTATATAAGTATTTATCATGAAGCTAGGAACTTATTTGAATGATATGCAGGCATCATATGTTTTATGCAAAATTCTGTCATTTACAACAGGAACAACGGAACGTTTTGAAATTGAGTTAGATTCAATTTAATTCGATGTGCTACCCTAAAATAAATTCTCATACATCAGCATAGAGTCAATGAAGGAACATGAAGTAATTAGCTATTTCAGATTCGTTTATATAGTTGTATTGTTATGAGAAAATTTTGACGCGTATGGATTGTGACCAAGAAAAATTTATCTTCCAATGCGATGATATAGTGAAAAATAGTTATACGAGTGAAAGTCATATCTTAGAATAGATACTATAGTGTGACCGAAAAAATTAGTTGCTTGGCATGATGATGATATAGAATTATCTTCAGTTGTTGATTATACCTATGATATTTCCTTTTTCGAAAAAATGAACTGCTAGTATTCGTCCAGTTCTTCTGAAAAGAACTGAAATTGGTCATCAATTTTTTTTAAATTGTTGACCATTTGAGTGATCTGTTTTCGAAGAACTGTAAGCCGTCATACACCATTTGCTGAACTATCAGACTAATTCGCTTTAGATAAATTTTTAGATTCAACGGAATTTTTCGAATAATTATGAATTTTAAGCGAACTTCACGTGTTACCATAAGTAGAGACTTGTTTAAAGGTCAGCGAAATCTAGCAAAACAATGTGTTATGTAGAAAATCCTGGAGAAAGAGTTGAGATTTGACTTTATAATATTTTTCCGTCAAATATTCAATAATTGATGGAACAAGGAAAGGGGAGTGTAACACCTTGATGAGGATCAAAGACGCAACTAATAATAATGCCAGGTGTCACAGTATTGGTTATGACAGAATGACAACAATGAAAATTAAACAGTATTGAATATTGGATGAAGATCCAATTGCGTATTCATTGAACAGAAATAGTTGTGAATAAGAAGAACTCCACAAGCAAGTAGCTGACACGAGTTCGAACGATTGTAAGGGACAATCGAGTTAAATTGATTGTAATAAACAATCAAGTTGAAAGAAAAAGGTAATATATAATTAATCAAAAAGATGATTCTTTTTCATAGAGAAGAAGAATAGTAGTCAGAGAAGATACGTTCGAATGATGAGCGAAAGGTATTGAAAGAATGAGTATAGGTATATCTCAGTGAAGAGAGATATATATGAAGAAGCTTGAAGAAAAAAGAGAAGAATAATGAATTAACAATATTAGACACAAAAATAAACAAGAGAAAAAGAGACGGAAACTAGAAAAAGAAACAAACAGGTACTAAGATAATATCAGTGACGTTTATGCTGTCACAGGAAACCTTCAAATATATAGGATTTTACTATTCTTCTATCAGATGACACTACGATTCTTTTAGTTGACACATACACTTCGTTTTAATAACATAAAAGTGTCGATGAGATAGAATTTGTAAGTATATTTTTGTCAATCTTTGTTTAGTTTCTGCATTAGAGAATATAAATAGCAGTAACAAGGATTCCAATACTGATATTAATATAAGATCTGCACCATTAAACAATTCAAAACTTGAATATGAATCAGTCGCGAATTGATTATTTGAGTGGGCTGAGTCTATAAGATATAGATATATATATATGGGTGAAAATTACGTCTCATCTAACTTGTAGATTTCGTTGCCTATGATCTTCTATGGAATATTCTTGAAAAATTTTATATATCAAATCTGTTCAGACTTAAAACCCATCTGATTTGTTTTTGTTTTTGAAAAACTTTTGTCTTTCAGTTCATTTATAAAATTTCTCTATGCCGTGTCAATGGTAGAAAACTTTCTAGGCTGTTTACATGAGTATCTGATTCATAGTTAAATGTTTGATATTATAGATGAAAAATAGGTGTTCATCTGATATTTTGATAGAATTCTAACTGTCATGATATATTCTTCACTGGTTATTTGAATTAATTAATAAAACAATTAGTTAAGAATCTATCACTGTAGAAATATATTTAGAGTCTTCTGAAAAAACATGAATGAAGCGTAGAGTTACATTAGTATTTCATTTTTTTTACAATCATTATTTTCTATGTTCGAATTTTGTTTTCTAGGAAGGCATGGTAACAATGCACGATGTAATTGATGCAACATATGCTTATATGCATAATAAAGATGAAAGTTATCTTCGTCGTGTTGTTAAACCATTAGAAGCATTACTTGTATCACATAAGCGTATTATCATTAAAGACAGTGCAGTATGTTTTGAATTTTATCTAATCTTAAAGATATTTAATTCTATTTAAAAATACAAAAAGGTCAATGCAGTTTGTTATGGTGCTAAATTATTATTGCCTGGTGTACTTCGTTATGAGGATGGAATTGAAATAAATGAGCAAATTGTTATAACGACAACAAAAGGTGAAGCCGTTGCTTTAGGTATTGCTTTAATGACAACGGCAACAATGGCAACATGTGATCATGGTGTTGCAGCTAAAATAAAACGTGTTGTTATGGAACGTGATACTTATCCAAGAAAATGGGGTTTTGGACCAGTAGTAGGTTCTATGATACAAATAATTGCATAGAAACTAGCGTAAATTTCACTTTTATTATAGGCATCAAAAAAGAAATTAATGATTAAAGAAGGTATCTTAGGAAAATTTGGTAAACCAACAGAACAGACACCAAAAAATTGGCGCGATATGCTGTATGATGTTAGTGCTGCTCCACCAGCTTTGAAAGTATATTAAATAGAGACGAGGTTTTTTCTTTTTAATTACATCGAAACTATTTTAGCGACCACTTGATGAATCGATTGCATCATCAACAACATTGGATGAATCAAAGGCTGAAAAGAAAAAAAAGGAGAAAAAACAAAAAACTGAAGATGATGAAAATCAAATACAAGCATTATCAATTATGGACGATTCAGCATTGCCAGAATATTCAGTAAATTAAAATTTTAAAGAATATTCTATTTTGAAAAATTAAAATTTCTTATTTCTGCGTTTTAGACACCAGGTGATTCAGCAACCAGTGAGAAAAAACATAAAAAACACAAGAAAAAAAATAAAGAAGATTCCGATTAAAAAAAATAAAACATTTTGTTATTTGTTTCGTTTTCCATTGTTGTTTTTTTTTGTTACATTCAGCCAGCCAGTGTGGCATTAAGAAAAAGAAGAAAATAAAAAAAAATAATGAAAATTTTCTCATTATTTGTTTTTATAATTATAAATAACTCTAAATACAATTCACAACATATTTTACCAAGAAACCCCTGTATCATATAATTATACTTGCACGACGAACATGAGTCACATTCTGTTTTTAAATACTACAGAAACTCATGATCAAACTCGTCTATCAAGTTTTATTCCTTTACTATGACTATTGATAAAAGATTATATAGTTAAATATTATCGTAAAACTCTATTTTCATGTAAGACAAGAAGAAAATGCAAACATGTATAGAGCAATCACCTATTGACATGTGGCTTATGCTTTTTTCGATATTTCGAATCACATGATTCTTTTATGGTTCTTTTCATCATTTCGACTATCCATCTTGCCACATAGTTGCATCTAATTTTCTTTCATTACATGGACACTTGCAAGGCACGGCCGGCAATGATGATCTTTGAAATTGTACTGATTCTTATTGTTTTAATTCAGTATTTAATCGTATAATATATAATTACTCGCCCACATGTTCGATGTCAATTGAGAGTAATTCATTGACAACATTTTTCAATGTCAATACAACAAAAATTGTATTCTTTCGCTGGAAATACTGTCAAATGAGAAGAAACTTATTTCTTTTTAGAGAAAAAAATGTAGTTTTTACTATGCACATTCTAACAATAGTTGTTAAATCATAGATCCTTAAACTGATATCTTATCTATTCTTGAGGACTTGTGGTGAACAAAGTAATAGCGTAGTCCGTCTTACATTCAGATAGTGTTAAAGTTAGTCACAAAATTAAGCTCTACCGCAAAATTACAAAAGACTTGATTTATTTTTAACGACAGTGGCATTGAATTGCCTTTTATCTTTGATTCTCTTCACAACACCAAGATATCAGTTATTATTGAATAGATAAGAATACAGATTAGAGTACGCGATATACTTTTGTTGCCAATAATTATTATGGAATAAATGATCATGAATGTTTTCTTTCATTATGAAAACGCATGAGTACATCGAAAGAATGAGTATCATATGGACGCTTACATAAGTTACTTGTAGATAATAAGAAAAAAAAACTGATAAGATGATAAAGTTAATATTATATTTGTTTGATACTCTGTTAATAAAGTCAGTCATAATCAAAGCGTTGTGTTACGTTGCGTGGAGAAAAGAAAAATACTTATTGCAACATGAATATTTAATTTGTTTTTGACATTGAAGATTGTTTTCAATAATATCATGGATAGTTCATGTTGTACTGATCCTGGAGCTCAACAAATGCATCAATATGAAGGTCATGAAGAAGAATTAGCAGGAATAAATATTTATAGAACAGGGCAAGGAAAATCAGCAATTGTTTTATTTACCGATATTTTTGGTTACACATTTATTAATAGTAGAAAATTAGCTGATCATTTTGCCATTGATACTGGTGCAACAGTATTTATTCCTGATTATTTCCATGGAGATCCAATAAATCCTAATATTCCCAATTACAGAGATTTATTACCTGATTGGCGAAAACAACATCCTGTAATTGAGGCATGTAAAATTGCAGATAAATTTATTTCTGCTATCAAAGAACATTATCAATCTATTCAAGTACAATCTCAGAATTTGTTGTTACGAACATAACTTTGTACATTTTAAATTTTATTCTAGGTCATTGGATTTTGTTATGGAGGTAAAGTTGTAGTTTATCTAATAAGTCATCCAGAATTATCATCAACAGTAAAAGCAGCTATAGTTGGACATCCATCAATGCTAGTAAAAGAAGAGGCTACACAAATAAAAAAGCCTGTTCTTTTTTTATGTGCAGAAACAGATCAGCTTTTTTCATCTGATCTTCAAGAATACTTTGAAAATGAATTAACAAAAAATCGTCTTGGAACGTTTCTTAAATATCCCGGTACTGTTCATGGTTTTATTGTTCGACCAGATGGTTCTTCACACGTCAATCAACAAAGTGAAAAGGCTGTTCATGACGCTATTGAATATTTTAAAAAGAATATCTAACTTTCTTTACATAAAATTCTAGATCTTTTATTTTTTTTAAAGATTAGTGAGACAAACTACATTATTGAATATCAATAACAACATGTATGATCGAGTTTTTCATTATCTAAAACGACAGATTGTATGCTGAAAAGTCTAATCGTTTTCAAATTTATAATTTCATTTGATAAAATGTGAAAACAAGTTTGTATGAATCCACAATATAAACTGTTTTGAAATCAATTCTGTAATGATGTTTGAGTTCTTTTCCTTTGAAATTGCTAATATAATGCATATTTTCTTTATTTTTTACAATCAAAGGACATCGTCAGTAAGAAAAATGATACTAGTAATCAAGATTTAACTATTTTCTATATATTATATTTCCTATTCAATTTCGAATCAAGTCTGATGAGGGTCAATGTATCACCTCCTTCTTTGAAAACAAAAATGAAATTTTTATAAAATCTTTAGAGAACGAAAATATATCAAAATGAAAATTTTCTACAGAACTTCATTTCATTATTTCGTAAAATATTTTCTTAATTTTACTGTCAAACATTTTTCTTATAAGTATCATAACAATATTTAGTAATAAAAATATAGCTTAAAATCCTTGAGCTATTCTAAAGTATGTGTGAAACATTATGAGGATTTTACTAATTTTGATCTATAATTTTAGTTTATTCTATTTTCAAATTAATTTTTATTCAGAGTAAAATTTAAAAATAAAACAATAACAGTACGGAATATCTTTCTATATTTCGTTTATTTAACTCAATTATCAATCACATAATTTATTTAGTATTCTATTATATGACTATCCTAAATTTTTTTCTCGAAAATACTACACAATAGTTCCCAAGTAATAATCGTTACTAATGAATGCTCATACCAAACATAAAAATATTTGTTTAACTCTTCAACAATTACATTGACTTTCATGTCCCTTTTAACAAGTGTACCAAACTAAAGTTTACTTGAAATTATTCTTACATTATATTTACTGCGTCAATAGCCATTACAATGCTCTCTTGTAAAAAAAAATCATATGCAAATAAGAACGAGTCAACTTATTTCATCCCTTACAATGGTTTAAATCCGGCAATCTCCATATATTGTATCAATATGTGTGTCGTTTTTCAAAGTTGAGAATTGATCTTTTTGCTGAAGAATTTCTCATCGATTGCAATGCAACTAAGCATCAGATATTTTAATTGAAAATTTAATTTCGAAGAATGTGAACTGTGAATTATCCAATCTAATTAAATATTATGAAAATCTTCTAAACTTTTTTCTGTCCTATTTATTTAAAATTTTTCAGCAACAATTTGAAGTCAGCTCAGAAACAATATTTTCATGTATCATGAATTAAGTTTTTACAACTAAATATTGCTTAAGTTTTCAAGCTAGATCATTTTGCTATTCTACCTTCAGAAATAATTGCTGTAAATTCAACCATTTTGTAAAAAGAATCTCAGGGTTGAGAATATAGATATTGACAAATCTACGGGATACTGTAAAAATTACCGCTGTATGTGAATTGCCAACTTCTTCAAATCACCTAGTCCTTCCTTAACGATGAAAAAAGAGAGTATCGAAACGCATTGGTAGCCGGAATGAAACTTGATCATCTCGATGTCCGATGAAACTTAGAAGTTAATTGACTCTCTGAGAGTAATACTCTTGCAAAATACACTATTCTGACGCCTTACAGTTCGAGACTCGTAGTTTTCCTTGATAGCTATGTACAATAAAACTCAGTTTACAATTTTATTGAAAATTCAATGAAGAATCTTTTGACTAAACACATTAATTCCTGACGATAAAAAAGAATTCGTCTTTGATATCAATCTAATTGGTAAAATTTTTTAAAAAAATATGAAACCTAAACGAACAATAATAGCTATACTGTAATGAAACTTTTTGTTACTTCCAAAAAATATTTTTTAATTCTTTTTTCTGTCTGTGAAACGATTCAAGAGAAGTTCTAATGCTAACATTCTACAAATCATTATATTGTAGTTGACTAAATATGCACAATGAACTTTTATAATCATTACATTCACAATGAATATTTTAATAATAAAACAAACATTTGTCGATGTAACTATATAATTGATAAAAAAATCAATCTACCGAAAGAATCGAATTATCGAATTTACATGTTATTAACACTTGAAATAACCGTTTGACAAATAAAACTTACTGTATTGGATTGTTCAATAATTCAATTGACAGCGATTTGTTCTTTTTATTTATTTTAAGATAAAAATTTCGAAAGCTAAAATGAACTATCGGTGATTACAATCCAAGTAACATATGCAATACTCAATAAATCTATATTGAATTTTTTTAACTAACTCAATTTCTCACTTATATATATCAAACAAATAATAACGTGTTCACTTATTGCATTTTTCAATATTATTTTAACTTTTGTTATTCTAACTTTTATCAGTTGTGATCAAAAGATTCAATAAATCGTCTCAAAGTTTACTTCTGTATAACTTCTAAAATCAAATCACATCGTGTTATGATATAATGCTTGTTGTTCTATCATCATGCGCATAACTTTATCATGGCATAGATTAGAAATATCATAAAAGAATACAATAAATCACATAGAATTCTTACGCACCTATTTACACTAAATTTAACTCAGATTTTTATCTAAATGAAACATGTTCTGTCCATAGTTTAACAAATGTAAATAATGACTCTCATCGATTAGACATTTTCTTAAAAATATTTTTCGTTTAATTTTAAACTGAAACCTATACTAAATAATCATACGCAAAATTCTAACGAGTTTATAAAATACATATAGTAATAAATGCACTCTTGAGTATCGTCTTAAAAATATTTACAACTCCATTCAATAGCATTCACTAGCAAGTCAAAGAGATGTGTTTCAAAAAGAAAAGAGAAATCTTTCAATAACTTCACCAATTTAAATATCTTTCTCTAATAAATGAAATAATAATAGAATACAGTCTGTAATTAGTTTCATTGTACTTTTCATTGGCGTGAGAAATTTCCTATTAATTGAAAGAATTAATTATATATTTGCTGATAGAACTTTTTCTTTGAAAATTGCGAACTATCAATATTAAACCAGAAACAATTAAATAGTCTGTATGCTATCTTTTGAGAATTCACTTGTGGTGTTATTTATTTTTTTAAATGAATATCGTATTGTAGTTTATTCTGCGAGTTAATCCATATATTTTCTGACTTTTACATGTACATGTAAACTACAGGCATTTTTTCTTGAAAGCATTGAATAAATAAATATCATTCTTAAAAGACTCAACTCGAGAATTTTTCGAAAAGAAAAGACGCATAGTCGAATATTGCTAATCGATTAAATACGAATTCGATAAAAATAACTTCAAGGTTGAAAGACTAAAAGAAAACAGAAGAGTCTCTTTTATGATTGATACTACTATTGAAATGACAAAAAACTATCGATGCAAATACGTATTTATTTTGTTAGTTTTCACTTAAATTTTGAAATGAAAACAAAATATATAAAATCTGCTATTCTCATTGCTTATTTATTTTTCTAGCAAAGAATTCTAAATGTTGTTTCATCAATCAATAAATGATTTTGCTTTTAGGTTTTATAAGAATATTGAGAAGAAAAATTCAACAGTAACAAAAAAACATGGAAAGATATATTTAACTTTTATTCATTTAATCACGATTTAATCATCATTTTTCGTAACATAGAAATACATAACTTGATTAAGTTATTGTAATCGTGTCCTTACATCTGGTCAACATTTTTTCTATATTAAATTGAAATAAAAAAGTGATATATACAATAAGCCATAAGCGTTGTTCTCTTTTTAGTCAATTACAATATTAAATTATATAATTTGTTTTACATTATCAACTGAAGGACATGAAAAATAAACTTCATAATTTTTTTATCAGCATAGTAAAAAACTTATTTGATTAAGAACTATAATTATGGAAGCTAGAAAACAAGAAATATGACTTGATTGTAGAGGTTTTTGCAATGCTATCCAATGCAATATCTTTCTGTAACATGCATAACAAATCAAGCATTACTCGAAGCGATACTTTTTTCATCCGTGCTTGATGAATGTCGACTATTTTTTTGATGATCAAAAATAAATAGAAGCCACTGGTTGACTATGAAAAGCAATTTTAAAATACTGTTTGCTAAATTCCGAGATAATTCAAACCAGTCTGCAATGAAATGACTTTCGTATTGTGTGCAAAACTGAAAAAGATTTGAAATTGCAACTGATTATGCTAATTATTATTTACATCCGTTTCTAGATAGAATATTATAGTTTTTCAAAATTTTAAACAAATAAAACTTATTTAGTTGCATTCTAATATGAAGGTCGATTATTTCCAATTTAATTAAACTTTCGTTTATTAATACTCTTTTTTAATATCATGAGTTGATTAGAATAATTCATTATAATGAAATTTTTCTGTATGATAATCGTTATTACTACATCTTAGGTATCATAGATGTTCGAACTAACATACAATTATTTTGATATTTAATAGCGTATATAACATTCCAAAGAGTATGAAATCGAACTGAATATTCAAAAACTTTTGGATTATTTTTCAATTTGAAAGGAACGAAATGTTTCTGTTTTACTTTTTATTATTTCAATAAAAGATTCAAAGAATTTCTTTCTCAAATAATCTATTCAAGGACACATTAATTTCTCTAATCACTGATAAATGGATATCGATTAGTATTATTAATTACAAGTACAATTTTTTCCCTAAATGTCAAGCCAAATATGAATTCATGCTCATTCTCGTTACTTTATTATTCAATCAGTAAGTCTATTGTCAAATTCGATTAGAACAGTTGATTGCTTCTTTGTAAATAGTTCATGTTTGATCAACGACATACGTCTTAGGTAGTAAATGAAATATTCAAATTGACATCAAAATGCAAATTTAAAAGAAAACGACTCAATCATAGAATACTGCTAGTATTGAATGCCAGCAAATATGTTCTCAATCCAAGACTAAGTTGAAAAGAAAAATATTATATTAATAATCTTCGTTAATAAAAAAATCGAACTGATCTTACTGAAAATTCATTCAATTGTCGTCGAAAGATTAAATAGAAACCTTTTCAGTTCATTAAGATGATGATGAGTTATGAAATCTCTGCCTTCTTTTTTCGCCAAAATTAATTGAACTGTTCCATTTTCTTCATTGTGGTAGAGTTCATCTTCATCCTCATCTTAGTATTTACTATTGTCTTATCAATCGTCACCCTTACCAAACGGGATTAGTTATGTGAATCAAGATCTCTTTTTTCTTCGCTCTTTCTTATCAACATCTTTGTTAGTAAAAGATGCGATGACTAACGATTTTATACATCTTACACAAGACATAAACGCGACAACGCCATTAAATAAGAAAGATATACGTGCTTTCGACACGAACAATCATCTTTAACTATTGTGAACTAGTAGGTAAGCGATATCTTTTTAGTTCTCATTTTCTTATCGCGCCATGATTGATGTCTTGTAAAATCTTTGTGATATAATTAAACATATACTAACTAAAATTATTCATCAATAATTAGAAGAAACAACAAGATCATTAAATTGTATTGCTCTAAATAACGTCTATACAAAGAACAATTATCTTTATTTTTTGCCGATGAAATCCGATTGATAATACATTCTTTGATGGTTTGTTTTAAGCATACACATATCCTTTCATATTGACTGTTACTTGGCGGCAATAATATTTTGATTAAGAAATATTTCGAAGCTTTTTTGTGTGCACTTCGTTCGATTTCGTTTTTTTTAATTCAAGACTGTCAAGTTTAGTTCTTTTCTTTTTAATATGAAAACGTTTGTGCGCCAGTTAAAGAAACAAATTGTTTTTGTTTTTCTTACAGAATCTATAAGAAAAAATGAGAAAAAAAGAGAAACGAGTCAATTACACCTAAGGCGTAGCATGTGATGATGATGATGATGGTAGGAAGAAGAATAAGAAGCAACAGCCCCAGCACCAGCAATAACAACAGCAGCCGTCTCTCTCTTTTTATGTATAAATATATAAATACGTGTTAGCTCTGTTCCTCACATCCTCATCATCATCGGCAAAAGAGAAGGAGAGAGAGAGAGAGAGAGAGAGAGAGACGAAGAGAAAGCCGAGAAAAATTATTATGCATTGTTTTTTCCTCTTCTTATTCTGAAATCATCAACAACATCGATCGATCGCATATATAGCTATATATATACACACACACACACACACACACACGAGTTTAGTTACCTACTGGCAAAAACAGAAAAAAAGAAGAATATTCACTTGATTATCTATCTTATTCGTGCGCACAAATAAGAAAACAAGCCTCATGGCCTCTAGCACAACAATGAACCCCTATCGAGCACACGATTCAACTGTGTCAGTTTATCAAGTTCCAGAATTTGTTGTTGGCGGTGAAAAAATGCTTTATCATGCATTATATGGAAATGAAGCGTATGCAAATCTTCGTAAGTTCTTTTATATGACGTTTCTCTTCGTTATTTTCTTTTCCGATAAGATTTTTAAGAAAAAGTATTAGTAACGTTTAACCTGTTCTTTTTAAAAATCGATCAGTATTTACTCAGAAGCTCAGAAATGAACAAGAAGCACGTTTTCTTATCGAACTAAATCCTTTTTTTTCTTCTTCTTTTCGGCCTTCAATAATGATTTGTCTTAGATGAACGTGTTTAATTGTTAAGTAATGAAGTGTGCGTGTTCGAAAACAGCTGTCCTTCAAGAATGATGAGATGCATCATGATCATGCATCTGTTGCTACCCATCATTATTATCACTACCTAAACAGACAATATATTCGTATCGATTTCAAGGATTTTTCGTTTTATATTCGCATTCTAATTGGCAGCTGACGCATGCTTTTTCTTTTCAACTATTTTTTGTTATTTGTTATTATATCTGGTAACACGAACAATAATCAGAAAAGTCCAAAAGAAAAAAATAAAGAATTAACATAAGTAAATAATCTTCTCATACTGCAAAATATAAGCATCGTGTTCTTCTGTATGTATTCATCTCAAATTTGATTACGCACAACAACAAAAACATAAGAGAGGTGTTTTTGTGTTGTCGATTGTGATTACAAATGCCGATTAAATTACTTCAATGACAGACACGTCATACGCACGATGACTTTTTGATTACCATCAACACGCGTTGTCCGTTTTCTTTTCTAGCAAGTACCATCAATTACTAAAGATTATTCGAAATGGATCAATAATGATCCAATTGAATAGCTAGTCAAGGTTTTTACTTTTACTTTTTGTTAATGTTTCTAGTATAATTTAATAGTGTTAATCGATCCTTTATATAAGGTGTATGTGTATATTCATGTTTAGTCAAGGACGATAACATCAATATTACTATTCGTTATTTTATTGATAATCCATAGTTGTTTTTCATGTTCTATACAATATCTAGATGTCGTATTGACAAGTTTTCTTTTCCTATCGTATCGTGCAATCATCAATGTTGCACGTTGTTTGATAACCGATTGAAGGCAATTATTATACTGCATCCCATAGTATGTTACTGTCTATCTCGACTTTTTCCAATCAATTATTTTTGTAGATAAAATCGAAGAAAAGCAAAACGAAATATTTATTAATTATTAACGAGGTGTATGCGTTTATGTCTTAGAATGGAGTGCAGTGAATGTGTCAAGGTGATTGCTGTATATGAGTAACTGAGCAAATATGACTGAAGACGGTAATAATAATAATAATAATAATAATAATAATAACAATAATAACATTAGCGATATTGAATATTTTTGAGAAGCGAGAATAAAAAAGAATTACTGGTAAGAAAGGAAAGAAGCGAGGTGGTCTTAGTAATCCAAATGTTATTCAACGATGGGACGCTATTATTTTTTTTTAAATTGTTTTTCCTCTTCATGCTTTTTTTAAAGTGATCAATTGCACGTCAAATAAACGGAAGAAAATAAATGTTGTTTCATGTACTGCTAGAGCTTGTTAACCAATTGTTCTGATCATTTAAGTATTAGTTACGAGTTGGGAATTACCAATATATATATATATATATATATATATATTAAAAATTTCAATGAAGACCAATAAAAGTAATAATTACACATCTAACTAAAGTTGATGTTCCTGAATCAGATTATTATTTTTTTTATTAGATGAGTAAGTATTGTCACGTATTGTAGATTGATCATATTCAAATTCCTCATCGTCTATATACATCAACTTCATTTTTACTCGTCTCGACGATATTTATCTACAGGATATATTAGCTCGCAATAGTTATGACAACACTCTTCTTTCTTTATCATTGTTCTTTTACCTCTTATATATATATATATATATGTATATGTGTGTGTGTATATGTATATATATCTCATAGATTCGAGTATCAATAGAAATCTTTGTCACTGATGAGAAAATAAGACAAAGAAAACTAAATTAGTTGAACATCATTTTGTTTAGGTCGTGGTGGGCTTTGTCTGAAGAGTAATACATGTAGATGTTTATTCTGCCATCACACATGATCATTAGTTTACTAAATCGGACAACGACAGAGTGAAGAGTAAATATACATTGCTACTCCTTCACACTTAGTACTAGTACATAAGAGACGCCCACAAGTGTGTAAACGTTGAACTAAACAGGATGAACAATATGGCAATAAGAAAAGATTTTTTTAATACAAAGAGACAAAGACTCAAATAAAGAACATTAAATGATACACACTAAAAAGGTTAATACATTAGATTCGTCTCGGCTTGATAGAGTATGTGGGCGGTCTGCCCATATCAATTAGCATCATAGGTAACTCTCTTCTCCTCTCTATCGATAATTATGTGCCTATTAGCATATGCAAAAAAGAAAAGATGAGGGGACTTCTCTCTGTCCCTCTCTCCACCTCGATATCGAGTTGAAAAGTTCACAGAGAAGTGCGCACATATACATATATCATTGATAGTATGTCTATGTATGCTTCTTTTCATCGATTATCTTTATTATTTGGCTAGTTCAATATTTCGATTATTTTATTATTCGATAATTTAGTTGAATTCAAATAATCATATCGATATGACCTTTCCATTACTGCCAACTTGTATCCATTTGACAATCTTTTATTGTTGGTTGTCATGCCGAAACAAAATGTATGGTGTAATATCTGAGTCAAGACGCGACCATAGAAAAGAACACAAATATGAACTGACTGGACAGAGCATAACGGGCCAGAGCAGAGAAAGACAGAGAGAGAGAGAGAGAGAGAAAGAAGAGGATTTTTTATTCTGCGTGTATATAAATTGAAGTGCGTGCAGACAAAGTCGTATATGTTATTGGTAGTAAGGAGCAATATTGGTAACTAGAAGACTACAACTAAGCTAGGTGATTTACTACTAGAAAGGAGTGGTAAGTCGTATTAATGACATAAATAATCTTTTCTTCCATACATAGATTTCACAACAAAAATTGTCTCTAAATTTAAGAATAAAAAGTAGAAAAAAGCAATTTCTTTTTTTTTTTGAAGTTTTACATTTATTAAGCTGACCTTTCAAAAGATATGTATTTCACATATCATGTTATGAAACTGAGCTCGTTCTCTCCCTATGGCTCTCGTTTTTTTTCTAATGATGATAATCATCATAAAGGTAATGGAGTGAGAAAAAGAAAAAAGAAAGAAAAAACGCAATAAGGCCAAGAAATGGAGGTTTCGTGTCATTCCATTTCATTTCTTTTTTAGGTCCTTCTCGATTCTTTTCTTTTTTTCTTTCTTCTTTCGATTACAGTAGATTTGTGTCCGAAAAAGAGTGTGCTTAAGCTTTTTTTCGTCTCTTTCTCTCCTTGAATTAAGTTTTTCTTTTAGGTGTAGCCTAAAAAAATCGAGAATACCGCAAATCATCCAATTCAGTGCACTATGATGAATATACAAACATACTTGAGAGAACGAGTGCGCTTACCTGTTTAAAAATTCCAAATATTGAATATGCATTTCTTTCTTCCTCTCTCTCTCTATTTCTCTCTTTTTCGTGTATGTTGAGTGATGCAATCGTGAACTCAGGGAAAGCGAACGAAAACGAGACAAAGCAAAAGGGAAGAATTGAAAATTCGTCGTAGTCGAACCACTTCCATCAACACAGGCATTGAATTGCATTCATATTTTCTTTTTTACCTTTCCTCTCTCTCTCTCTCTCCTTCTCGTTGTGTCTTCAGTTACATATACACTACCTTTTTTTTTGCTTGCTTGGCTTGCGTGTCGTCGCCGCTTCGTTTGCGTATGTGTGATGCCATGAGTTGCAGGAACGAGTACGGCCTGTTTTTTTCTTCTTCTTCTTCTTCATCGACACAATCGTCGATAGTTTGGTCGTAACAACAAACGGTCGGTATACGGAACATATCTTATTCAATGGAGTATCACCATCCACCCGTGATTATTTCAACGACACCCAACAATGTCCTCGGTGTGTAGTTCATATCTATGTATCTGTAAATAAATATATATATATATATATATATATATATATATATAGTATACATATATATACTATATATAGATAAATATACTTAAGCGAACGTCAAGGTTTACTAACAGGATTATGAACTTGTCTTCTAAGCGAGTATAAATAACCTTCAATATAAACGACAGTCGTATGCTTTGTAAAGGATTGTGTTGTAGCTATAAAAAGAAAAATGAATTTATAATAGACACAAGAGTTTTTCAAGAGAACTTTATTCTTCTTTTCTTTGCTTTTTTCATCATCGAAAAAATTAAAAAAAGAAAGACAAGAAACGCTCTTTCTGACCTATAAAATCAATTTCTTTTTGATTTTCCTTATCAAATTGACCTTATCCTATCGTAAATAAAATAAAATAAAATAAAATAAAATAAAAGGAAAAAGCAATCCTTCTATATATCTATTATCTATACTAGCCCATCAAGAAGAAGATTGGAAGATCATGCAAGTAATCAATAATAAAATTCGCGATGATATTGTTAAAAAATATGCTCAATATACAAAACGTGTTAATGGTGAAATGATTAAAGGTATACAATAAAAAACTTAAAGAAAAGAAGTATTTATTTTAAATTTAGTGATGTATGAGTGGTTTGAGCGCGGTGATCGTCGAAATCGTCAACAAACCTCGTACGATATACATGCAGATAAACATTTTCGTCTTGAAATAAGTAAAGATACATTTGAACAATTTAATGATCGATTACCACGTATGATTAAAAATTTTTTTTTATTTATTTTTTTTATTCAAATAATAAGGTTTTTCGTCTCTCTATTAGATGTACGACGATTAACATTTGAACAATTTTGCGAATTATTAGCACCAATTATTACAGGTCAATATAATGATTATCAACTACGACGAACATTTGAAACATTAGATTCTGATAATGATAATTATTTAAATCAACAAGAAATAGAAAATTTACTTATTGTTGTCGGTCGATCAGAATCAAATTATAAAATATCAGACATGATTGGACGCTTGACAACACGTAAAAAACTTAGTTTCGAAGGTAAAAATTACTTTTTGTGTTGTTTGTGTTGTTTGTGCAATTTGTTGTTGTTTTTTCTTCAAAGATTTCAAGCAATTTATTAACAATGGCTTTGCTCGCGAATTATTAATGCCCTCATGTAATAATGGATATGGAAATCGTTAAGTGAAAAATCTCGAATGCTATTTTTTTAAATTCTATGTATATGTATACGCATGCAGCCAAAAACCGACCTTTTTTCTTTTTCGCTTTGTCTCGTAGTGTTCGTTTTTTTCTCGAAGCTTCTTCTCTATCTTCTTAATTTGCTTGTTTTTTTTCTTCTGGAATGTCTGTCAGATTGTTTTCGATTTTATTGGGCATAGGGACAGATCTGAGACACATCCCGCTTACCTTCCAACATTCTCGGTGAAACTATCATTCATGCGTATCTCTATATATTCTATATACATATATATATATATATATTTTTCTTCTTATGTATAATGAATGGCTTGCTTCAGTGTATGTATGCGCGTTGTTTTATTCAAGATAAGGGAAATATATTAAAAAATAAATAAAAAAAGTGTTTTATGTTGGTGCTATGATGACTAATGCTGCTGCTCGTATCGCGTTTTTTTGTGGTCTATGTTTTTTCTTTTTTGATTGTACAAAGGTATTGTTTCTTTTTTCTTTGGATGATAATTATAAAAAGAAAGAACAAGAGAAACATGAAACATATTTGTTCTTATTTTGAAAATTAATTAAAAAAAAGAATCTAATTGCTTATTATGGAGAAAACGACTGTAGTTGTTAGTGGGAAAAAATAGTGTTCGGTACAAATGATTAATATGTTTTGCTATGTTATTTGAATATTAGACTTTTAATCCGAATGGATTAAAAATAAGTATTCAGCTATCAAAACTTTTTTAAAGGTTTCTTTCATCATTCCTTGCATATTTACGTTAAATAAATATTGACAACAACAATTGTCTTAATGACACAACAAATCTTGCACAAGTATTTGTGAAAATATGAAAATCGGCAGAAAAAATATAAACTTATATCGATAATTATACAATGAACGTGCACATTCGCTAATACACTATCAGCGATTAATAAAAATCTATGCTACTCAACAAAGGTGGAAAGTACGAACTATTCCTCTTTTCGATTTTAAAAATAAAACAAATAATACGACATATTTCAAATACTTTTATGAATAGTATCCCCAATCATCATATTAAATTTTGTGTAATGGTATGCAAAAAATTGTGTTTCAATGAAAAGATTAATTTATATTTCGATGAAAATAATGTTTGATGTTTTTCATTCATTCTTTTTCAACTCAAGTGGTTTTTATTTCATAGGCTTCGTTTCGATCAAATAGAAAAAAATACGTATATAATTAAAAAAAATGTACGATGAATGATTATATTCGAATAAATATTTATTTCATTACATATTTTTTTAATGTCAATAGAAAGAGTCATCGTAGTTATTGATTTGTTACATTCAGTAGTAGAATGACTTGAATTGTGAAAAATATGATACATTAATTGTGTAAAACTTTCTAAAAAACTTGTGATCAATCTATAACAATAATTATTCGTCAGAAAATCATTTAAAAGAAATTCTAGAATGCTTCAAATACGCTTTATATACGTCAAAATGAAATAATTGATTAATAGTTTAAAGGTGAAATAAATTAAAGAAGTCAATCGAATTAACTTTTTATATTTTTATTATATTTTTACACTTTCAAGATAAAACTTGAATAGAAGCAAGATAGTGTTCAATCATTTCTACAAATTTTAGTGGTTCAGCCATATCCTCTTGAAAATAAGTATCAATCATTTATGTTAGTGAATATTGTTTTTTAATACGTAATCATGAAGACAGTAGAATTTTCAGTTGTATGTTTATGATAAAAGATCCTAGTGTAAATAAATCTTGTAATTGAGTACTACATCTTTTATTGATTGAAACGATCTATCTTTGTTATAATATTACACAGTATCTAAACTTGTCCATTGCACATCATTAAAACTAACAAATGTCCATGTTTGAAATCAATACATTTAACTAGTTCTTATTTACTAATTAATTGCGTGCATGACATCATTAATTAACACCATAATAATGTGCAAGTTCATTTGAAGATTTCTATGTTAATTCTATACTTATTTCTCAATGAATTAGTACTTACGAAAGATTTTTCTAAAAGCATAATATATTATTTCAGTTGACTATGTACAATTATTATTATAACTATAATTTTATTTATATACTTTATTAGATATGAGAAAAAAAATTAAACTAGTTAATTATTTTATTTATTAATCGAAAACTAAGTCTTGTTGATTTTTCAATTAAAACTATATATCTGATTAGAGTTTGAATTTCAATGTCGATATGAAATAACATTTATTTGTGATAAATGAACAAACTTTTTGAAAATATCCTCGAATGAAAATGGGAATAGAATTAGAAATTAGTTTTAGAAGTGGATATTATGTATTTCTAAATAAGAAATTTCATTCAAATCACATTTGCTCATCAAACGCAATATTTTTCAGAGTATTCTATTGATAAAATAGAAAATAAGAAATAATCATTTTATAATTGTGTTGAAATTAGAATTAGAAACATAGACGGATTTTATACAGTTGAAACCAAGAAAGTTACAAAAAAAACATTCATGTAAGATTTGATGATCTTAAATTGTGAAACAATGCTTTTTTATGTCCTAGGTACGTTTTTCTATGACAATCGATTATAGCTAGACTATTACGTGAAAGCAAAATTATATTAATAGAATAGAAAAAAGAATTTGTTTATTACGAATTAATTATTTCCTGTTTAAAGCAAAGTCTAAATCTTAATGTTAATTTTGAACTTTTTTGTTAAATTTTGCTCATAACTGCACTAATGTTCTGCGCATTTGGAGAAAGCAATATAGAATGATAGCATCGAATAATATCTGGAAAGTCTACTACAAATCGATACTCGCTGTTTATTTTAGAAACTTTACATATAAACTACGAAGTAGTGAAATGACAAACTAAATGAAGAAATGAATCAAATGTAAATTTTCTATTTCAAGCGTTCTAAGTATGTAACATAGATTTATCAGCGATCATTATTTGAATTCGAACTGCTTTGAAATTCTTTCATATTGAACTACTATATAAACATAATGATAATTACCTTGTGCAAAATGTTTTCTTTTCAAATGTTTGTCGAAATCGACCTAGCATTCGTCGTTGTATTTTTAGTAGTATGGCATAAATATTCCATGATATGCAGGAAATCAAATAACAACAAACATAAGAAGGAAAAACTAAGATTTATATCGATATACTAAATAAATTTAGTCGATTGCAAAATGATCGAGAATTATTTCTAAGTGATTAAAGGAGAAGCTGCGAATACATCTTTTCTGAATAATCATTAACTTACTAGCCACGAAAAATCCTTTTTAATTCAGATACAAATCTCAAAGCCTATGTTTTCAGAATGTTGTCATAGTGATAACAAAAAGAAAGGAAGAAGATATTTGTCAGATGCGAAAACCCATACATGATAAATATTAAGAAAGATAATAAAGAAGAGAAAAGGAAAACAGCAGTAGAAAGATATATGTGAATATTTAACCATTGAGATAACGAGAGTAAATATTTGATATTAAGTTTGAAACATAACTAAAAATCTATCCATCATTATTATATACTTGTATATTTTATTCAAAAGAGATGAAAATATACAATTCGTATGTTTCATGATAGTAGTTCTCAGCGTTTAGCAAGCAAGATAAACTAGTTTGAATATCAAAGAGATGAAATTTTTTCTACTCTGATCAATAATCTTTATTTCTTTAAAACTTCGATGCAGATTTATACTCTGCATAAAAAATATGATACAAGTCTTTCTTCTTTAAGATTTTTTATAGAACAATTATTAATTATTTTCAAGATTCGATTTCGATTGAGAATAATTATTAACCGAAAATCTAAACAACCTTGATACCCATCACGCATTCGAATGCAATCAGTTTTTATTTAATGAATATTTAAATTTCGTTTTTTACATTGGGGCGATGCTTTGTAGGTATTGACCGATTGATTTGATGGAATAGTTTTATTTCTCAGCATGAATCATGATGTAAAACCATCTTGCTTTGTCATGCACAAGAACAAAAAATAAAAGAAAAACTCGCATTTAATTGTTATGATGCAATGAGTATAATTTTGTTTAATACCAACTGTATTTTAGCATGATGAATAGTTTGAAAAGGTGATTAATTAATTTAATTAAGAAGAATCGATATTTTATTTATTTTTACAAGTTGATACTAATCAAAACAACGCAAGTATGCGGACGTCTGCGCCAATCCATGTTGAATACAAGTAGATGTAATATACCAGCATCCATTATTATAATGACACTGAAATAGTTTTATCGAAAAACTAAACACATGACTAAAAAATGCAAGTATTATTTATCTAATGACGAAATGAAGTTTTAAATGAATAAACTAACTTATTAGTTAGTTATAGTTAGTTTGATTTTAATATTGAAAGAAAAAGATCAATGAACTAAGCAAACATTAGTAGTTATCGAGCATTCAGTTCGGATTTAAGATTGTGATACATTTACTCAGTTGTATATATAACTGAGTAAATTATAATTAGCATTCACTTCTTTTTAATGAAAAATTGTTTGCAATAAGCTATTGAGTGTTATGTCGTGCGAATTTCGCAAATTTTTGTCATCATTTCTTTTTATCTTTTGAATTAATCTTGGCTGAATCAATAGAAAAGCATTGAACTCAAAAAATTACATTATACATATTTTCATGGTAGTTTTCAGCTAAAAGAGAAAAACTATAGTGATGTGTTCCATGATTAAACAATTTTTCCTTTTTTTTTTCAATAGATATATCTAACTTTATTTGATATCAAGCAAGATCATTTTCTTTTCTTCGTACAATAAGATAATTTCTTACGTTCGTTGAATTCAGTTGACAGACATATTTGTATGCACATAAAATAAGAATAAATCAATGGAATTAGAAAATACCTCATCAATAGTCAAGGAGGTTTCAAAGAATATTAAAATATAATTATTTGCAGAGAGATATGATATTCTGAGTATCGTTAGGTAACGAAAAGAAGAGTGATGTATTTCTCCTAAAATGAAATAAAGTTGATTTCTTAAACCAAGGATTTAATGGGATGTTTCAAAACATCGATCAAAAATCAAGACTAAATTAATGCTATTTGAAGAAAATCATTCGCAATCAAAACATTTTAGTGATTGCTTACTAAAATGAATAGAAGACTATTTTTTTTCAATATATGACACTTATCATTTAAACCCGCTTAGATATTTAGGTGTACAAACTATAGCAGTTCTTTTAATGAGTTTTACAACATATGCTTTAGTTTCAGACTACCACCTCATTGATGTTTCCTTACGAAAGATGTCCATTTAAATATCTTAGAATGAGTTTGAAAAGTATATCTCACGCCAGTGATCAAAAATTTAAATTTATTTCATAGTAATCTTACAGAGAACTTTAGTTTTACTATGAAGTCTACTACAAGCTGCGACGAACATGAATATTACTAAAGTATCTGTCACATCCGATGACAGAGACTCAAGGCTTCTGATCTAGATACAACAACGCTTTTAAATCGTGTTTTTGAAAAAAAGAATGTCGGTTACATTTTTTAATATGATACAATATTGGTCTATCAATGCAACACTTTTATTGTCATATGTTTCTTTTATAGATTTAATGAAAATAAATGCTAACAATTTGTTTGTGATGTTCCAATAATGTTAATGATTATTTCAGAGTTTTCAAAAGTCTTTCCTACTAAACTTAATTATTTATTTTTCGTCACTCATTACCAGTGTTAAATAGAGTAGATAATCCTATTACCCTTTTTCTTCGTAAAGCTTTGTTAGCAGCAAAATCCAGATCATTATGACCGAAATACTTACTGCCAGTAATTAGTTTTATCATCCTTCAGCTGATGTTGAATTCTTTCATATCAGTCATTGTGACATTGGAGTTAAGAGCTACTGATTATTTTTGCTCGCACGAGTCAAATTGAGAACTTAAATAGCGTATTGAAAGAATCGCTTCAGTACGATCAGTGGATTTGTTATATTAGCTTCGGACTTTAATTTGTTCAGCAAAAGTATTGTTGTAAACTATGATAACATCAAATAGTTTTTCATTGTTACGGTTTTCATTGGAAGTGAGAAGAAAAAGCTTAATCACATGAGACTTGTCTGAAAATGTTTTTTTTTCGATATTATTGATTCTTCATTACAATTTGTTATAGTTTCGAATTATGGTTATTTTCAGTTTTTACCTGAACTCCGCTCCAAAGCACAGATTATTCTCCGTATGATGTAGCTTTGATACAAATAATATCCGAGGCATAAGAAAATGCCTCCATTCTTTGAATTCTATAGAAAAAAAGACTAACAATTTTCAAATATAATCGAGATAATTTCATGTACTATTTATTTCATATCCTAACAAAAAAATCAGTCTTCATTGAGAATCGTTTATTCCTAGCTATTTCTTTAATTAAATATTGTCTACGAATTAAAATATTAATAGCATGATTATTCAATCAATTTCACTATTTGAAATTCATAAATTATTCATCGGCAGTAGAACATATAGAATGAGTAAATACATGTATATAGTTCTATTTCTATTGGAACAAAAAAGATTTCTATAACTTTTAATAGACTATAGCCACGTGATTCACGATACTTATTCTTGTTCTCTATTCCAAACATTTATGTTGAGAATGTAAAAGTAATCGAAAATATAATTTTCTTGTCAGATATATTCTATGTCATAATGATTTAAATATTTAGGTGAATGAAATCTTTGTATCATGCTGAAGCATTCTTTAGTCTATCAATATTTCTATCATTTAGATCTAGATCAAATTCTCATCTCATTACTATAGAACGTTAAACAAACTGACAGAACACAGATAAACTGGAAATAAAAAATTTCCCTAATACGCGTTTTGTACCATATTTAACGTTTAATTGAATATTTTTCACTAGAAAACATATTTTTACTGTCGTTAGTGAGAGATTAGATAGTATAAATTCGTGACAACTACCATTTTATAAAAGGAAATCCTTTGGTTTCTATCCAATCATTTCACTTATATCATTCATTACAATTACTTTGAAGCTATTCTCTTGACAGATATCAAGTCAATGCTATATTTACATGAATAGCAAGGAAAACTTGTGTATCTATATTTACAATTGTTTTGTCAGAAGATTTCGAGAAAAAAAATATTTCTTTAGTTTCTTTCACAAATACTGTCGTTCCATCGATTTACGTTACATTTCATAGGCCCATGAAAGATGAAAATTTTTATTTTAGTTTTCTTAGTTCATGCGATGGATTAAAGATATATATATATGTCAGAGTTGACTCTAAAATCCAGTTGCCTTTTAAAGGCAACTAGTCGACTTTAAAATTTAAGAGTCAACTAGCTGTCTTTAAAATTGAAGAGTCAACTAGCTCCATCCTAGTTGACTATAAAATTTTAAAGACAACTAGTTGACATTAAAACCAACTAGTTGACTTTAAAATGTATAATCATAAAGTTGTTATTGATATGATAAAGAGTATTTTAATCAATAGATGAGATTGAGGGTGTGGGAGTGGGTATGGGTGTGGGTATGGTTTCGAGTCTATCCCAGGTCGAACATTCCGGTCCCCGGATCCCGTAGGATACTCCAGGGAATATGCGGGAAAGTCGCCATATCCTGCAGGAAAACATGGGAAATCGTTGGAACATGGAAGCAGTATTCCGGCCAAAAATACGGCCGGACTTTTCCGGCGAACTCCTGCCAAGTTCCGGTGCTTTCCGGTAGGAATTGATCGGAAATCACCGAAAAAATTTCCAACCGGAATACTGCTTCCACAAAATCAACGGAACTACTCGGAACCGGCCGTTTCCAGGTCGGACTGTTCGACCTGGGTAGCCCACGCCCACACCCACACTCCACCCTTTTTCATATGTTTCAGTTGTTATCAAGTACTTCGCTGGTCATTTAGTATCTAACTCATTCAACTAAGCATCTAGCTTTGAGTAGAAAGCCGCCTTCATTATTAAATGAAATGATGGTTTGATAGTAAATAAATAATTCTTTGTTAACTTCAGATCGAAAAGTTTCCATCAGTTAAACAAATTCATTATCGATTAGTGCATAACAACTTTATGATTATACATTTTAAAGTCAACTGACTCCATCTTAGTTGATTTTAAAATCAACTAGCTCCATCCAGTTGATTTTAAAGTCAACTAGTTGATTTTAAAGTCAACTAGTTGATTTTAATGTCAACTAGTTGTCTTTAAAATTGAAGAGTCAACTAGCTCTATCCTAGTTGACTATCAAATTTTAAAAACAACTAGTTGACTCTTCAATTTTAAAGACAACTAGTTGCCTTTAAAAGGCAACTGGATTTTAGAGTCAACTCCGACATATATATATATATGAAAACATAAGGATTACTTGGATCAATCAATCTCACCTAAGCTTTGTTCCAGAAGACCTATTAAACAATTGAAATCTCTTAAGTAAGCCTAATCGTAATAGTCTTTCTTTTATGAGTCGTACATAACGTGTCTTTGCATATAGATCTTTCTCAATAGAACTTTAACCTGCAAGAGTTTTTTTTTATGTAACCGAACGATGAATACTGAAAAGAGAGTGTTCATGAATGAATTATGTTGAAAATTGCTTAATCATAATAATAGCTTTTTTCCGAAAAATATAATATATCGAGTAGCTAAAAAAGAATTATATGAATATTGTATAAAATCTAAATGAAAAGAGACAAATAAGAAGTTCATTTGATAACTAAACAATATGTGTCAATTGAATGTAGTAAGATAGAACTCAATCAAAAATATTTATTCTATAGTAGACTTTTCATGTTTGCTTTTTAAAAGGTTACTATCATATAAAGTATTTTAAATTGTTAAATATATAATAGCATATGCTTTTTCTGTTGTTTTACTTCACTGTAGAAAAATTAAGAATTTAATTAATCAACGATAAAGTATAATAAATATAAATTAAATAGGTGAAGAAATTTATCAGCAGAACTATCTAACTAACATCAAACTCGCGTATCACTCCCCGCTGTCATACCAAATAGAAAATATCTCAACCATTGATTCTATGAGTGACCTTGTTTTTAGTTGTTTAATAACGGGTACTCTGTTTTTCAAACACCCATAGCATGTTCACGTAGATAATTAATATGTGCAAATCGAGTCATATGACGTACTTTTTTTTCTATCTGCACTCATCATCTAAAATCAATTATTTAGTAAGACGAGCATAAAATAAAATATCTCAACCACGAGGCAAAGAAAAGTGTTACAAAAAACATGAAAAAACATGAAAATAGTATACAACGATTTGATGAAAAATTTAAAATACTATGCTGGTATTTGATTTTGGTTTCTGATATTCTAGAGCATATGTTTTATTCGTAAAAGAAACTCTTTTCAAGATTATTCTTATCAACTTCCCTCTGTAATTGTCATATATAATTATATTTGTAATTTCTATCGTTGTACTATTGGAACTTCAAAAGACAACAAGAATAGATCATTTGTTTTACGAGAATGATAATAATATATGTAAGCAAACTTTTAAAAGATAATTGTAGAAAAGAACATCAAACATCAAATATAAAAATTAAAATATAGCTTGTCATTCATAAAAGCCTGGTTAATTAAGCTCAAATAATAAATTCATATAAAGAATTATACGTCAAATATTCGACAAGCATTGATATTGATTACCAACGAGTGAATATTTGTCTGTATATTTCAATAGAAAAGCCTTCTGATATAGTTTAATGTAGTCATTTATATTTAGCAAATCAGATTTAAAGGTAGAGAAACATTGTAAAAGGATTAGAGAACTACTGATAGTACGTTATAGACAAAAAACGATAGTCTTTATTTGATCCGTGACGATTACCGAGAATTTAACTAAGAAAATTGTTGAACAAACATAAAAAGTTCAAGCCAATATGCAATGTGTTTGACAATATTATAGATAGTTTATGCGAAAATATTCACCAAGATACAGTCATCATTTTCCCGTAAAATAGATCTTGGACACATGTTTTTTGATGGCATTGATCAACGCAAACACACCACTCTTTTCATCATCTTCAAGAAGTCTTAATGCCTTGTCACGAACCTTTTTCAAATGTTTCTTGCTAATTTTGGCTAATTCTACCATATCGTCAGTACTTAATAACATATAGAGAAGACAACTCCATTGTTCTTTGGTTAAACCTTTTCTAATAACGATTTTTTCGACTTTATCATCAAGTAGCCTATTACCACCAGTGACACTGTTATGTTGCTCTTGATGTTGTCGGGTATCATTGTGCCAATCATTTTGACTTTGTAGCTCAACAGTGATAACGGTGCGCTTAAATAAATCAACAAGTTGTGTAACAAATTCGATGCATTCATTCAATTCAATCTGTTGTGCCTGTAAGCCAGTTTCTCGCTCCAATCTATTTCCAAAATCATATGCATAACCGGTAATAGTATTGATAGTATTTTCATTATCGCTACTTTTATAAGTAGTCTCACGAGATTATTTTGTCGTACGCGTCTTTTTTTTACTATTGCATGTTGAATATAATAGATCTTCAGCCATTTTTGACACTTTAAAAAATACAAAAGTACTAATTTCCAAATCTAAACTGTATTTGAAATGCAGTTAAATTTATCTAAGACATACAATAAACCAAACAATATTATTATTTCTCATAAAATTGGCACACTACTTCGTTCATACATTTAGTAGCAAATATGTTGTCTCTGCAATAGTTGACTTTATCTTTTGGAATATATTCCTTTTTTCTCTATGTTTTTCAATGCTCACCAGTTGGCAAAATTTCTACTTAAATAATTTACAAGAGAGCTATATAAATTCAGTAATACTATTTCTTTTCAACAACATTTTATATTTATATTAATTACTAAAACACTTACATAAGAGATAGAGAAAATTGGTCACATTGTCTTAAAACTTGACAAAACCTAAAACAATTACAACAATAGTAATATCCGTTTTTTTTTTCGTGTGGATAACGCTGATGGAACAGTTAAGTAGCCAGCACGATGTATCAAATGACAAACATCTTTTATCAATCATCTATATACGTATATATATATAAAAGGTCTAGAAAAAACTACCAACTTCATATGCTCTTCATGTGTTTGCTATTAGAAATGTGTTTATGTAGAAGAAAGTCTTACTTACACTTATTGAAGGCTCATTTTTGTGTACTCAAAAAAAGAGAGTATGTTATAGAATCGGTCAGTGTGCCCGGCGTCCGGTCGTTTATTCGATAACTCTTCACAATTACATTCGATTGAGCTGAAATTTTGTGCACGGAATTGTCTCATCAATATTCAGGTCGAGTTCGAAGATGAGAAGGATCCGTCAAGAAATGGCTGAGCTATCGAAAACATTGTCATTTTTGATCAGACCATCCCTGAGGAGGGGTACAGGGATTTTTCAAAAAAACATTTTCCTCAGAATTTATCCACAACATATATAAATCGACTCAGTTTTTTTAACGCTGATTCTGAATCTGATATTAGTTTTGAACCAAATCGTAACTTTCTAACGAAACATCGCCTGAAAAACGTCTCAAAATGCACAAAAACTGTATCCAGAAATCAAATTGCCCAGTTTCTCATGATGATTTTGGTGTTCCGACATTCTAGAATGACTTATATGTCCCATGCACTTTTTGCAGTACACATAACTCTCGGATGAAATCCGAAGTTTCCACATTTATTTTAATTTTTTTTTGACTAATTTTCGTTTAACTTTGAAGCATGTTTTTCAAAGTTAACTTGAATGCTGCGAAAATCGCTTTTAGTGAACTTAATAAGTATCGCACAATCGCACCTAAGGAAGTACTATCTATGTAGGTTAATCAGCTGGTGCAGGTAGAGTCGTAATTGTATAATCTCACAATAGGTGACCATGATACATATGAAATAAGGTTTTCATATAGATAGACCAGACATCGAAAAATTATGAAATTTTTTCATTCGAATATTCTAATTTTATAATTAGCTATCAACGAAATTTTTGAATTCAAGAACAATAAAACTAATAATTATAATTGCCTAGTGAATCGATAGTATCCGGTTTCGAAATAGCTCCATAGACTGATAATTAAGAGGGTTGCTTTTTTAAATTCCCGTATCTATTCGAATTCATTTAACTTGTAGTATAAAGTATGAGTAATCAATCATCCATTGATTGTACCAAGGCTTCTGTAATTTGTTCATTATGAACAGTTTCTATATCAGACAAGTTTTTGAATAAAATAGAAAGTGACCAGAGATGTAACCTCGTGAATTCTACATGCGAGTAGAGATGTTTATAAAGTAAGCTCAACGGTACTTCAGTGTTAGTTGTTGACAAATTTGATTTTTTTCATATTCATGGTTTTACTTGTAGTTACTTGGCTGGTTGATTCTTCAAGAATATCGATATTAAGAATTTGTTTTTGTAACATGACTATGAGAACCAATAACAAAATAGATAGCTAACCAGGTATTCAAAATAAACGGTCTAAATGATTCAGTGTGGTGTTTGAAAAATATGATACCAAAAAAGAAGCATCATGTTGTTCTTTCACAGTACAAAAATAATAGCTCACATCTTTAATTAGTGAAACAAAATTTATCAAGCACATTAAGATTTTTTTGTTTCGTTTGACAATCAATGTTTAGTATTTGGCAACTAAGTTTTAAAAATCTTTGATAAAATATTCATTTCAATAAGAAACTATATCTATAAATGTAATTTATACTGTATTTAATAAGTATTATCAATTAGATAGATGAACGTTTTTTATTAAAAGTAAAAAATCTTCATGTAGCTGGTACAAAGAAACATCATTCCAAAATGTATCTACGATAGTGAGCTGCACCTATTAAAATAATTTAAAACATTCATTATATTGAATAAATGACAGTGACAGATCTCAAATCCATAGAAAAATAAATGTGGAAACTTCGGATTTCATCCGAGAGTTATGTGTACTGCAAAAAGTGCATGCGACATATGAGTCATTCTAGAATGCCTGAACACGAAAATTATCATGAGAAACTAGACAANAACTCAGCCATTTCTTGACGGATCCTTCTCATCTTCGAACTCGACCTAGATATTGATAAGACAATTCTGTGCACAAAATTTCAGCTCAATCGAATGTAATTGTGAAGAGTTATCGAATAAACGACCGGACGCCGGACACACTGACCGATTCTATAGTGTACTCTTTTTTTTTTTGAGTACACAAAAACAGCATATTTTTATTATGCAAAATCAATCCATATTTTACAACATGGTTTTATTTTCAAACAATTAGTTCAATTAAGATATAATGTCTTTCGAATATCCATGTCAATACTATTCCTGCACGAAACAGGCTCACAGGGCGGCACAATTTCAGCTAGCTATTCTTGGTTTTTCCATGAGGTTTACTAGAATATAGGTTGTTTGCTATGTAAAGTCTGAAAATATAGCCATAGAAAATTTATTGAATTCTATATCTAATTTTTTTTCTACACTTCTATAGCTTTTGCTGAATTTGTGTTTCATTATTTAAAATCATTGAGCATATCACTTGGTCTAAAATACAAAAATCTTTTGTTTTTTTTCAATCATTTCTACCTTTGAAGAACCTCTAACTGTTTTAGTTAATAAAACAAAGATAGTGCATGAGTATTGCAACCAAAAATGTTCAAAAGGATATCCTTTGACTTAAAACCCATTTGTGAAACAGAGCAAATTATTAAAATTTTGGCATCTTACAGAATTTTCTAACTTAACTATGTTAAGAGGAATTTAAAAAAATATTCTCCAGTCTAGAACAATAACACATCACGACCTGTATGGGATGCCCATGGTTTACGTATATTCTGAATGGATATAATCTACAACCCTTAATCAAGTACTATTCGACGAATTCAAAAACATTTGCTCATTACTGTATATACAAAATTACTGTAAACCAAAAGATTTCTACGAAAATAAAACAATGAATAGATCATGTTTTTTCAGCATAGACGAAAATCAAAAAGAGCTATTCCTTCAAACTATCACGCATACGATTATGTAAGTATAAAAATGTAATTAATCAAGACTTCTTCGATGTAAATTGAATACATTATCATAGTTCATCGCCTATATTTAAAATTTGAATAAATAAGTAGTTTACATAAATGTGTACATATATATATATATATATATATTATAATTCTACTTTCATATTTTCTCAGTACACACAGTGTATACGCTTATAAAAAAAGCTAACTTAAACAAACTAAACACAAGCACACTTTAATATATATATATATATATATACACAAATGAATCCCATAAGGAAAAGAAAGTAGAAGTCTCTATTTCACAAACAAAAAATAGATAGATAGATCTAGTAAATTTACAAGAGTTAAATTTTCAACTGAAACAAAAAAAAATAGAAACAAAACAAAATCACACACACACACAGTTCAAATTAGCTGTTGAAAAGGAAAATGTTGGGCTGTTTGGTGATTAGATAACATGAAATAAGGTGGTGGTGGTTGTAGTGGTGGCAGCGGCGGAGGAGGAGCAGTAGGAATCCATTGAGTAAACGGTGTTGGTGGGGACGATGAATAAAAAAAAGGAAGTTTTGGTGATGGTTGTTGTTGAGGAGACATTATATTTTGTCCAGTGGGCAAAAAAGCATTGGCGCCATTAGGTGAACAATTCATTGACTCCATGCAAACACGTGGTATCATCGAGATTGGATGAAATCCTAATGAATATAACATTAGTAATTAAAAAAGAAGAAAAGAGATGTGAAAATATTTTACCTGAAACATGCTGTTGTGGTCCTGAACCAATCAATGAATGTGATGGGGTCTATTTTTAAAAATAATGATTCAGAAGAAAATTCTATTGAGAAAGAGAAAAAAACATACCATAATGACAAATGGAGCTTGGCCAGCAAAAAGTCTGAAAATATTCACATCCAAATTTCATTCATTGAAAATTTTGAAAAATAATAATACATACTTGTTCGATGAAACATCATTCATCATATTTTGTTGTATTTGTTCATTGGTTAGTCTTGGTGAAATTTGTTGTGGAAAAAAGACAGTTGGTTGAATATATTGCTGTTGTTCACCTAATGATTGTTGAGGATACTGATTGAGAAAAACTGTTGGCATTGGTGCTAATATTGGATACGATGAACTATCATTTGTACTTGTATTACTACTTAAACTTCCATTCAATGACAACGTATCTATATTAGATGAATTTATTGTTGCTGAATATCCAGGAAAATAATTTGTTGGATTTGTTGTCCATTCATAATGATCGGTAACATTAACACTAAGACGATGATGCAATTGCATTTGATCAGAATTATTAATTGGCATTAGTATTGGCATTGTTTGATGAGAAGCAGTAGATGGCGAAATCCAATTTGAATTTGACGAATAATTTTCAAGAGGAGGTGAACACAGAACAGTTTGACTAGATGGTGACATCAATGGTGGATATGGACGAAAACTAAATTTACAAAAGTGTACTGTTTTATTCTAAAATATCCGTTAAATGAACATCATTAGCGCCTAGCACACAATATTTTATCTAATTGAATGTTGTTGTTCGATGAAAGATTGGCTCAGTATTTCTGAAATTTTCATTCACTCATTAGACGTGAAAATTTTGAATAAAAAACGGTTAACACCTATTATATAATCTTCGAAAACTAATTAATTAAACTTGTTTTTTTTTCTAGTTAGTTTCACGATCAAGATACAAACGTATTTATTAATAGAAGTGTCTTGAGCAGATGAGTAGTTTGCAAGTAGAAAACGTTTTTTATTTTATCGCAGTAGGAATCCAATTCTTGTATACTTTTTTTTATTCACTCACTTCCGTCTGTGTATTTAATTTCAACGAAAAATATATTTTTCGATTGATCCTGATTATCATCAGAAACGTTCTATTGTAATGTTAACCATTACAAATCATCCATGTTTACTTACACTTTAATATGAAAAAGATTCATTACTCTCAGCTGTTTGAGAGGAGAGTTCTTTGTTATTCATTAAACTTGATCAAATTTAGTTTTTACCGTGCAGCAGATTTTATTTATACTTACAATTGAACTGGTTGATTGTTTCCATAATCGACAATTTGTTGCCGTTGTCTTCGTGATGAACGTTCTTCAAAAAATTGTAAACTTGCATCCACTACATTGAAATTGAAATGAAAAATTTTCTTTTCAGTAAACCTCTAACCACTTACAACACGGTTTTAATTTTCGATGCATATTTGTATGACGTTTTAATTGAGCAAATGTAACTGGACGACGACCAAGTGAAGCAGGAAATTCTAACATTTTTTCACCAGTCGTTTTAGTCCTATGACGAAAAAAAAGCATAGAGAAGATTTCCTATGAATTGAAATGAAAAAAACTACTAACATTGAACCAAATTTAACAAGATAAACATTATGCATATTTGTATCAGCATCTTCGCCGACATAATAAGCAAATAGTTCATCGGAATTCGATAAAGTAACAATGACTCGTCGACAATCTGGTGGATTTATATAAGAAACGGGCAAATGCATTTTAACGCCTACAAAGATAGAACAAAACAAAAGTCTTATTAACTATATATATTTTTCATTTCTTTTCTTTACCAAATCTTTCAATTAATCGATTGTGTGTCATAAATGGAATATGTTGATGTTGTTTGACAATATTTTTATCAAAATATTTTTTAAAATGATCATTCATATAAACATCATACGCAACATTTCGATAAATAGCTGGTTCAAATGCTTTGGCTGTACGATATGGTACAGGTATTAATTCATGGTTTGCTTTCTTTTCTGTTCGATCTGAATGTCTAAAGATAGAAATTTATTTCATGGGGATTAATCGATTCAAATTAGAATTCTTTCTGTAATCTTACTTTTGCATGCTTGCTCCTTTAACGCCATAATAAAGTGTATCAGATTTTCTTAACATAGCTTTTGCTTGCTCAACTACTTTTGGTTGATTAAATACTTCACTGTAGAGAAATTTGTAAACATAAGCTAAAACAAAAACAAAAACAAGATAATATTTACTAGAATATTAAAGAAAATATTGAATTGCCTAGAATGATGTCATATTGCTTAGTGATATTGTTCAGATGGAAATGTACATAACCAAGTACTAATGTGTACACTGACTATTTTTAGAAATAAGACTTCTGTAGGGATTAGTACAGTAAAATTAAAATTGCTATGAAATACTGGTGAATTTCAGAGTAAGTCTCATTGGAAATTGAACACACTAATCCTTTAAATCATTGAACAGAACTCATCAATACCCAGTAAAGTAATTATCTATGTTTGAAAATATACAGTAACTAGTCATAGCATTTATTTTAATATTTCTCCTCAAGTTTATATTCTCTTGTCGAAATAATTTAACGTTGTTATATAATTACTGCGAGTAATCTTGTCAAAACATCACAGACAATTTCTTTTCAAATTCGTATTTATTTTTTCCAAGTTCTTGGATAACATTTCTCACGAAAAGTCAAAAACGCATACCTTGTACAATGCCTAAAAGTCGGCGCCGTTCTTCTGTAATAACTCGATCAAATTGATAACCAATTAATGAAAGCATAATTCTTCTTGAGCCATACTGACATTCAACAGGGTCACGATCTTTACCAGAGTAAACAATAATATGAACGCTAAATGAACAATATTAGATTTGTTGAACCAAAAACAAGATTTGTTTTTCTCGTACCGATAGCATTGTGCGAGTGCTTCCACTTCAAGCATGCCACCTGGTGTCTATAAGAAAGTAAGGGAGATTTTTCTTTATCAGAATTTAAAATTTTTTAATCAACTCACTGTTGGATCTTTTAAATGTGTTAAATATTTTGATAATGACATTGTAATTAACTGAAACAACAATATATGTTCAAAAACAAAAAGAAAATAAATTTATTACTGGACTATATTCATTTGCATGCAACTCAATATGTTCAATACATTTTAATCGAACATCATAATGATGAACTTGAGTTGAGAATAGCTAAAATACAAGAAGAAAATGAAATATTCAAAACCCAAGTTTCTTTAGTATTTGTTTTGTTTTACATCTTCTGATACAGCACGAAATAAACTTGACCCATCTAAATAAAGAATAACAAAAAGAATACTAAAAATATCTTTAATCTTTTTTTTCTTCTTTAAACCTTGTGGAATACGTTTTCTCCAAAGTCCATGATGTTCAAGATATCTATCCATAGAAGTATCAAGACTGCCAATAGTATGTTCTTCTTGTTCATCGTCCATATCTCGATGCTCTTGTCGTTCCATTATTAAATTTAATTATTTGTTTTTTTTCTTATTCAAAGAGAATAACACCAACATACATCAATAACGAACAAACGATAGATAGAAAAGAAATAAATGGTTTTCTTTTCGTCCGTATAACACTTACATACGCTATTTATATCTATATTCTTCTCTTTCCATTTTCTACTTTGATTTATAGTTAGATACCCTCGATTGATTTGTTTCTGCCATGTGACATATGTTATGATCGTACAATTCTGTAGAGAAATTATATAGATTTTTTTCTTTCATTCATTTCGTATGTTAAAACTTGCCTAGCATAACTATTCAATGAAAGACATACGAGTACGAAAGGTTAATCGAGTTCGAAAAGAGATAAATATTGAATCGAAGATGTCTAAACAATACGTATAGTATAGCTATTCAACACGGTATAAATGTTTAGAAATGAAAATTTCGTTTCCATGTTTGATGAAATAACTCGATAATGAAAAGCAAAAATATTCCATGATATTCTATAATTCTAATTAATTTCTTGAAAATTAGAAGGCTAATAAAATAGACATGTGAAAAGAACGAGGCTATAGATACCGTTGAACTAAACTGATATTGAATGTCAACAGTATTAAACAATATTTTCTCAATCTAACATGTTTTAGCTATTACTAGAAAGTTTTTATGAGTGAAACTATTTTTATTTGAACTGAACACCAGGCTGTGAACTATTTTATTCATATTTAATCAGATAAGAAAGTTTTATACATTCAAACTTTACTAAATTCAAGGACTTAGGAATGATTCGTGATGCTGTGTTTTAAATAATTTTTTTTGTTTTTAGCTCTGATTTATTTATTTTTCAAAGATGAAATAAACAGTTTTCCAATAAGATAAATATATTTTATTTGAATAAATGTTGATAATAAAAATGTTTCTCTTTTTCGAATATTGAAATGATCGTTTGGAATGTACATGCCATTGATAACGATTAATCACTAAATTAGATAAAAAGAAAAGAAAAGTAAATTTTTAAATTTTTTCTGCATAATGTTTTGCATATTTTTTCATGCGGTGTTTAGATTTCGAATCAAAATATTTTAAATAGTTCTCAACATCCGATTGATTATAGTTTCTTTTCTGATCATTTTTTATTAATTGTTTATGATGTTGATATTTTTTTCTAAAACGTCGTATAATTATTTTAACACTTTTCCAATTGATTTGTTTTGCAAAAATTTTTGGTTTATTTGTGAAATCCGATGAATTTATACCAAGAGTAAATCCTGTCCGATAACGTTTACTTCCATCAGGATTAACTGTTTGAAATACATTTGAGTCAACCTTGATTGGCGTTAACATATCATTAAAAAATTGTTTTTCAATTCGATTAAGTTCATCGAACACAATTTTATTTGAATTTTCATCATAAATATATTCAAGATAGAGTAGTATTGCAATTAAACAAGTATAACGTGTCGACATATCTAGATCATGATTATTTGGAAAAGGATTAAAAAATATTTCCGGTGAATTTATTATTGTTGGTGTTTTTGCTTCAACGCGTGTGTCATTAACATTATTGTCAAGACAATGAATTTCAGATATTGTTGCTCGTCTTACAACCCATGGTCGAATGTATACTTTTTGTGCAGTAAAAAGTTGACTACTAGAAAGATAATGTTGATTATCAAATTTTTCATTATTTAATGATGATGATGATGATGACGATGAATGCAAATCGAATCTCGGATTGATTGCTAAACTGTGATATTTTTTCGGTTTTGCCCGATTGATATCATCACCATCAGTATATCGACCAACGATTAATGTGTGTTGGGATTCATTTTCTACAATGGGTGGTTTTGTAGACGTTAACGGATCGTTAAGAAAAGTAATAGATGCCGCAGATTCCGCTAAATAATAATAGAAAAAATTAATTAAACGTTTTTTTTTTGTTTTAGAGGGAAAAGAAAAAGAAAAAGAATTGATTAAGATGAAATTCATGCAAGGAATTAATATGAAATACCCCGAAAATCTTGATTTTTTCCTTGATTAACTGTGCCATTAGCTGGTACGAATGTATTTGATTGAAATAATAAACTTTTACCTTTTCCACCATTATTGTTATAAAGTGAAAAACGCCGCTTTTGGTCTCGTTGTTGATGCTCATTATGATAAACAGATCTTGCTGCGCCTGTTGAGACAGCATTTTCAATTATATTGGACGCCATTTCGTTCGCATATTGTTCGATTACACCATCAACAATAGACGAAGAAGCTTCGTCAATAGCCAAACGAAGATGTGTCGAATCTAATGGACTCATTGCTTTTGGAGTATTTGTATTAGGTTTTTTAAATGGTTTACTAGATAAATCTATACTTGATTCTTTAGGTATTGATGTTGTTTCAAACATTGAAACAAGACTACGAACTGAATGAGTAGGGGGAATTGTTTTTTCTGAATTATCTTGATTTACAATTTTCTGTTTCGGTATTGGCGAAGATAAAATCTGTTTTAATTCATGCATGAGAGAACTTCGTTGATGATGAAGATTATTATCGTGAGTTGTTGTCAAATTTACTTGATTCAAATTATTTGTATATTTAGGTTTTATATCTTCAAGTTCATTTATAGAATATTGAGTAGAAATATCTTCTACTATAGTTGGAGTAAATTGAGTTGAAGCATTTGTATGTTTGAATTCGGCATCATTATTTATGTGTGATTTTAAATGCGTTGCCACATCTTCGTTTAAGATCGGACTAAATTGAGTAGATGCATTCATATAAACATGATCATCGAGGAGATTCGCTTTTAATTTTCGTTGAATTAAAAAATTTATATCATCATCATCTTCTAGTGTTATCGGGCTAAATTGTGTTGAAATATCGATTAAACCATTTTTCTTATTTTCCATAGTTTGAGTTGCAACATCAATATTATTGTATTTATCGTCGATTTCTTTCAAGTTTGATCGTATTTGAGTATTATTTTTATCCCTCATCGGACTATACTGAGTAGATGCATGACTATGCCATTGTTTTAAATTTAAAATTGGACTTGATTGTGTCGATATGTTAGTTGTTGGTTTATAGTGTTGAAAAGTTCTATGAGGCTTTTCTACACAAGATTGAGTTGCTGCTTCTTGTCGTCGTGGTTTACTAGTATTTTGTATATCACGAAAAATTGTTTCTAATTGTGATGTTTTACCAGCAAAAGTTTTGACATACGGTAACGAATGATCATAATAAATACATGTGTGAAGATGATGATTTCCATAGCAAGTACAATGATGAGGTTCTACCGAAGAAAGTATATCCAAGATAATTGATTGCAAATTTTTCGTTTTATTTGTTTTCAATTCTGATAAAAGCTCTTCAAGAATAGATTCAAGATGATTTGTTCCTGTTTCATTAGCTTGGTCACGTTCTGCAAGTGAATATAATTGTTCTAAATGTGCTAATTGTTCAGCTTGAATGTTTGTGTCGCCAAAAAGAGCATTACGTCGATCTCTTGGCCTTTGTAAAAAAAGATTATTGATTAATGCGAATGTATTCCATAATGTTCCAATGACAAATTTGGATGTATTTTCATTACGAAATCTAGATGATACATACGTATCATCATCATTATTTAATCTTGGTATACCTGTTAAACGCATTAATGATCCAAAACTTGAATCGAATAGTGTTGAACGACGCCGAATTATTGGCTTCAATGTTTGACTATTACCAACAGATGATTGACGAGGAGTTTTTTGTGGTGACATGGAAACGGATCGTTGGATATAACGCCGAGGATTATTAGAAAAACTTGTTGATCGAGAAACAGGAGAATGATTCTGTGAAATTAAATCATCGATAGTTGTACCTCGACGTTCAGTTGATCTCGAACGTGTTCGAAGTGAAACAGGATAAACATGAAATTCTTGTTGGTGATTATTGATTATTTCTCCGAGATAACTATCAGTATTCTCATTACTCTCATATCCAGAATCATTTCTTTCGCGATGAGAATGAGTAATTTTTCCTGCTGATCGAACTGTTTTTACCAATCTAGATATAAAATACAAGGAGTTCTGTTCGAATCAGCGGTCATTGAGTTTTAGATTAAGGCAAAATAAAAATTTCATGATCATAAATATACTTACGCAAGACTTTCTTCATCTTTGAGACTTCTGTTAGCTTTCATTACTGGTAATTTGGCTTTTTTGGGGGTATTTGTACTGAATGATATTAATGGAACAGCTGCCATCAGAACGGATCCAACTGTAAAACAATAAATTCATTAGTTTTTGAATTTAAAGAAAAAAGTCTATTTTTATTTTTTTACTTATAACACTTATCCATAGTGGTAAAAATGGAAGTATTTTATCAAACCAATAATATTTATCAGCAGCATCAATAAACGTACAGTTTGGACAAAAACTTGGCGTCGACTTAAAATATTTATCAAGATAAGCTGCTTGTTGATAACCAGCACACACCTCACGAGTAAATGAATTTACTAAAAATATATAGTTTTTACCAAGCAATTCAAGATAAATATTAAACAGTATTTGTACACAACAAACGTGTCTATTTGTAAGAGAACGATAGAATCTATCACAACTTGTATATAAAAATCTACACGTATTTTTCGAACGCTTTACATTAGATTTGACTTACAGTCCTTCAAAATATGTATACTTTTGAAAAAAGACTATAAATTATTCTGTTTCATTCTTTTTCTCTTTATTTTCTTCATTTCGTTTAAAAAAAAATAGAAAAATATCCAAAAAAATAGATTTTCCTGCTATACATCCTCAAGTAGAGGTGTCAGGTTAGCATTAAAAATGAAAATAATGCATTGGCGTATTATGGTAAAGAAAATACTTAATGCGAATTTATTCGCTAATTTATTATTCTTAACACCGATATTACTTTTAATTCTAAAGATTTATTGTTCATCAACTTTCCTGGAGAAATAAAGCAATGTATTATTTTCACTTTTAATGCTAACCCGACGCCTCTATCCTCAAGAAATAGTTCTTATTAAATCTTTTATGCAATATCTGTTTTCATTGAAAAATATTAGTGTCTTTATTCACTCAGTTCAATTTAAATCGAGGGAACAATTCACTAATGATGACGATGAGTGTTTCCAGCAGAAACTTAACAAAACGATCGAAAATCAACAAAATTTTAATGTATGCGACAGAAACTATGTACTAAATTACTTTCGAATTATAATCTAGTCCTAAATTGCTGTTGTATTCATTTGAGTCATAATTACTCATTGAGATTTCATCATCTATTTTTATATTTTTGCATCTATTGAAATATCTATCCGAAAAAATGTGTAGTGTAAGTAAACGACATAATTTAACAAATTTCTTCTTCCTTCCCTCTGCTCACCTCGTCAAGTTGTGCATTTTCGTTTCTAATTGAACTTTGCTACGACTATTGAATTCATTATTTATTTTGGTAGAAACAAGATAGATGTTTTAATAAAAATTTCTAGTTTTCCTAGCTGATTCACGCGAGAACGTATTTGAAACAGTGACGCTAGTGAAACTTGACTTTAGGGAAGAAAAACCGCAGACACAAATGCTAGATTTTTTGTCATTTCTTCACGAAAATTTATAATTTAGAACATACTAAAAAGATTCTAATATGCTGAAAAATTTATAATTCAAGTTCAGTTCAATAACCGAAAGTCTATTTCATGTAGAAATTCGATGCAAAGAAGATCGTTTCAATGCTGCCGTGATCAGAACTGAGAATAGGTCAAAAACTGTTTGTATTGAATAGAATATCTATAATAATTGTACACAAATAGTAGCTAGCCGAATATCAAATTCTCTCGATGTGTATGTTTTAAATTGTTGTTAACAACACAGTCTCAACTTTAGAAGGACTGGAACTGAAAAAATTGATCCTTGTGATGATTGTTCGATGTGATGCATCTTTAAGCTCATCTCAATAGACAAGAATGCCATCATTCTGACTGTAAGCCTATATAATTTATGTCATATGGGAGTGACTGAACGTGTACAGTAATATAAATTGAACACGAAAAGCTCAAAGTTTGGCTTTACTTCTATATTCTAGATGCTGCATAGTATTTGATATACAGATAGATAAGTATTCGTCAGATATTTCTTTTCCTAATACATAAGTATACATATTCATCAATTCTTTTTTGCATCGGTTCCAACGCGAAATAATTTTCCATTGGAAATATTGTAACATCATATATAATTATTATACTGAAATTCTATCTTTTCAATTTTCTATCTTACTGGCCAATGAAATATTGTTGCAAAAGATTTCCAAAGCATCACTAAATGTTGTAGAGCTATCATCGGACATTCGAATAGCAGCTGATATTAATTGTGCTCGACTATATTTTTGTGGACCAAGTATTATGATTTCAGATAAAACAGTAGTTTCATTGAATGGTAAATTGTCTTTGAGAAAATTTTCAACATTTTCTGGAAAGTTTTCATTATTGACAATATCAATATTTTTATAATTATTTAAATAATCAAAAACAAAATATTGCAGTTCATCTCTTGGAATACATTTGAAAGAACTAAATAAAAAGGAATTCGTGGCCTTGTTTTTAGAAATAATAAATAAACATACTCGGAAAGATTACTGCGTGTTGGAATGCATATATCTGTCGATGGACAAGAAGATTTATTTAATTGACAAATGTCAATCGAGATTTCACAATAAGCTCCAGTATAATTTCGTATACATTGGCATGAAAATTTTCCATCAGAAGATAGTTGATGACATATGCCGTTATTAGTACATGGACTATACGCACATGCATCAATCCCTCGACAATCTATACCTGTGTAACCACCTGTACATAAACAATACGCAACACTAAAGATAATACAAAATAAAGCAAACTTTGGGAAGCAAAGTTTTCATGAAAAAATCTTCTTTACGTTTCATTTCGATGAATACATGTACCATTTCCACAATCTTTATGTAAACAAAAATCTACTATATTTTCATAAGTAATTCTTAATGGAAAAGTTGTTAATAATATCGTTCCATTTGTTTCATTAGTTAACGCCACTTTCAGTTCTAATTGTGTTTGATTATTAATTAATGGAAATGTATTGATTGGTCTTTTAAGAATCAATGAATTACTATTTGAATCCAATTCTAATCCATCATTGTATGTATCAAGTAATTGTAATTGATAGAGTATTGATATATTGCTTACAGAAAATGATCCGATTGTTGTATTCGACTGTGTTTTGTTTGCTATTGATGATTGACTAAAAGTGATCAATGGTGTTGATGAATTGATAATAATTGGTAACTGAAAAGCTCTTTGAATAATACGAGTTGGTTTGCCAGGTGTTGTTTCGACGACTTGAACATTTAAATTAACATGAGCATCACTAAAGTCTAATATTTCAGGTGGATATTGACCAATTTGAATAAGACTATGATTTGGTAGAAGCTAGTCAAAAAATAATATGTTAATTTATTTTCTCACGCGAAAAAGAAACGAAAACTCTTTGTTGCTTTTATTATTTGTTTTTATAAAAGTATTTACTTGAAATGAATCTTGATAATTTACTAATGAAAGATTATATGTACGATTTGTTGGTGTTGTTGTTGTTAATTCGATAAGATCAAATCTACCCAATATAGTTTCATTATTAATAGGATTTGCTGCATACAATGTTTCTGTTTGATTAAAGTTTATCTCCACTGTGGGTGGAGCCGGTAAAACATCGACAACAATGTCCTAATCCCCATGAATTATATCTCTTTGTTCTATTTCATAAAAGAAAACTAACTTACTTGATTTACATTCGTATCATTACCAATGTTACATTGTACATTAACGATAATAATTGGATGAATTGTTGAATTTAATGTATAATTATCAGGTAACGAGACAATAAATGCTAATTGATCTGTAACTGTAGTTTCAACTCCAAATGAATTCTCTTGATCATCCGTAGCAGTACATGTTAGTGAACTTGTTAAAGAATTATTTAATGACGACAAGCGTAAAACACCATGAATAATTGGAGTATTCGGCGGTGTTATTTCATAAACTCGAGCATGTAACGCTTGAAATAAAGATCCAGTCTAGAAAAATTAAGATCAATATGTAGTAATTATGTTTTTCTTTTTGTATTTTACCTTATGATTCCTTCGCATGTGTAACAAAATATAATTTTTCTTAATCAAAACTCTCTATAATTACCAAATATGATTTCTCATGTAAAATACATACCCCATTACAATATCCTTTAGAAAACATAGAGCGTTGCACTTCGCTATCTCATAAAATATTCCTATTCGTTTCTATCGTTGGAGAAAAATCTCATATAACTAATTTTTATCATCAAATATGGTAAAACATGCTAAAGATTTAAGTAATTAGCATATTCTAAAATAATGAATTTGATTTCGTCAGATTGATGCGCTTATCTTAAGTATTCCTATACTAAAGCTGTCAAAAAGAAAGATTTACCATCTTATGGTAGTGTTCTATTAAAATTTTTATATGAACAAAGACAATATACATCTGAGTGAATGATTTCTAATTGTTCTTTGATAGATATTTTCATTGAGCGTACAATATCTTAATTGTTGTAAAGTGATTTCCAACAAAGTTCTAAGCGGATACAACTATGATAGGAGACTTTTGAATGAAGAATCAGACGAAAATATTTACACAAACATAATTGAGATGAGATAAGATGATCACAAATGACCGATGATATTTGTATTATAATTTCAGAATAGGTGAATCCATTCAAAGTCAACTCAATGTCATATATTCGAGTTTATGAGTAAGGAGTAGTTGGGGATTTAGTTTTCTCTAAGACTACAATGTTAAAGGGTTAGTGAGATAATCTCATAAAAAGAACATTATTTGAATGATTATGTAATTTAAAGATTAGACAGAATTTTACGAGATAATCTAACAGTTCGACTAGTTGATTGACAAATATATGGCGTTTCATTGATACTAATGTCTATTTCCTATCATCTAGTATATATCATGTAATTGGATCAATACTGATTTCTAACTGATTCTAGATACGATAACAATCAATGGATTTGATGACATACGTTAAGGAAAATTCGACGATGAGACATGAAATTTTACCAATATGCCGTATTATCTTATAGAAGTTGAATTCCTTTTGTCTTTTTTCATATCGATCTGGATTTTTGTTAATGACAAATGTCTGATAAAGTGTAACGACTAAGCTAGACTTACAACTCGATAAAAGACTTTTTTACTTGTGCATAACTTACCACTGTTGTTGTCTCTATAAATATTGATAATACAGATGCATTAACTATTGACTTTTCTGCATAATCAACAACGAATTCATATATTACTGAATGACCACCCAAATCTGTTATATTCGCTATTACATTGGTTGAGTAATTAGTTTGACCTTGACCATTTGGAAGATCTACATCTAGAATACTAATATTGTAAACTTCTGCCTAAGAAAAAAACATCACTTTATGCCGAAAGAATAAATATAAATACTCTAACCGATAATTCAAAATCATCATCTGATATAATTGAATATGAATTTCTAGCTGGTTCCAATGCCCGAAAATTAGGTTTATTAAATACAATAGTAAAGTTTTCATTAAGATCTGGATCCATAATATATATTTGGCCGACAATTGCTCCTGTTGAATTTTTATTTTCAGAATCTCGTTCAATATATCCAGTCATCAAACTTGATGTTACATTAATTGGTGGTCGATTTATCGCAGTTATGTTTATAATAAATAATTTTTCTATCTAAAAACAAAATTGAAAATTTATTTCTTTGGATAAAAATCAAGTAACAAACAGATATTGGCGGTTGTCCATTGTCAGTTGCTTGAATAATAATTGGAATATGTTGTTGTATATCATAAATTAATTTTCTTTTTAATATTAAACGATTATCCTCAATAGCAAATGTTGGATTCATTGTTGTAAATGTTTTTGTTTGATTAAAATCAAGATCAATTGCATTTATAATACCGATCGTCGAACCAATAGTTGTATTTTCCGAAATCACAAGATCTATGAACACGAATAAAAAAAAGAAGAATATGTGATATTTTTCTTAGATAAATTTCATTCAGATAAATACTAGATAAAGATAAATTAAAAAGTGGTTCATTTTCATCTTGAACTTCAATAGAAAAATTTACAAGACGAAGTGTTTCATTTGTTAATGGATCGAGAACTGCAACTGTTATGTTAATTCTAGGTTCTGTTTCATAATTAAGTGCACATGAATGATTCAAATGACAGTGTTCAACATATTTCGTAGCTGTCTGTAAAAAAGAATGAACTTAAAAAGACGATGCAAAAAATTTCTAATGAAAAATCTTACTAATAGATTTGTTCCATATAATTTAAATTTTCCATTACTATTATTAACAAGATCAATAGTATAATCGCCTATACCATTTTCAACAATGAAGTTTCCGATTGATGTATTTTCGTGTGAATTTTCCAGAATCTAAATTACAGAAAATTGTATAAAAATATAACTTTGTTTTACATTTCACACCTTATTATTTGTTAATGTTAAATTGAAATCATATTTATTTTTTACGTTAATGATTAAATATTTTTCTACTAGTCGACTTTCTTCACCAACTGTTGTTACAAATACACTAACATTAAATATTGATTGCATATTGGATGAAGAAAAATTTTCGTCGTCACGAATCTGTAGTATCATTTGAAAAATAATTGTTTAATAATATAATGAGTAAATCTAATAATAAAAAAAACACTAACTTTCAAAATAGTTGAATTAATGATTTCAAGTGGATAAGACAAAGAACTATTTGGATTAAGTGTAATATTTTCTTGACGTTGTCCTCCAGCTGCTAGGTCAAGTGCATCAATCGAACCAATTATAAGAGAAGCTGCATTATGTCTGGGAATATCAACAGATTCTGTTTGTTGACCATTAATTGTTAAAGTCTAAAATAGAACAAATAAATATAGTTAATTGTTCAACTAATAAGCTATTTGCATACAATATTTTCAAATTTAATTCTTAATAATTTTGAAAAATTCATAGTTTTATTATTACTTATTAACGTTAATGAAGTAACAACTAAATGTCCATTCAATGCATTTTGATCATATTCTGATTGTGGATGAGCAACAGTAACAGTCGATGCACATAACAATCTATATGGTATTTGTGTTGCAAGATCACATGTTGGTTTGGAAAAACCAAATTCAGTTAGAACATTATTATCATATCCATTCAAATCAATATCTTGATCACGATCTTCTATTAAAAATAAAATCTTCCCCAATGATGCTTGTGTGTAAGCATTTTGTGGTAAATAAGTCGTTCGTACTGAGTTTTCTCCATTTATTAAATTATTAATTGTATCATTTAAAACAATATTATCAATATTTGAAATAAATATATACGTAGTGGGAAATTCATCAATGTCGATTATTTCAACAAGAAAATCACTTGTAATCTACGGAAAATCAATATTTTTCGTTTTTCAATAAATATAAATAGAATCTTGGAAAATTTTTCTTACGATTGAAAATTATTAGTCAAGAAATTTTTTTCAATAAGTTTAGAATATTTTTTCTCTTTTACGCTAATCTTAGAGATTACTCACACTTTTCGGTGGTATTCCATTATCGGTAGCGTGCACCGTAATAAGAATGAATTCGTCTTGTTCATAATCAGGTGATCTTATTAGGCGTAGATCATTATCTTCAACAGAAAAAAGATTTCCATGGTTTGAAAATGAATTTTCACTAATAATCGTATATATGTGTGTTTGATATAAATCTTGATCATCAACTGAAAATGATCCAACTAATGTTCCAATAGGTGAATTTTCTTTCACAGTAGTTTTATCTAAGACCAAATTAACTGGTGGATCGTTTTCATCAGTTATTTTAACTAGCATCCAAAATTTTTGTGATGCTCGCGGTTCACCATTATCTTCAACAAATATACGAACAAGCAATGAATCAGTTTGTTCATAATCATGTGGACATAAATCTGGTTGAGGCATACACATCTCTACATAATTCTCACGTGATAGCTGATAAAAAATACAAGTAGCATATTTAAAAAATAACTTAAGACAAATTCAGTCAAATCACTTACCACTAGATTATCATTTTCTAATGTAAATATATGATCTATGTCAGTAATAAGTGTGTACTGAAATGTTCCATTCGTTGAAAATATATCTGGATCAATCGCATGTAGTTGACCAATAACAAAGCCTGCGGGTGAATTCTCTGGAAGCTAAACCATAAATTTGTTCTGTTGTAAAACGAAAAACTATCAAACTATTACATACTATATTAGGCGTTAATGTTAATTCAACTGGGGCTTCATTGACATCAGTGACAAAGATACTGAAATTTTTGTTAATAGTAAAATGATGAATTAAATCAGCACATGATACTGTTGTATTATAAACTGGTGTAGTTTCAAAATCAAAATCAAGATCATAATCTAATAGATAAAAGACGATGAAGAAATTCCTTGTCTGTAGAGTATTTTCTTTTACGTACTATTATTATTCGTAGGTGATTTAGTACGTAAGATTCCATTAACAATTTCAAATGGCTGTTGATGTTGAAGAGAATTATGAGTCTGTATTGAACAGGTATAATTATCATTGTCTTCATCAACAATGTAAACATGTGCTATGTTAAAATTTATTGCATTTTCTGGTACACTTAAATGAGACACATTAAAAAAAATATCCTATTAGCAAAAATAAAAAGCCTTATAATTGACTGTTTTTGTTTTTTGTTTTTGTTTACTTGAGGTGGCAAATTCGCTTGTCGTCGTTGGCGCTGTTGCTCTGTTTTATCTCCATCATTAGAATATGATATGACAATATTCTAAATAACACTTATTAGTTAAATTAACTGAAATAACTCGTTAGTTTTATCATGCTGTCATGGTCAAGCAAGAAGATCTTAATCGTATTCACATTCCATACGATGAAAGAAATTCGTAAAGGTTATAGACATCGATGAAACAAAAAAGTCGACAGAGAATTTTCTTGGCTCGTTTACAATAAATGTCTAATAAATAAATCTACTTACATCTCTTGTGTGTTTATCTATCGTATTATAATTATCGTCGACGGGTATAATCAGCGAAAAAATAGGAACAACCATTAGTGTCATGTCATTTGGTAGAACTTTTATCCATGTTGATACCTTAGGAGAAAAGAAAGTTAGAGATATTTGAAGAAGATTTTATTTACGGATAAAGGTGGTTGACCATTATCAGTACACATTATTTCAAATGATGTTTTATTATTAAAATCATTTTTAGTGTTTATTCCACAATTTAATGTTTGATTAAAATCATCATCGAAAACCGTACAAATACCTGTGTGATCTATTGAACAAGAAAAAAAAGAATCATACTTTCATTTGTAGTTTTTCTTTTAGTTTTTAAAATTCATACTAGAACATTGAAGATCATATGGTGCTTCATTAATATCTTCAATAGTAATTAGAAAATCTTTTTCGATTGCTTCTGCTTGATTTGAAAACTTAATTCGAATTTTATACTGATTTTGTTCTTCATAGTTCAACCGACATTGATTAGTTGTCTTAAAGAAAAGAAAAATATAGGCAATCTCTTTTTTTTTCTAATCATAAGAAGAAGAAAATAGAAAGATTTCCAATCAAAAGGAACGAACGCGTAGTGACGAGAGATATGTATTTTGCCCTGCTCTTTTCTTGCCTATCAATCCTGTCAACTAGTATTGCTTATTGTGATGATAGATTGACTCTTGCCAGGAGTAGTGTTATCTCTTGTTGAGTTACACATTATTGTGTCATCGTAGTCTTCTCTTTAGTCTTCAATGGAGCGGACGCATACATATTATAAATCAACCTCTTCATTCAATAATCATAATATTTTTGCTTTTACTTCTAAAAAATAAGAAATCTCAATTCACTGCAAGTATGTTTTTCAATAGAGTTATTTGATAAAGATTTCATTTAATACTAGTAAAGAAATATATATAGATAATGAAACATTCTTTAACCATATATAGAAGCGCTTATGGACTTTGATTATATTCAAATCTTACTGTTGTGTCTTTCTTCTTTTTTCTTTCGAATAGAATATATTTATATTTGAATGTCAACTCAATATCTTTAAAAGATTAGATGACGAGAAAAATGAAAAGGACAGGCAATTCAATCATCTTTTGCCTTTTTCGAAAGATTACTTGAACCAAAAAAAAGGAAAAAAAAAGATATGCTACATGTCTAATCTTATGTTCTTTTAAAAATAAGAGAAAAGAAATGCATTAGAGAATAGTTATAGTGAGTATCTAGTATGTTTAAAGATCAGCTGCATTGACATCTTCGTCTTTATAATTCAATTACGTAGATGTGAGCGTTAAAGTCGCGTTTCAAAAATTAGTCTAGCCGTTTCTTATATTCGTCCTTACATCCGCTTACTACTTTATTTTGTTTCTTTTTCTTTTACATATCTAGAAGATTGACAAGAAATAGTTATACAATTGTGGTATTTTTTTGCTTTCTCAAACTATTATTTATTTATCTTGGGTGTGAATCCTTTATTATTCAAATTACTTGACCAATTAAAACGACATAGATTTACCCATATATATGATCTATGTTTTAACAATAGAACAGCTTTTCTTTTCTCAATAAAAAGATAAAAATTGCCTTATAATATAATTTTATGCTTAGTTTTGCACTCTAAGACGACAATATAAAATTGAAGTGTGTTTAATTTAAAACATGGTATCCGAATCGTTCGATCTTTCTACAACTGATCCAACGATGATTACAAATGGCTCAAAAAAAAGTTATCATGTGAAAAAAACAATTTTTTGGGCAATCGTATCTGGAATAGTTGCAATATTTATTACTTTATTAGTGTTAACAATTTATTTTGGTGTTAATCAAAAGGTATCAGCTAGTAAAACAACAGCAACAACAGTAGCAATAGCAGCATCTACAACAACAACAACGACGACAACAACAGCAACAGCAACAGCAACAGCAAGTGAACTTATTGAAACAACAACATTAGCCCCACCTATTGAACGAATACCTACAAATTTACGACAAGAGGAATATCGATTGACTTTATTTCCAAATTTAACTTCCGAAACATTTACTGGTCTGCTAAATAATTCATTTAGATTAACAACAAAACAACTTTTTCTTTTCAGGCATTCTTTTTTACACATTTACTTGTCTTGAAACAACAAATGAAGTTTTACTTCATCAAAAAGATTTGCTATTGAATAATTCAACAATAAAAATTGTTAATTCATCATTAACAGATTCACCCTTACCAGTATTAGATTCTTGGTCATATGATGAGTACAGTGAATTAATTCGATTGAAGTTTTCATCATCATTCATTCCAAATCATAACTATACACTATATTTAACTTTTTCAGCAAATATCTCACGTGAATTACATGGTCTTTACGTAAGTAAATACATCGATACGAATGGAATTACGAAAACATTTATGACTTCGCAAATGGAGCCAACACATGCACGAACGGTTTTTCCATGCATTGATGAGCCAGCTAGAAAAGCTATCTTCTATATAAGCGTTATACATGATTCTTCAGAACGTGTTTGGTCTAATGGAGAAATTCAACGAACAGAAATATTAGACAACGGAAAACTTTTATCACATTTTACACCAACATTAAAAATGTCAACATTTTTATTAGCAATTATTGTTGCATCTAAATCCGATTTTGATTGTCGACCGGAATCAATCGTTGGATCAACAAATATTTCATCAAGAGTCTGTGGACGAATCGATATTTTACCACAGTTAGCTTATGCTGATGAAATAGCTTCTAAATCATTAGTATATTTCAATGAATATTTTGATATTCTTTATCCACTACCAAAATTAGAACATTTTGCTGTACCAGATTTTGGTGCTGGGGCTATGGAAAACTATGGTAAAAGAAAAAAGAAAAACAACGTTTTTCTATATCATCCTCATTCTCGTCATTGTCTTAAAATGATTTATTTTGAAACTAGGATTGGCAATTTATCGAGAGGTTGGTTTGTTTTATGATGAAAATACTGTATCAGCATCACGTAAACAATACATAACAACAGTAGTTACACATGAAATTGCACATCAATGGTTTGGAAATCTTGTCTCACCGGCTTGGTGGGGAGAATTGTAAGTGTTTCCGTTGTTTGTTCTCTTTGAGAGCGAAAAAAACGTGATGTACTGGAATTGATTTGATCATTGTAGGTGGTTAAAAGAAGGATTTGCTAGTTACATGGAAACATTAGCATCTGATCGACTTGAACCAGCTTGGATGCAAGATGAACGAATTGTCGTTGAAAAAATCTTTCCATTTATGGATGCAGATTCATTGCCAACATCACGTCCAATAAGTATTCAATCGACAAATCCAGCTGATATATTTCAATTATTTGATTCAATAACATATGATAAAGGTGCAACATTAATACGTATGATGTCGATGTTTTTAGGTGCACAAGTATTTCAAAAAGGTATACAAAATTATCTTAAAGCATTAAGTTATAGTTCAGCAACACAAGAAGATTTATGGCGATATTTAAGTCATGCTGCTGATAATAAAATTGATGTAGAACAAATTATGAATGGATGGACAAAACAAGCTGGCTATCCAATTGTTGAAATTAATCGAGAATATGCAAAACAAACTGAACGACAACAAAAATTGAATGTTAACAGTTATATGGTTATCAATCAGAAACCTTTTAGTCTCTTTTCAACAACAGTTAAACGAGAAAAATGGTGGATTCCATTCAAACACTTTGATCGTTCATCAGCGAAGGTAAATATATTCATAATCGACAGAGGTTCATTTATGACAATAACTGACTATATGTTATGGATAGTTAGTGCAAGGCCAAATCTTTTTTGTTTCTTGATAAACTGACATTTTCGGTACACAATTCTGTCATGAGATTATATTATAGATCAGAAACTATGCGAATGGTACATTATTTCTCATTATGCGAAAGTTTATCTATGTATTAGTGATAAAAGGGCAAACATTTTTGATTAATAATGAATTCAACAATGACATAATCAAATCATGAGTTTAACAGTCGAGCTCAATCAATATTAATTGTTCGGTTAAAACTCCTTTTCTCTCTCCAGAATCTGAGCTGAAAGATCAAGTTTTTTCTTCTTCTATATAACACGAGAGAATAGACGTATATGAATAAATTCTCGGTATTACATGTATATAATTATGAATTACATATTCTCTCTCTCTCAAGGATTCAGTAAAATGAAAATAAATAAATGTATCACAAAAACAATGAAACAAAGCATCGTACATAGCAATATTAAGATTGCTAATGATAATTACTTTCGAAAAGTTATAATGTCTTGAAAAAGAAATGATAAAAGTTCTTTTATTTTCTACTCTGTTTTTCCCGTTCTTCTAATAGACATCAAGTCGAAATTCAGTCGTTTGGCTTAATGATACTTCAATGCGTTTACAAATTTCAACATCGGATTCCGATTGGATTTTAGCAAATCCAGATTATCTAGGCATTTATCGTACAAAATATGATTCTCGAAATTTTCGATTGATAATAAATCAATTATTATCTGATCATACTCGTATTCCAACAATAACACGTGGTGCTTTGATCGATGACGTATTCGCATTGTCTCGTACATCACTTGTAAATACCAGTGATGCATATGAATTAATACGTTATTTAAAAGATGAAGTTGAATTTGTGCCATGGACAGCAGCATTTTCAGCTATGAGACTTCAAGAAGACTTGTTAACTGGCCAGGAAATTCTTCTTGATGTTCAACAATATTTTCTTGAGCTTCTATTGCCATTATATCATAAAATAGGTTGGGAGCCAATAGATCAATCGAAAGATTGGCTACGAGCATTATTACAGCCTAGTGTTTTATCAGCTGCATGCCGTTATGGTCATCGTGAATGTGTCGAAGAAGCTCGTAAAGCTTATCGTCGTTGGCTTTCAAATCCGGCATTAAATCAAATCCCAGCAACACTTCGATCGACTGTTTATTGCACAATTATACGAGAGGGTTCTCAATCAGAATTTAACTTTTTATGGGATCGTCTTAAACAAGAAAATGTAGCAAGTGAAACATTAAATTTATTAAATGGTCTTTCTTGCACACAAGATCCATCATTGATACTTTGGTTTCTTAATCAACATTTGAAAATAAATCCGATTATACGTGATCAAGACTTAGCTACATCAATACAACGTGTTGCTCGATCGTCACATGGAAATCAAATAGCATGGAATTGGATTCGTGATAATTGGGATCAATTGTTTTCAAAATGGGGAAAATCTGGTTCGAGTTTATCCGGCATTATGGAAGCTGTTTCAAGTCGATTTATTAATAGTCGACAACGTGATGAATTTGTTACATTTGCGAATTCGATTAGTGATAAAGGTAAAACGAAATGACTTCGAATCTATATGAATATACATTTATTCTTTATGCTAATCTATTGAATATATATTTTAGGTACTTCTTATCGACAATTTCAACTTTCACTTGATAAAATCGATGCAGCAATCGAATGGAATCGTATAAATCTCAATGGAATAACATCGTTTCTTCATCCAGGCAATACTGGACCAGATGCGAATAGTCATCGTTTACCATCACTTGCTATTCCTATTCATTATAATCTTTATGTAAAACCTTATTTAAATATATCTGACAGTAATGTTCGTTATTCAGTATTTGAAGCCGATGTTAATATAACAATTAAAATAATTCAAGCAACTGATCGTATTGTTTTACATAAACGTTTTATTGTTGTACGATATCCCATCACACTATCAATACCAAGAGTATCAGTTATGCGAACAATATATGATAATGAACGAGACTTTTTTACAATTATTTTCAATCAAACATTATTAAATAATACAGAATTTACACTAATGATACCATATATAGGTGAATTAAGAAATGATACATTCGGTTTCTATCTTAGTTCATATCTACGATCAACAGATCAAGTACGACGTTATTTAGTTGCTTCCCAAATGGAACCAATATCAGCCCGAAGGGCATTACCATGTTTTGATGAACCAGCATTAAAAGCAACATATACAATTATTGTTGAACATGAACAACACTATCGAGCATGGAGTAATATGCCTATTGCATCAACACAAAATCAATTAAATGGTTGGACAATAACACAATTTGAAAAATCTGTACCAATGAGCTCATATCTATTGGCACTTGTTGTAGCCGATTTTGAATGTTTAGTACAAAATAATACAGGTCATTATAGAAATATAACAACAAGTATTTGTGCACAGCCAGAAAAGAAAAATGAATTATATTATGCACTTAAAGTAGCAACAAAAAATATCGAAGATTTCGAAGAACAATATAAAGTGAATTTTCCCATATCAAAAGTTGACCATATTGCGGTACCAGATTTTGATGCAGGTAAATAGAATATGTTCTTTCACAATATTTTAACGAATTTATTATTATTATTGTTTACTTTCCTGTACTTTTTTTAAATGAAAATAATGCAAAGTTTGGATTAAGATTTAATTATTAAATTGTCTGATAAACGAAATAATCCTTTGAAACATGTGAACGATGTCTAGGATTTGTTTTTTTATGATGAAGAAAATGAATTATTTATATGATGATTTGACGTATCTTTTCATTTTTTTTCCTAAAATACTATAACATTGTCTATGTTAACATCATTCAATTGTTGTTATCAGATCAGAATTTTAAAAAGAAATTTCAGAAAATCGAATCATGCTCTTTCTTACTAAACGTTTAAAAGTGATATCATGAAATTACAAAGACACATGTTTTTTTTTCAATATGAATGCGATGTAAAACGAACTTTTCATAGAATATAGTCTATTGTTTGAATAGGTGCCATGGAAAACTTCGGATGCATTATATATCGTGAAACACGACTTTTCTACAATAACCGTACGTCGACATCATCTAATAAACAAGACGTTGCATTAGTTATTGCACATGAAGTTTGTTTAAATAATTTTCAAAGCAATAAAATTATCTATTGTAATTATTTCCTTTTTTTCTTTTACATTACTTAGTTGGCACATCAATGGTTTGGTGATCTTGTATCACCATCATGGTGGGATGATTTATGGTTAAATGAAGGTTTTGCTAAATGGATGGAATTCGTTTATACAGACAAAATCCATCCAGAATGGGATTTATATGAGCAATTTATTGCTCAACGCTGGTTAGCAGTCATGCAAAACGATGCTATTTCATTTTCACACCCTGTCAACATGAAAATAACGCAAAATGAACAATTAACAAGTATTTTCGATGCAATAACCTATTCGAAAGGTTCATCATTATTACGTATGATGAGAAATTTTATGGGCATTGATACATTCAATCGTGGCATTTCAAAATATTTATCACAACACTTATTTTCAACAGCAAGACAAATGGATTTATGGAAAGCTTTAGGTGAACAAATGCATGAAGATAATATTCAATTACCATTCAATACAAGTCTAAGTGACATAATGAGTACATGGACCAATCAAATGGGTTATCCATATGTTGAAATCATACGTGATTATGAACATCAATCAATCAAAATAAGTCAAAAACAATTCTTATTTGATTCCGAAGCTCAACCATCAAAATCTCCATATAATTACATATGGTCAATACCTTTAAAAATAAAATCACCTTCATCATTATCAACAGATTTAATATGGTTTTCAAAAACTACAATGAGTATGACAACAAATGTTCAATCAAATGAATGGATATTAGTGAATCCTGAATTGTTAGGATTTTTTCGTGCAAATTATGATAGAGAGAATTGGAAAAAAATTATTCAACAATTTAAAACTGATCACCAAAAATTTTCTATTGTTGAACGAAGTGGCCTTATCGATGATGCATTCAATTTAGCTCGGCCAAGTAAACCAAGAAAATCTCTTAGCTTGATATTTTTTCATTCATTAAATGATTTTGTTTTCTTTCTTTTAGATATTCTTTCAGCATCGCTTGTTTTTGAATTACTTGAATATAGTCCTTTAGAAGGTTCATATATTGTTTGGGAACGCATTCTTTCGGGTCTTCAATATATTGAACAGATGATTGCATCAAGTAGTTCAGGTCTTTATTTATATGAACGTTTTCGTTCCTATGTAGTTGATCTTATATTACCCATTTATAATAAACTTGGCTGGCATGATAATCAATTCACTGATAAATGGCTTGATACATTACATCGTGATATGATTGTATCAACAGCATGTCGATATGATCTTGATCATTGTATAAAACGTGCACAAGATTTATTTGAACAATGGTTTAATTCACCATCAAACAATACGATTGAACCGAATCAGAGACGCGTAGTCTATTGTACAAGTATACGATTAGGTGATCGAGCAAGATTTCAATTTCTTCTTCGAGAATATCAAGCATCAAATGATCCACAAGAAAAAGCACGTATACAAGCAGCATTAACATGTACACGTGATATTGAATTGATTCGATATTTACTTCATATACATATAAATACTGAGCAAAATATAATTCGTCGACAAGATGTTTTAGGTGGTATTCGATTAATTTGTCGAAATTTAATTGCTGAAACGGAATGTTGGACATTTGTACGTTCAAGATGGACACAATTATTTCTTGATTATGGTGGTTCACTTAGTTTTGCTGAATTAATAAAAGATGTTACAGGAAGATTTAATACATTATTACAATTAGAAGAATTCGAACGATTTACTGAACAAATAACGGATAAAGTTTGTTAATTATTTCATTTTATTTATATATATATATATATGTTTTGTTTTGTTTTTAGGGCGCAGCTGAAACTGAATTTAAATCGTCTATTGAACGTATTCGTGCAAATATTCAATGGGTCAGTAAGTCGAAACCAAATTTAGAAGAATGGTTTTTAAATCGAACACTTGCAATTCGTCTTCCACTTGATTGGTTTCCATCAAGATATCAATTGAATTTTGATGTTTTTCTTAAATCAATCTATCCAAATAATGCAGAACCCAATACAACATTTTTAGGTCATACACGTATACGTATACGCTGTGCACGTTCAACAAATGAACTTCGTATACATATGAAAAAATTACGTTTATCCTATGCAATATTAACACGTGTTGGTACAAAAAATAATCTTATTAGTGATTGGACATTAGTTACATCATCAGAAGTTCTTTTATGCCGTTTGAGAGAACGTTGTACTAAAGGTGAAGAATATGAATTTGAAGCAGCACACACAGCAGAATTAGATAGAGAAATGGCAGGATTCTATTTAAGTAGATATAATGTAACTAATACAACAACAAACCAAATTATTACACATAACATCGGCGCAACACATATGCAGGTAAATAAAAGATGAATTTTCGAATGTAACTTAAGTTTATGAATCTTTATTCCGATTTAAATATGACCTGTAATTCTGCTGATCAATGTAACGATCTATAAGACCATCTACGCTCTATAATTATTAGAAAATATAAGAATTCTTTTTGTTGTGCTTATTTTCAGTTGCATATTATCTATACATTATTCTTAGTTTAGTTATAATTTTTCGAACATATCAATGTTGAAGAAGCACAAAAAATAGTGATAATCCTGAAATATCAGTGAAAGCGTCTAATGTCAGAGTGCCATTTTAGGGAATGATATTGCTGTTGTGAACGATGTCTTATGAGATTTTATTCTACAATACAAATCTAGTATTTGCAATATTTTACTATTAAAATTTATTGTAGATGAATAACAGTATAATGCTGAAAATACTGCGAAAACAAATGAATTTTTCAAGAGATAACTAGAGATAAAATTATAATAATAGATTGATTGTTTCCACCTATTGGCGAATATTTCAGTTACGAAGATTTCCTAATAGAATAAATTTTATTCAAAACTACTTACAATATTTTTTGTAAACTCAAAAAATGAATATCTCATAAAAGACAAGTAAATAACTTCGCATAGATTTTAGTGTTTAATGTAGGTTCTCATTTTGAGAAAAACAAAACGTAGTAATCGAATCTAGTCTAATTTTCCAATATAGACGATACCGACTAGTGAACAAATAATCAAAGAGATACATATGAATCAATCGGTAAAAACTGAATCTTGAACTTGTTATTAGATTAGGACACGACTTCGTTCGTTTGTGGACAGTAGACATTTCTGATTGATATTTCATAGTTTAGGAAAAATGATATTAATTATTTTTTGAACAAAGTAAAACGTATGTATAAAATATTGAATACCAAAGCAGTCTTTTCGAATTGTCTACAGTACTCATTTATAATATAAAACAATTTTTCACCGAAACAAAATTATTTTTCTTTGAAGCCAACTATTGCACGCCAAGTATTTCCATGTTTTGATGAACCATTGTTTAAAGCAAATTTCACAATATCTATAACTTATGATCCAAGTTTTACTGTTGTTCGATCAAACGGTGCAATGTTGAATAATAATATACCAGAAGTATTATCCAATGGTCGTTTATTAGCACGTTTTGAACAAACTCCACCAATGTCAACATATCTTGTTGCATTTGTTTTAACTGATTTTCAATGCATAACAAATCTATCATTACATGATATTAGTGTTAGTGTGTGTGGACGACAAGAAGCAATTACTAAAGGTGACGGCGATTTTGCTTTAGATGTTGCAGCACATGTTATAACGTATTTTGAACAATCATACAATGTTCCTTATCCATTGAGTAAATGTGATCATTTCGCCATACCAGATTTTTCAGCTGGTAAGTATCGAAAATGTAAGAACAATGAACAATTATTGAAGCATTTTTTTGCACAGGTGCTATGGAAAATTGGGGTTTGATAACATATCGTGAAACAGCATTACTTTACAATAGTGAAACAGGCAATTTAGCAAATAAACTTCGTGTTGGTGAAGTTGTTTCACATGAAATAGCTCATCAATGGTTTGGAAATATTGTTACACCAAAATGGTGGAATGACATTTGGTAATTCAATATAGAAAGATTTTATTTTTGTTTCACATTTATATATTTCTGATATTTTAAAAGGTTAAATGAAGGATTTGCATCATGGGTTGAAGTTATTGCTCTTAACAACGCAAATCCAGAATTTGAGGCACTTGATGTATTTGTTACAAGTAAAATAGATTATATTTCTTGTTAAAATAGGATTTCTACAGTCATGTGTATCTTTTTTTCTAAAAATTTCAATAGCAACTGTTCAACGTGCACTTGTTATGGATAGTCTTTATTCAAGCCATCCAATAAGCGTTGAAGTAACACATCCAGATGAAATTAATTCAATATTTGATGCGATTTCCTGTAAATATTCTTCTAAAAAAATTTTCGTTTCATAACCAATTTGATTTGTTTATAATTATTAATTTTTGTTTTACTATTTAGATGATAAGGGTGCATCGATTCTTCGGATGATATATTCTGTTTTAAATGAAACAACATTTTTTCAAGGTATAAGTAATTATTTAGATTACTTTAAATATAATAATGCTGTACAAGACGAATTATGGGCATTTCTAACAAATGTTACAAGTCCAATTACACTAGGTGGTTATACAGTAAAACAAATAATGGATACATGGACATTACAAGAAGGATATCCCGTACTAATGGTAACACGTAATTATAATGATAATACATTAATACTTAAACAGAAACGTTTTCTTCTCGATCCAAATGCTGTACATAATAAATCTAGTTATGTAAATCCATTCAAACCACTTGAGTTTCAGTGGTATATACCGTATGATTATATGATAGATTCAACATTATCAACATTTTACTGGTTATCACCAAATAAAACAGTGCAATTAACAGATATTCGACCATCCAATGATTGGATTTTATTCAATACAAATGAATTTGGTTTTTATCGTGTTAATTATGACGATCAAAATTGGAAATTATTAATAAATTCTTTAAAAAACAATGTATCTGAAATTCCTATTGTATCGCGTGCACAATTAATTGATGATTCATTTAGTTTAACACGTTCGGGAGATTTAAATGTTACTATACCATTAGATTTATCTGTATATCTATGTCATGAAATAAACTATATCCCATTCTCAGCTTTTTCAACCAATTTACAATATTTAACAGTTATGTTTGGTCAAAATGAAAGCAATATTGAATATCAACAATTACAAAAATATATTCGTACAATAGAAGAACCAGCGTATGTATTTCTCGGATGGTCCATAGCACCAAGTACATCAGATTATTTATCTCGTCAATTACGTTCACTTATTATTAGTGATTTATGTTCAAACGGTCATGAAGCATGCATAAGAGAAGCCATATTACAATATCAACTATGGCGTCAGAACCCAACAACACATCCAATAAATCCAGATTTTCGTACAACTGTCTATTGTCAAGGTATTAAAAATGGTACAGTTGAAGATTACTTATATATACAAAATCAATATAAACAAACAAATGATCAAGTGGAAAAAAATCGTTTAGGTTTCGCATTAACATGTACACGAAACGCAACATTATTGGAAAAATTACTGAATGAGACATTAACTAATGATTACATACGCTTGCAAGATTCATCATCATTTATTGGTCGCATTAGCGTACAACCAGGTGGACAAAAATTAACTTGGCGTTTTATTAGTCAACGGTGGTCGGAATTAGTTTCAAAATTAGGTGGGCTAAGTTTTACATTATCAAATATTGTTGAAAATATATTACAATACATTAATACACAGTATGAATTAGATATCGTTCAAAACTTTATGATTGAAACAGAAAATTTATCAATAGCTGAACGTGCTTTTCTATCATCTGTGGAAAAAATAAAAGCTAATATCCGATGGATGGATACCACAGGAAGAGATATCCGTACATGGCTTTCTACCAATACGGTGACATGTTAAATACTCATATAGAGCAGACATCGTTTTCTATTTGTTCCTTCCTTTTTTTTTATATATCATAATGAAAACAAAAATATATATTTAATTCCGTCCACATAATTATATAATATTTAGATTATGATTTAGGACAAGAATAAAATAAGTACTTACGAAAAGTTCGCCCATTGAATTGAGATCAAAATGTCCATTAGCACCATCAATTAAAGTCATCAAATAATCAGATGGATATGTTTTAATTATACCAATAGTGGTACCATTCGGAGAATTTTCGTTTATCTACGACAAAAATGAAAAAGATAAGAAAGAAATATTTAATACAGAATAAATACCTGGAAGTGTTTTGGTGATTGTTCAATTTCAATTAATGAGATGTTGTGAATCAAAATGAGTAGAAGAAGCAAAGCAAACATTTTCGATATTAATAATAATTGAAAGTGAATCGAATCGAGTCGAATCGAATCAAATCAAATCAAATGAATTCTTCGCTTTATTGTCTATAGAAAATCAAAAGAAAAGAAGAATAATGAAAGAATAGAATAGAGACGGGTCACAGGTGCTATTCTACTATGTAAATATGAAAATCAGTTGATTGAATCGCTAATTCTCATGACACGTATAATATGTGCAGCATTCGTTTTCTGCAAGGTCGACTGATTAAAAATACGAATTAAATCAAGTTTTCTTTCAATATTCCAATTGAATATAAAAATATTCTACGGTTTGCATATAATAGTCAAGAGCAAGCATCATTTTCTTTTCTACTATAATGATTCTCGTACTCATTATCAATGTAGAGAAGAGTTAGAAAAGAAGATGATCGATATCATCATAAAGCTGGGTTCACTTCTATTTTTGTTCTTGGAATATCTTGAAATGCATGAAAAAGAATTCCAATAAACAGATATTATGAAATAAAGTTACTTGCCATTGATTGGTTCGATTAAAGTAACTCGGAATAATCTAAGAAATAAATTCTATAATCTAATAAATAGCTGTTATAAATACTAGATACTGTTTTCATGTTTGTGTTCTGTAATACACCCGTAAAATTTTTTAAGTCTTTATGTCAATGAACTTGAACGAATAAGTGACAAATAATATTGAAGAATCGATATTAGAATGTTTCTTTTTTGGGTAAAATATATGGGTGTGAGATGTGCATCATTTCATCTGACTAAAGAGAAGAGTCATAGCTACACTTGCATCCCATTTTCACTGTAGAGTTTCATGCATGCATGGTGATAACAATAGCCATATGAGTGCTTACTATAAATTCCATACGATAAACTTGTAGTAAAATTGAACTCGTACTGTGGTATATGAGTAATATACTTGAGCATTTTAAATAATATGCTTTTTGATCGTCTTGTATGTAGCTGAATTTTTCTTGCTAGTTTCCTCTACAAATAATAATCGATTTTTTCACATACTTATATATGTATAAGATAGAGTATTTAGTAGATCATGAAAATAAAATCTGATAACTAAAATCTTAACTTTGAACCACAATAACCTTATAGAAAAACCACTGATCAGTGATCAGTAATGCCAGCAGAGAAGAAAAAAATTTAGCCCATTGTTATTTCCTCAGTTTCAAGTGTACGAGAACTTAAAGTATTGAACTGCATAAAAAAAAGTGACTGGCAAGATGCTTAATAATTAAGAGAAAAAAACATAAATTTGATTATGTTGATTATGATATGCATCGTAGTGCAAAATATTTAATATATAATTGATGATTGGACAATGACTAGCAGCACATATTTCTGACAGTGATTTATTCGGCATGTACTAACGTAATAATACTTATCGCGTTTTTTTAAATACACTCTCACTTAAAAATGACATTTAATATAATATGGAAGTTAAAAAATGAAAACTAAATTGATGATATGAATTAATTAATATTACACTCGATATCAATAGTGTTAATTATTTGTAATATATATTTTTATATAATATTTCTTTTGTAAATATTTGCATCACTTAGTAAATAACTTCTGTGAGATCGATTGTACATTCTTGTAATAATTGGTTTATTTGAAAAGCATACTTCTCTATAATTTAAAAGTTAAGTATTGCTCCATATATTTTTAGCTAACTTACTTTATGAAATGGCGCAAGAGATGGCCATGAATGACGAATATATCAAACGCCCAGTGTATATTTTTCACTTAGTTTTCATTTCAAAATTTTGCTTATGTATGCTTTTGTAGTTACAAAAGAATAATTGGGGGATACTGACTGACGACATACTAATCACTATTGTTTGTATTCAACAACATAATACTAGATTGTTCATGGAAAACGAATATCTGCCAGTGAACGATAACTAATAAATATCTCTGTAAAATTTGAATCAAGCGAAATCATAGCTTTTATGTGTTGCATTTTTGTTATGTATATCTATAATGATTCATATTGACTATGGTGCATGCATATTTGCTTTTGGGCACTACCTGTGCATTATTATTCTTTTTTTCTCTTTTACCAAGAGCTATAAAACATAATCAAAAGTTTACTATAAAAAGTAACGAGGTCATTGGTGACCCATATAATCATACAAGAAACTAAACAACTAAAGCACACAATAATTCTAAATATTAAAGAAACTTGAATATATCAAATTAACATCAGTCTCCTTTTTATACGTCGATATTTCGTAAAACCAAAGAATATTTTAATACAACAAGCGAATAAATAGAATGTGATTAATTATAAATCCCATACAATTAGTAAATTATAATTTCTGTCAATAATACTGGTTATGTTCAAATGAACACTCGTTTTTATGAAATAAAACAAAGAGCTTTATTATTTATTGTCATTATCGACAGTTGGATCAATCAAAAGCAACAGTAATTCTTTCATTAAATGATAATCAATGACTATTTTATTCTAATAAACTGTCTGAAATGTAAATAGTCTGTGGATTTATCTACGAGACTCTTTACACTGGTTATTGAATTATCTCGTTTCTTCTTTGAAATAAATCCAATTAGCATAATGGATTGACACAACTTGGGAAATATGTTAAATATGATGAATGGTTTTTACATAATCGGTGAAAAATAACATTTTCCCTGTTAAATAACTTTAAATAGAAAATAGACAGAAGCAATATTAATTTCTTATTCTCATTTCTATTGCAAGCCTGGAAATTATTCTCTAAGACACATAAAATTATGACTCATAACAACATTTTTACAACTTTCATTACTTTCACTTGGTTTATTAACATTCGCAATCTGAATTGAAGTCCATTTATATGTAAAAGAAGAAAAACGGAGTATATTCATTCGTATACTGCTTTATTAAATCATACTCTGGCTATTGGACCGATTTTATGAATCCTTGAAAAAGAAAAAAAAACATGTACGAAGCCGTGAAAACCAATTTTACAGAAAGATGCTTCTATTCATTATTTGTTGCAATATAAAAACGAAATAACATTAATCATTGTAGCAACGATGAAATGTATTACGTATTTTATGTCCTATTTAAACATAAAAAGCTGTCACAGTTTGTTAAAGAAAGTAAGACTTATGCGTGTTATTTGCTCACCAATATGCAAGTAAGTGCTGAAAATGGTCACAAATCTTTAATACTTAAATTTAATTATATATATATATATATATGTATATGTTCGATTTTCTCTCTGGATAACTCATGTATTAATCAGAAAAAAAAGAAGATGAATGCGTATCGACGTTAATAGAACGAAAGCATTATTTATCAATATGTGAATCAATGTGCGTTAGAAATATTCATTCATTACAAACTATTTGATATGATACTTTAAGAACAGTTTGAAATTATACCGAAATGCTTTTTATTAACTTAGAAAAAAAATCTAATGCAACAGGGAGGAAACTAATTACAATTTCTTTGGAAATTACTTATTCTTAGATTTCAACTTTAACATTGATTACTACGAATTTCTACCATTTTTTTAATATGAAGTTTCAAATATCTCTCCAACTGTTAATTTTCATTGTTTTCGACGTTTACAAAACCTTGAGCCCTATATTATAGAGCTAAACTCTGCATGACTATTGATAGGTTTTCCTATTTCCTAGCAAATTTTTGATAAAAAACTAGTGTGTAGTTCTCCATTCTGAATGTTAGAACTTACTTGACGTAGAAACATGATGTATAAATGTCTTTTTTTATTGCTGCTGTTTGATATCTTTCTTTGGTTGACGTTCTCATTGTGTCTGGTTCTTATGTTTGTATAAGTAGGATTGGTGGTATTATACTTCTCTTTTTATATTCTGTTCATATTTATTGATTAAAAACCATGTTAATTGTCTACAAGCCATTCTACTTAAGGTAGGATCACTATAGATTCATGAATCTAACTGAAAAAGCTAATATCTACTAAATGCATAGGTCGAAAGAAGTTGCTCAGAAACCAAAAATTGAAGTTCTTGGAGATAAGCTCTGCTGATCATACAGGCATAGAGCGTTTAGTTGCATAGCTGAACTTGAAATACCTTTCACTACAATAGCGTTCCGTAAATTTACAGTTTCTGCATTTTTAATTTGGATAGTTTTGACCGTTGGTTAGATTTTATAGGCATTGGAAGTATCATTTCTATTGATGGTTTTTTTCCTTTATGTTATTGATATTTTCCGAAAATATGTTCACTTGAGTAACAGAGGATCTTCAAATATGCATCATTAATGAGCCCACAAGCGATTTCTTTTGAAATAATACATTAAAATGTAATGAATGCTATTTTGAGAAACTAATATGATTGAACTTGATGACACTAAATTTTAAACAAGAACGACAATATAAAATTTGGTATACGACTCTATCCATGAGGTTTGAACATATTTTTCTGTGTTCTTAATGTATATGATTCAAATCAAAACTCTATATGAATTTCAAATGTTGATTCTTTCAAATGTGCCTTTGAGCAATGATGATAGATTTTTTCATTCAAATTTTATTGGATAATATTCTAGGCAAGTTAGTTTCTCATGTCTGTGGAGTGTTCAGAAAATCACTAGATGTACAGAACTTTGCACATCTTTATGCCTCTTGAGTCAAATGAACTGATTTATTTTCTTAGGTTAAACGGCAGGTACACGTTTTTATTGACGAGGGCAGAGTTCGTCTGTAGTCATGTAGCCAACAAACGTTTCTTCAATATTTAAATAAACCAAACACAAACGTTTGTTGCTCGTAACTTGGGCCCAATACTGTAGTATATTCATTTATCAATTTATTAATCAAGATAGTTGATATAATTATAATATAAGTGTGTGTTTTATAGCTGTTTCAGAAAGAAATAGAGAAGTCAGACAATCTTTAAAATTAGCAACTAATCTAGTTATTTTTCAGCACAAAATCACAAGATTACAGCTTTTTTTAAATGATAAATAAATCTTCATCCTAGCTAACTAGTGATATAGTAAAAACAAGTTTACTGGTTTTATGACTATAGAGGGACTGCGCCTTCGCCGATAAAAATGTCCTATTGTCATCTAAACTCAAATAAAATTCAGTTTATTTGGTTGAAGAGCGATGAAAACATTTAAATTTCTCTATATCTAGTGGCTCTCTGAACAACTTATATGTTTCAGATCAAGTGCAACAACAACAATAGAGATTTTAGTAATTTTATTTCTGTGAATCTTCTAGTTGAAATTTCAAGTCGACCATTTTATCATTGTGTATCAATGCACAATACCAATGTATCATTCAAAATATCTGAATGTTTAATATATGACTAAGAAAAAATTAGAAGCTAGAACTTTTTTTAACGCTTCTCGAAATATACAAAACATTTCATAGTGTATATAGTTTTGACTCAACATTCATGTGTCATCTTGCACTATTCTCATTTTCAATATCTGAAAAATGCAGAGATGAACTACATTTTATCCAATAAAATTTGAATAAAAACAAAACCAATCGTTATTTTTCACAAATCCAACCAAGTCTAAGTTTAAAATTCAGAGATTTCTCGGCATATACATTTATTTTAGTCATTTAAATCGAATAATTATAAAAGAAAAAGCCAATCGTCGTATATACAATGTTATGCCCAATTTTTTGTTGTTGTTCATACTTGAAAAGGCCAGTGTAATGAATTTCTATTTATTATACAAGAGTTTGAGAACTGCATTTGGTAGCCTGTCGATCGTTCTTCTAACTGAGATTATTCTCACGCTAATATATGCTAATAATTCAGCTGCGATTATGAATCTTGATGAGCATTTATGTAGGCCCATTATCAGTAGCATTCGCAAAAAAGGATAATCACATCGTTTCTTTGTCAAAAAAATGAATTTGATTTCATCATGTAGATTCGAATATAAGTCAATCACTTATCTTAATGGAGTAGAATCTTTTTTGTTTGTAAAATTTGTGAGAAAGACTGAAGTTCATGATTTTTCTAGAATTGTCTGTATGATAATTTTCAGTCTACTATCATTCACAACGCTTTCATGTACTGATTCTTAGTATAACCTTATGGGTAAATGCATAAGTAGCTTTAGGGTATAATACTATTCTCTAACTTGGAAATTAAATTCCATTATTCAAATATTCTGTTTTCACGTCATCCACAGCGACCGAAATGTGACATTTTGTATTTTGGGCAAAATAGAATAGTTAAATAATTAAATAGTGAAAGTTCAATATTCCCAGTTGCATCTATTCAATGAAGAATTTCACTGTTAACTTTGACATACATGCACATATTTGAATTTCAGAGTATAAATCGTTATTCAAACTAGATTGAGGTTAATATTGTGAGTGCAATTAACTAAGACTATTAGTTAAACTCGCGATTTCTCAGCTTCCATTCACATACACTCGTACGGAAAGTTGGGAACGATATCACAGAGAAAAACAAACTCAATGAAGTAGCCATATTTGTTTGTTCTGCAGAAGGAAATACATATCTATTTCACACCCTTCTGTGGCATGTTGAGACATGTGTCGTTTCATTTACAATGTGATCAAAATGGAAAGTCAGTAACAGTACACGAAGAAATCAACTATGTCGTTTCTCGAAATTGTATAAATCGTTTGATATTAGGCGGAGAGAAAAATCTTCGTAATTTAATACAAATGAAATTAAAATTCAATGCTATACATAAAACGTAAACTTTGGGAGTAAATATTACAGAATGAACCGATATTCAAGAAAACTTCAATTTTCCGTTGTATCTTTGAATTGATTACATATTAATGTACATTTCAATTTTAAGCCACATAACATTATGATGTGGGCAAAACATTATATCCGATTGTTTATTGGGAGCATGAGTACATGTGGTAAGTTCTTCCGGTGGATACATATTTTTGATCGGCGCGCGGCGATTAATGTCTATTTATTAGTAGTTTCATAGTTTGTAGAAAAACAACTGAACATACTTACTGATATATCACCCTCATCTGCTACTCGTTTTTGATCATCAGATTCTGTGCCAGCAGGGTCTGTATTATTTTCTTGATTATCCTACAAAATAAAAATCAGTATTTAGCTTCTTCGAAACTGATCACACAGTAACTTACACTCATATTGCACAGTGCCACTTTACTCGTTTGTTTTCAATTCTAAAACAAGGTTTTGATAGATTGAACATAAAATAACTTTCTGTCATATCTGATAGTATACGTGAGATTTAACAGTACGCAATCGATCAGTCCCGGAACAATATTTACATGGAAAGATCAAAGAATTATTTTCTCAGGTCAATGATCGTATTAGGATGTGTGCAATTATTTCTTAACAAAGTATCTATTAATTTATTTGTTAATAGATATTTTTCTATACAGCAGATATCCTAATATGACTAAAATCCCTAGGCAAGATAGTGTCTCATGATAAACCACATCAATCGACCCAGACGGAATTAGTACGCAAATAAAGAAAATAAATATTGTCTACGAGGAAGAACAGAAAGAGGTAATCTGGTGTTATTCTCACAAAACTTTCGCTTATGAATATAAAACCTCACACTATTTTTTGCATGGATTAAATAGACGTGACACGCGATATTTCCAACAAACCGAGTTGGAATATCAGAAATCCAAGTACTTCAATACTCTTTCTCTAACGTAGGTGATATTCATAGAATTGTGTTTACGAAATATTTTACCATACAAATCATGAGTGGAAGCAATATTCTCACTCGACTATTCCGCGAAATTCACACATAAAACCTATACTCAAGTAGAAGCCATTAGTATGTTTGAATTTTATCAAATCAGTTTGAATTAGATGTCTACACTGAGATATTTTTGCCAACTTTCAATATCGATATTACTGTGAGTTCTTAACAAGTCGGGATTTAACATAAGTAAAATTGCAACGAATATACTACCACACAAAAAAGTTCGATTGCCTTGATCAGATCTGATGAACTATTATAGATCTCCGTACGATATTTCAAGGTTCATGGCGATAATTTATCTAATAAAAAAATCGTTTCCGATCTTTGAATCAAAGTTTTCACGATTTTCATATGTCATGATCTTACCTTTTCTCTATACAGTCGTTGCCAAAAGCGTTTATTTTATATTTAATAATTTTTATGTGAAATAATCATAGAATGTCTAAATTTTTGATCTAAATTTTGACTGATAGAATCAAGTTGAATTTAGAAAAATACATAGGTAAATCGACCACAAGTGATTGAGATCTTTTGTAAATTCGACCGACTTTGCCAACGTTCAAAGTCTTCTTAGCATTATCAAGTAGTCAATTAACTTCTTTAACCATTTTCCATCCACAGACTATGGACTTCTAATGAGTATAATTTATTTTGTCGGATTATAAAGAGTCCCACTCAATTACTAGTCTACTTAAGTGACAAATGATATGCTTTAGCACTTTTTAAACACTGAAATATTTTGTAATCCTTGAGATTCATCAGAATCTACCGGTACTGTCTAGATATATTCACTGATGGCTTGTTTTCCTTGAGAAAACTCGTAAACAACTATGCTGATAATAAATTATTTGAAGTACAAATTGTGCGATACTTCACGAAAATTGTTTTTTCGTTTTGATTCTTTCGTCTTTTATCTAAATATTCAATTTTTTAGAAAAAAATACAACGATATTTTAGCTATGGTAGCAACAAATCATTAGTTATGTGCCGATATTGATGGCACGCCTCGATGACTCTCCTTCCTCATCCTTCTGTTCTCTTTCCATTGTTCTAATCTCTCTCTCTCTCTCCTATATATACGTGTGTTATGTATGAAATTGTTACATTCTGAACATGTGAAGAAGCGAATAAACATTATTGCCGGGAGTGGCAGTAAGCTATTCCACCTCTATCCAGTTTGTCATTAACATATCTACCCAAATAGGGTTCCATATTTATCGTTACAACTTACAATGTACTATATCCTATTGCCAACTTCATTACCCAAACACTCAGATTTTTATACTTCTTTAGAAAAAAACTTGCGTATTTCATTGGAAATAAGAAAAAATTTCATAGGCCGAAAATTCATTGCAAACACTTTCAAAATTTGTATTACGCTTGAAATGCATCTTAACTGTTAAAATGCATTACCAATGCAATTAAAGCAGTTAAAAGATTTGAGAACATTTTCTTTCTGAATTCAAAATACACCAGGAAGAGTAGCATTGGATTCAAACTATTCTGGAAAATGTAGGCTCACTAATGTAATTTACGCTAAAAGCGATTATGGTTGACGCCAATGAAAAATTGCAGACACTGTAGAATTAATAAAAATCAAACAGTTTTTATTATTAATGGTTTCGTTTAAGTTTAAAAAACGATTTTGAAAACAATTTTTCTAATAAAATGAAACCTTCAGATTATTTACAAATATAACTGTCACATGTTCGCAAGTTGGAAAAAATGGTTGCTACCAATCAGCGTCAAAAACTAGAAACCGAATTTCATCTAACTCTATGGTATCTGTCAACAGAATGAAACCATATCTAGCACATTTGTGTGCAGGCAAAAACTTCATACGCCCTTGTTCTCACATCTAGCTACCTACCAGTTGCATTCTCCATTAGTCACAGCTGTATCATAGTTACGTATTTATTTCGCCTACTTGTATTTAAATTAATCAGTGTTCTAAGATAGAGATATACCCAAGAGTTGATTAATTTCGATTTGTTGAATAAACAATATTATGACATCCCTCTTGAGTTTGATTACAAGATACTATGAATAACATGAATACTAAGCCTGAAAGAGACTAGTTTACTTGTTTGAAAAAAATCAATCCTTTTATTATTTTTAACAAATCGTTTGATTTTTATTTTTGGATGTAAATTCGATGTAACTACAAGCTGAAAGATTATGAGACAAACTGCACTTTTTCAAATTTGAAAAGAATATAATAATGCCCATTATCTGTAGCAGTATCTCTTTGTTCATATACTATCATCTGCATTAAACATACTGAAATCAATAGTGGTTTTTGTACTCTACAGACAGTGATATAATTTAGTGAAAAATCCAACACAACGAATAGTTCAGATCGAGTAAGAAAATGAATACTTCCTCATCGTTTCATCTATTTTGATAATTACTTTTTGAAATCTGAATTAAAATATAAAATTCGCTATTTTGTTTTTGCAAAAATCAATACCAAGACTTAGTTCATGATTACCCCAAGCTTATGGCCATTTGCTACAATGTTTTTATTAATGATTGTTATAAGCGCATACTGTATGAAAAATCATTTTGCATAGCCCATCACCGATGTATATATATATATATATATATATATAGTAAAAGAGTAGATCTTTCTGATACAACGAACAAGTGAAGATAGTCAATACGTTTGCAAATCTATATTCGAAATAACAACATAACAACGGAAACTACAAGTCAACGTCTTCTGTCAGCGTTTTCTTCAATAAAAAGTCATCTCCGAAATCGTTAGTACCATTGACATGCGTATTCTTTTTCTTCTTTGGACGGGTGAATGAACTATAAAAAGAGACAATTATAATAATGAAATATGTGTTTCAACTTAGTTTACCAGGCAAGTCCCATTCGTTCTACATCTTCAATCGTTTGTGGTAATGGTTTATCGAGTGTTTCTGGAAACACAGTAGCAAGAAGCATCGCAAATAAACTAGTAATTCCATAGATAACAACGGGAAAATGTTGCCATGCTCGAGTCTAAAATAAATAATACGATGAAGAACTTAAAATTACAGAAATCTACCAAATTATCATTAGAATATGTTCCCATAATTGCTCCTACACGAGCAATCATAGAACATACACCCATGCCTGTATTACGACCTTTGGTTGGAAATGTTTCATTTGCATATATATAAATAATTACATATGAGCCTGAAGCAAGAAATTTTAGGGCAGCATTCACTGTAAACATGAGATAAATTTGATCTAAGATAAAAAAATTAAAATTTAGCTAAATGAATTTCATTGAATTTATGAAAATTAAATACATTTGCTATCTTTTGGCACAATCATTTGAATTGGCACGACTAGTATTGTTGTGCATATCAGTGCGAATACAAATAAACAATATGTTAATTTACGACCCCATCGGTCAAGTAATAAATGAACAGCAAAGTAAGCAAATAATTCAACAAAAGCACTAGTGCCAAACCCAATATACGGATTGTTACTCCACTTATCTAAAATTATTAAACATTTAAATTTTGTCAATAAAATGTATCGTATTAAATTACCAGTGCTCTGTGAAGTACCATAAAAGACAAGATTCTGTACGAACCTGATGTGAGACAAAGTATTAATTATACAATATTATACAGAAGTTTTTATTTATATATTACCATTGATACGACATATTCACTGCAATTATTCCCATTACTTTTGAACGAAATAAGGCTTTAACTCCATGATTCACCTCTTGGCTAGCAGCTACTCTCTGTTACAACATAACATAAATATTTAGCTGCGGTTACTCTCTTATCTGTGTGTTTACTTTTCTGTCTTCTCTAACAAAACGTTGATAAAGTACTGGATCAAAATGTGTCTTATTCTTTTCAGCAATGTGATGAAAAATCAATTCAGCTTCATCATAACGTTGTTCAGAGACAAGCCATCGAGGACTTTCAGGCAAAATACTATTTATCAACAGTAAATAATATATACTAGAAGAAAAAATAAATCGAATAGAAATAACTTACAAATAGAAAAAAATAAATGGTACAGGCACAACAGCGAGAACTGCATTCAACGTTCGCCATGTTCGAATGGTTACAGCAAAACTTAAGAGTAATAATTCACCCAATGCAAAGAAATATTTAATCACAATACCAGCGAATAAACGCTGTTTTGAACCAACTAACAATTAAAGAAAATGCATTATTCTTGATGACCAATCATCATAATATTTTTTGTGTTAACTCACCTATTTCTGAACCTAAAATATAAAAATAAAGCAAAGTATTAGTAAACTTTGTACACAACTAATAATATGATAGAAATTTTTATTATTCCTTATATATACGTATATGTATATACATGTATTGTTTTTGACATGAACACATACCGATGACAAAAGCAGTAATACTAATTCCACGTGTTGCACAAGCTAGTAAAAATCGACCTAATGCAAAAAAATGGTAACTTGTTCCACGACCAATTAATTCTTCCGGTGCCAATGCACATATGATGCCAGCAATAAACATCAATACAAATGAAACACCCATGATAGGTCGTCTTCCAAATCTATTAAATGAATCGTCACTACTAGTATGAAAGTTAGAAAACAAAAGTATTTACCTGTCAGAAAGGATACCAAAGAGAAGTGAACCCACCATATAACCGAAAAAGAAGACACTTTGAACATTACTCTTTAATGATACTTGATCACATACCATAGACCACTAGAAACAATCAATATAATAATAAATAAAGTCATATTAGAAATTTATACATCTACGTGCTATTCAATTTTCTAGTGCAAATATTATTAGAACGATCTTAAAATCGATATATAATAGACTAATTGATTTCACATTTAAATGCGTTTCGTGAACTATTGCAGTGAATGCTTTATTAACATACTTCAAATTTACTTACATGTTCTACAAGCGTTGATTCATAATAAGTTCGATTAAAAGTAAAATTTTGGCAAGCAGTCAACTCATTGATGCTACCATAACTATTAGTAGTATTAGCCACGTAAAAACATCGTTGACATTCTTTCAATGATATTCTTTTGTGACTTTCGCGACATTGAGCTGCTGTTGGTATAGATGAATAACCTAGTTCATTTGTAACATTATTCGAAGACATATCAAATGGTGGTCTACAATTGAATTGCGGACTAGCAGCTATGAATGTCCAAGCATAGACCATAATTGGTGGCAACAAATTGGTCAAGCATAGTAAAAAGTATTTGGTCTTTTGATACGGACCAAACACGCCAACCGTCTCATAGAAATCATCGAATTTCATTTTTCCTATTTGTGTATCACTACTGAAACATTGATAGTCGATATAATTAGACAAATATATGCTCAGGGACCAGTTTTTTACGCTTAGTCATATACTTGTTTCTATCTCTTTTCTGGCTTTTTTTTTATCATTTAATACCTCATAAGAGTAAGAGCGCTATTTGCTATCAGCTGACAAAAGATGCGCTCTTACTGATCATGTTGTTGATGTTTCATATCCACACAAAAAAGATATGACAAACCAGGACAGTTTTGGTCGAAGTCACATTATGTGCGATGCGTACATGAAAAGAAAAAAAGAAAAAGCGATATTCTTGTCCTTGCTCTATTCTTGTTCATATAAAGCACAAACAATCGATTCGTTTTTTTCCGTTTATCTTATACCAAGGTCTCTTTGACGCAATGTATGATATAATCGAAATACTTAGTAACCACGCGAGTATAATAATTCACGAATGGAAGTTCTCAGAAGTAAAGTATGCCTTATTTTGATCAATTTCGAAAACTTTTAATAGAATTCACACGGTATCGATCTACATCATTATCTTTATTCTTCATCAACCAGACTCAGCCTATATTTTTTATGCAAGATCTGTTTGTTGTCATTTTATTAAACAACAATGAATAACACGTGTGTTATTATGCCAACAAATATACTATATTTGTTATTTTTATCTTTGAACTTATCCTTTGATAAGAGTAAATCTTATCATTCTAATGCACTTTTCAGATTCTTTTTATGTCGTTGTTGTTGTTGTTGTTGTTATTATTATATTAAATGTTGTCAACGTGTCTTTATCTTCAAAAAATATTTTCTCGTTTATTTTACTTGCTTCCGTACTTTATACTCTTTTTGCACTTAACACCAGAGAAAGCCACGTCTTTTTGATACCAGTAATTTTATATATGATGAAAACAAATTGTTAAGCCTCAATAATGAATACTTGCCTGATGTAACTTGATAATCTGTTTTGAGGCTTATGTCACTCCTACTGTTAGTTTAGAAATATATTTCCAATTTTCTAGAATTAAAACTTTTATATTTTACAGATACATAGTTAAGTATTGATGTTTATTTTAATAGATCTTAATTAAATATTGTTAGATGGATGCATCGATCACGTCTAATTTATTGTCATTCGACATTAATTAATCTTCGTGTAAGGAATGTTCAATCCATTCAAACATACGTATACGTATCATTTAGTTATTACTGTATATTTGTGTAATAATCTTGCATATGTTTTATGTTATTTACAATCATTAGACAAAATCTATCATAGATACTTTAAATTTTTATATTGAATGTATTTCAATCAAATCTAATCATGTTATAAATAATTATTGAAATAATACTTGATTTGCAAATAAGAAAAATTCAATGATAAAAACGTATTGCTATTTAATACATATTCGTACTCTAAAACTTATTATAATGACTACAATATTTAGTTTACAAGTTGTAATTAATTTCTCATCATATAATTAGTGCCCTCTATATTAACTTTTGTTAGCCGAAAAAGAATTCAATATTTTCGACTCAAAATTGAAAAAGGAGTATCTGTTTTTCGCTAAGAATTATCAATTGTGTACACACTATTCTTTTATGATTTTCTTTTCAATATTCAAGGTGAAAATCATTTTTATTTATAATGATTTAGACAAATGATTTATCGCAACAATATATAACGTATAGAAATAGTACGGCATTTTAATAATAGAGAAAGATACGCCTATAACGAGTAAATTGTGAACGATTTTAAAAATATGCAAATACTAATTATACTTCTTATATTTTCATATTCATTTTTATCATTTACATTGATGATCAGTATTGATATGATTGATGCATCTTTTCTTTTAGTATCACTTGGCAAAATTCAGAAGAAATAATGAACGAATTGCGAATACTCTGCTAACTGCTTTATAGAAAAACATTTAAATACTTTCTTTTTGTTGGACAACAAATTTTCGAAAAATAGTTGTCCTTTACTTTGGACTTCTACAAATAACTTAAGCAACTCTGATATTAATCGACGCATATGAAACTCTAATTTCGATATGTGTCTGTTTGAGTATTATTAGGGGCAATAAATCAATCATGCCTACTCAATTGAATTTAAGACTAACGCTTCGATATGATTACAATGAATTTCTGTTTATGAATGCTTAGCTGAATGAAACTATATCAAGCTATCAACAGATATACTTAGTAACGGCAACTATTACGTTAGTTGATCTGTGTTTATGTATCAAAGTTTTATGGAAATGAATCTAGCAACACTAAAACGTGTAGTTTAAAAAAATCTACTACTGTATTATTATTCTGGTTGATCAGTGTGTGGTATAATCTCATCTTTTATTTTTATTATTGCTAGTAAAATATCGAAGAAAGACGACAGTGTATTATCACTCCGATTATATATATCAGTGGCTAACTATATTTTTTTCTAGGCAGATCTGGTCTATTTTTTTCGAAATACCTCTTAAAAGCCAATTTTAAAAAACAAATGTCAAAACAACATCGATAACTTTCTTAGTACAAAAAATAAATATAGGTTTAAACATAATTAGCACACCAATAATTCTCTCAATTCGCTTATACATAATTTGATCATTTTTATTACATCAAATCTATGATGATATTGCAGTAAAAAAGTTTATGTTTTAGAAAGCAACAGTATCGCACACTTATGTTAAAAATTAAAAATCTAAAAGAAACCTATGATCAAATGAAGCTGAATTGGTACCTTGACTCAGTATAATTTACAAACTGATCTATTTTTTTACATTTATTTTAAGATTTACAATCGACTACAACAGGCTAATATGTGATACTACAAAGACTAAATTTTATCAGAAACTCAACATGACAATTGAATGCACACTTCCCACTATAGATAAGGTTTATAAAGTTTCCTGGTGTAGCTATTCATACTCGGTAAATAATGAATGTTGAAGATAGAAAAATAATTTGATGAACTCATTCACAATATTTCATCTAATATGACAAATTAATTCGTTTTCAACATGAACTCGAAATTAGGGGTGAACCATTTAGGTTAATGCGAGTATTAATTAACGGTGTTAATTAACTAAAAGCGTTAACCGTTAATATTAACGGATTCATGCTTTGAGCAAAACCGTTAATTTTAAATTAACGTAAACTTACCACCCCTACTCGAAATCGTATATAGATGAATTCTAATTGATCTGAATAAACAACTCGTATCTTTGAATTTATACCTAAATTTCTATGTAGGAATCTTTGAATCATTTTGATCAACATTCATATATTTGTTTATTACTGTTTTCAATGTGTATTATTCATTGAATAATTGTTCAAAGTCTACTTTTGACACCCTTTTAACTGGCATCTTAATGCTCGTATCTTTCTTTGCCTATATGGAAAGAATCAGTTTTTCTCTGATAAATTGATTTGAAGAAAGTTACTCTTAGTGTCAATACACTTGAGAATTCGGAAACGCTGACAAGAGATCTGTAATTCATATAATTTCATTAGATAAGTCTTTCTTTCATGTTATTAAACAAGTTCTTGTTAATAAAAACTTCGTTCCACATATAAATACATTGAAATTTCAGTGATAAATGTCAAAGATCTACATGACATAGGATATGTTCAAAAACAAAACTCAGTTACAAGCCATCTGTTACATCTAAGTCACATGGCACTATAGTTTTATTTAATTTTTTACGATATCTTAAAAATGTCTCTATACATATGTCATAGTAAATTGTCTTCGAAGATTTGTTCTTCTTCCATCGATGTTACTTGATCATTCCTATCCAGATTATCCCTGGAACTATTTATTATTCTTATAATTAATATGTACACAACAACATATCCATTGTATGTGTATGGGGTTCAAATACATCAAAGTTATTTATCACAAAAGAAAAAGAAAAAAGAAAAACGTTTCTAATAAAGTTGTTAAAAATACGTAAATCGATATCTATTTTTATTATTGTTTGACTTAAAACTTCTTGCTTTAAGATTAAGATAGACAAGCAATTTATTGACATTAGTTTTTGCAAACTCAACATATATGATCAACAACAGAGTTTTTACTCCAAAGTACTCAAATCATGTAATTCAACAATATCAATGTTTTCTTGAAATGTAGTGCATTTTTACATAATCCATCATTGATGATCAAATAAATCATGAACTCCTATAATTATATATGGACAAGTCGAGATGAGTATTATTGTAATGAAATGGGATTATTTTAAATAAATATAATTCGAAAGAATCACATAGACAGTATGGCCGAGCGGTCTAAGGCGCCAGTTTCAGGTACTGGTCACTTGTGGCGTGGGTTCGAATCCCACTACTGTCAGGCTTCTTTTTGAGCTCCTATAAAATAACACAAAGAACAGAACGAGAAGAATATTTGCTAATAATTTACCACCACAGTTTTTTTTCTATTTTTTTCTTTTCTTCCTCTACAAATAGTCGACAGTATGAATGTCTCGTAGTTACTCTCTTCAACATTCTTCGTTCCTTCGCAAAAAAAATGTATATGAGTAAGATCTCAAAATAACAATGGTTATTTTGTCTGGAACTCAGCTCTTGAAAAATAGATATTAAACAGAACGCAAAAGAAAAAAAACTTGTGGATATTTAAATACTATTTTATTACTATACAACAATCTAATTCATGTCTAATATTTACGAAATTTCATGCTAATTACTGATCTATGTAGTATAAAGTTATAGAAAAAATAATATAACTCTATCCTTCGATATACGCTGAAAGAAAGTTTGAAGTTTTATGAAAGCCTATCGACATATTGACTAAATATGTATACTACAACGTAAAACATTGTTTTGTTGTATTATTGAAGAAGAAAATTTCATATTGAAAATATTAATCAGAGATTTGAAACATTATGATTTGTCTATGTAATTATGTACATCTAGATAGACATGTAGTATTAATTAATTGCGCAATAGTGTTGATCAAATTATAAAGGCACAGTTTGAATTGACAGTCTGTGTAGTTGCCAGAAAAGAGCATTTACATTGATAAGTATTTGAATCAACAAAACATAACAAAGAAATTTTCTTTTATTTATTGCCGAAAGTATAGCATCTTGTGTGTAGCAAAAAGGATTTGCTATTGGCCAATGCAAACATTCATACTATGTGTAATGATTGAGAGTAAATATGGAATGCTATTAAATTCAATGAAATGATACATTGTCGGCGAAACAATACTTATGTCAATGTTGGATGTTTGTTTTTTTATTTTTCTATTTTCTTGAGTTTCTGTGTTATAGGAAGAGCATATCATTTTCCATGCATCATTTATTGATAACTTAGACATGGCGTAGTTTCTCTTACATCCGCAAAACGATCTATTTTAATCCTCATATAAAGTTGTACAAGTACGACCTATTAACTATATTACAGAAATAGAGCATTAGAGTAGGTGAGATGTTTTCATAATTTTATTAAAACAGTGGGGATAACAAGTAGACAAGCATATTTTTCAAAAGGCTATATTTGATTAATATCCAAAGAACTCTGTTTTTTGTGTGTTTATTTTTGTGCATTGTTTCTGAGCTATGTTGTCGTTCGTTTTTATTTGCTAGTAGTCAAGAAACAAAATAGGCAAGCAGTTTTCAAAATTTTCAAAGTTAGTAGACTTTTCTATGCATACTATTAACCCATGAAATTTCTTCGTAACAGTGTGCAGTTTTTAAAAAGCACAACAACATGTTTTTTCAATTCTAATCGAACCATTTATTCTATTCTAAATATCTAATATAGGAGCAGAAAATATTCTCAGAATTCCTCGATATGCAAATATATTTTTCTGTTCGTTAAAGATGTGATCAAGTATCACGTAACTCGTGTATGCTAATTCGTCATTGAATCCAACTGAGTCCCCTGATAGTTAGGTCTAATTAGTAATCATAAATTGTGTATAGTCAATTTTCTTCTACAATGACAATGAAAGGGGTTTCATTTAAATTTTATTTTTCGATCTTTTTACGAAATTAAACCTGAACTCATGTAGTCGTATTTTACTTGTGAATATGTTAGACGTAGTGTTATACTATTGTTGAATAGTGTATTAACTATATACAATATAAAATCCAAAGAGGGATGTGACAAGGCTACTGTCCAACAGCTGCTGTTAGTGGTTTTTTAACAGTAATGTTTACTGTTAACGAAAGCATTATTATGAATTCCTTACTTTTTTTTTGACAACAGTTAAATATTTTCTTGCTTTCATTTTAGCAATTAATTGACATTGTTCTTTGATGACGATGAATAACGTGAGCACTATCAATGACATAAAAACGCGTCGCTCGGAACTAATCAAGCAACTTGAAATGTTAATGAAAACAAGAGGTGAGAGGGACACATATATTTCAAAACAATTAAACAAGCGTATTAATAAATTAGAGAAAGAAATTCACGCGATGACTATTAAACATCGTGAGGAAATTAAGAAGCACTATTCAGCATCAAAATCAATGAACACATGAAACCGTCGTCTTTCCCATGAAACCCATTGATTGATTACTATTTGACAATACTCTACTAAATGTACGTTGTAAACATAATGTCGAAATGGATGCGCTATCTGTAATAAAAATTTAATTCACTTATAAAATTCAAATGCTTTGATTATTTGCACATAACAGTTCCAGAGATGGAAATGATAGATTTAGAAAACAAGAATCTATATTTTTTTGTCTATTTGAATAGTATAATTTTAACTATTATACAGTAAGCGCAATTTCAATAACCGTCTGTTAGTTATGTCTAAAATCCGAGTTCGTATGAGATGATAAAAACTAGCTTGCCACTAGAGTTTGAATTTCGCTACAAGTATGCTTCAGAGTTGATGAGGATTATAAAACTTTTTAGTATGTTTCTAGCATCAACTTAGTGGCCACCTTAAGAATCTGCATTATAGTTGAAAATGTGAATAAGGAGAAACTATGCGTATAACCTCACTGGAGAAGTAAGTAATTTGAAATAAATCCTAAGCAAAGATGGTGACAGAAAATATAGTAGCCCAATTATTATATTACAGTATAGTAGAGCATATCAGGTATGATGGAACGCAAATTTGTGATTGATTTCATTGCATCTACTTGCACACCGTTCATAGATGAGTAGCAGTTCAACATCAAAACAAAACACACATACAATCTATCGTAGACTCAATCAATAATTTACAATCATATAAATGCACAGACCTAAGAAAAGCACTAGATATAACACATTTAAACTTCATGTATTCAATTGTAGTGAAAGTTATACATTCAACCAAAGTTACATATAAATAGATTATGATACTTTTGACACGAGGAGAAAAATCCTTTGTTGTTTGAATGAACAGCTTGGCTGACTCCAACGGTGGCACCTGGAATTTTTATTAGGAAGTTTTGGCTTCACCAAAGAGTGCGAGTTAGTTTGGGTACACGGCATAAACCCATTCATACAGACACCGACTTTCACATCCGTAAACGCGAGCGAATGCTCCTGTGAGCATCTGTTGTAAAACCAAGCAAAAAAAGATTCCACTTTTGATTTTCTCTTTGTAAAAATGAGTAACACAAAACAAGCCATGAGATTAGTGAGTGTTCTCTTTTATCAATTTAACTAGTGTGAAAAGATTATATATGTATTAGTGTTCTGAAAAATCCATACAAACACTATTAGTTTTATTTATTGAATAGATTTACTACAGAATTCAATAACTAACTACTCCAAGAAAATATAAGTAACTGTATCCAATCACATGAAGAATATTTTATTTTATTTTTATTATCTCATAGAAAGAAACAAAAATTAGAACATAAACGCAGAAACGTCTCACGTTGTTCATAGATTCTCCTCAGTCACTAGATGCCTAGAAAGCAATACGTTAAAATGAACCTTTTTTGTAAAATAAAATATATAGGAGTCGGTTTTTTGTGCCATCTTTTCATTATATTACTTCTACTCGTCAATATATCATATCATCATGGTGGTGATAGCCATTCGGATGATTTTCGTGAATCGTTCAGTTTGTATTTAATGGTCATATATGTCATCAACTAGTCAGTGTTTTTGCACATAGATCAATTAATATTATATATTATATAACTATTTACGTCAATAATCATCATGCAAACAGTTAGATTATTTGTTTGTTTGTGTTGCCCTTGGTTAGCTTCTTGGTATTCACCATTGATTATTAAATCGTGTGTACTATCAGTAAATAATACTAATAATAAATGTTGATATTCATCATACTAATGTACTTAACAAAATATTTACAAAAAGAAAAGGTAACTTCTTTTCTTTATTGACTTTTGTATATAATTGAATTAAATCGTTTATGCTTTCACAATTATTCTAGTGAGTGTCTAATTTAAATTAACTTTCGTATTGTTAAAATCTATTTTTTCTATTGAATATTTGCGACAAAATTTTAGTCAACAACTCATTCTAAAAACTTCTCGTATAAATATCAATATCTACAAAGTTACTTTGAAAATTTCTATGAAAAGTATCAACATTCGAAATTCGAAAAAAATATCTTACTAGATCTCAATAGCAAAATTATCTTTCAGATTTTCTTTCTTGTCTTAGTTAATGTAATACAGAAGCACTTCTGCAATGAAAAATCATTAGTTTGTTACGACTATTATTTGAGACGATTTGAGGAATTAGATAGCGCTGCAGGTTCAAAACTAGCATGATGTTCATCGTAATCGATTTTTGTTCAAAAAATAAAATAGATAGTATACATATAATATTATTATTCAAAGCCAGTGCTTAGTTCGTCAAGAAAAAGTGTACTTCTAGATAGTGGGTGTTTTAGAATCGCAAGATTTTCGAAATCTGAATCTTGTAAACACTGTAGTTTCCATTGGAAAATCATTTGTTCAAAAAACAAATCAATAAGAGATCATTTTAATGTAGTTCTTTTCAGGAATCGTTTGCTTATGAAACGTCTTGCAAGTGATTTAATATTAGGAACTCAAAAAAGCATTTCGTTTTCTTTTAATACAAGATCGAAGGATTTATTTTGTCGAAGTTTCAACATACCATTTATATTTCTATCGTAGAACTTGAGAGCTGTGAATATAACTAATATAAAATAGATTAAAAAACGTCTTTTTTTACAAATCACATGATAGGTATTTTTATTAAGGCTTTTCGATTTGTGCTCTCAACATAGTCAAACAGCTATATTCACAAAAGAAACGAAGAGCTATTACATATGTATAGCTAGATAAATATAAATGTAGATCACGTCGATTCTTTAGAGAAAAATCTGCACTTAAAATACAGAATGAGACTAGATATGCACCAATCCATAAGATAGACGATGGCAATGTTCATGTCCTTAACTACGGACATTTTGAATGGGGCATAAACAATGACTATGGATATATGTGTTCACTCGCTAGTATGTATTCTCTTTCTTTACTATCAGTACATTTACTTCTTCAAAGAAAGAAACGTCACGTATACATATATGGGGTCGTCAAGTCTAACATGATACCCTAACGCTCTTAATTTACCTAAATCTATCATGAATAGTACTTGGGTGTCGAGCCAGATTAGGCAGCCACATATATACAGTAGTTCTCATTTTTCTGTTGTCGTTATTCTTTTCATAATAATAGTATAAGTGCAAACTGAAATATCAAGATAAAATAGCAATGAATAACTTTGAAAATTGTGGTGGTCACATATTTTATTTTACGTTAATTTATTTTTTTGTACATTATAATTATTGTATATATATATATATATATATATTGACAACTATTTTTCATGTTATTTCTTCGAAATACTCTCAATCCTCACTACTATAACAGTTACAGAAAGAAAACTTGGCTTGCACAATCGCTTCAAGACGAAACACTCAACATACAATAACACAATGTGCCACTATCATTTTAACAATTGAACAACATGAAAATAATTAAGACAAAGATAGTCTCATCTTTTTTCCTTAAGATAACTTTCATTACTTGTCATATTTGTTATGTCAAAGTTGTATAATAATAATAATAAAACATAGTTTCTTGTGTTAATATTCATACTAAGTTCATATATGTCCACCTTGAAACTTGATTTCAATTGAAAATTTTCAATTTTCAACTTTTAAACCAATAACATTCTGAAGAATAGTGACTCACACATATATCGCCATATGCTGATAGTTGAAAGTTGAAATTTTCTATTTTCAACTGAATTCAAGTTTCAAGTTTGACACTACTAACTACGTTATGAATAAGATTGTAAAGTATGGAAATTTTAACGAAGAAAAAGATAATCAATCATATATGTCAGCCATGAAATCGCTCGAATTTATTATTATTGTTTGCAATGAAACGAAAAGATAAGCACCAGCAAAAGAAAAAAAAAGAAACAAGTGAATAAGATTAAATAAAATAGCAAAACACAAAGCAAAAGAAATTCCATTGAAAAGAAAAAACTCTTGGAGCAAATTAATCATCCTAAATATTTTTTAATCACCTCAACAATTGGTATCGACCCCTCACATATTTCATAAAACAAATTAAAACAAAATCGTCGAGTTAAAAAAAAGAGAAGAAATTCATCTGTGGTTCGTCAATCTTCATGTTTTTCTTCTTCTTTTTATTGTATATCGTCGATTTCTGGATTATTTCTTGTCGTTCATATGTTATAGTGGGTATGAGAGAATGAAACAATTGCACGAAATGACAAAAAGTCAGGTTTGACGGGTTAACAAGAAAAAAAAAGACAAACCAAAGCCAAACAATAAAAAGATAAGATATTTCTGTGCTTTATCTATCGTTTTGATATTTCGATAATGGTATCTTGCTGTATTTCAGTTTGTGCTCGGCATCTCTGTCGAAAGTCGTGTGCAAATCTTCGAAGTTTTTCAGTTAAAAATATCGCATTTTCACGACGATTGGTTGCTCCACTTGCTAGTGAAAGCCATTTATGGTCAATACATGCCGGAATAGTCAATCGATTTCTAAATAAAAGTAAAAATAATAGAAATGATTACTGTTAGCTACAAGTTGTTATCATAGTTCCTGTATGACTAATAGAGGTTTTTGTAATTATAAATAACTATTAGCTTTGATATCGGCAACAAGTTCTTTTGAGATTCTTCTATTCCTAATGAAGTACAGCTATACGAAGAATCTGAGTCCGGTTAATCTAGACTTAGCTTTTATTTTCTTTTATCTTCATTGATTAATATGACATGTCTAGTTGTGATACGATCCTAAGTGAAGTTTTCTAGTAAAACAACTTAGAAGATTTTCGTTTAAAATTAATTATTAGATCGTAGCTTTTCGAAGACATAATGTTATATCTATTCTAGAACAAAAACATTCGATCACTGATGATTAGTTGACTATATAAAAGTTGTGATTGCTTCATCAACAACATTGATGCTGATCTTAGAGCTAAAGTGATTAAAAATTCAACTGTAATAAAAATTCACATTTACCGGGGTGACTTTTTAAGACATTGTTGAACAAAAATAACAGCTTCTTGTGTTACATCATCATAAAATTCATTAGTGTTCCATCGTACAAAACTAACATTTTGAATTGTTTCGTCGATATTTTCACCAGGAAACGGTGAAAATCCACTTAAACTAAACGAAGAATTCATTCATATGTATTTTTTTTTGTTTTCCATTAAGTTTATTCTTACAGTGTAGCCGTTAATGCTCCAATGCTCCAAACATCAGCTTGAACGCCACATGGTTCATTGTGAAGTATTTCAGGTGCTAAAAAACGATGTTTTAAAATTTTATAGATTTAATTCTAATTTATGATAAATATTTTAAATATTATACCTGAATATTCAATATTTGGTTGTAAATTATTTTTATCAATACTATGTCCTTCAATAGATGCTATTTGTTGTGCACAACTAAAATCTGTCAATTTTATATGTACAGCAAGACGATTTTCATTAACAACACTTGATGGATTAATATTTAAATGTATAATTCCATGAAAATGTAAATAATGTATAGCATCAAATATTTGTCGTAAAATTTTAACAATTAATTCTTCATGATATTTATGTCTTAAGCAAATCCAGTCCGGTAATTCAATATAATCATTTGTCACCAATATAAATGAATTTTTCCATAAAAATGCATCTAACATTGTTATGATATGTTCATGTGAGATCAAATTTAATAAATTAAATTCATCTGTTTCTTTATCTTGTTTATCAGTTATTTTTATTATACGAACACTATCAGTTGCACGTTCTGAACAGCGTATTACACATTTGCGACCGTAACTACTTAATTCATCAATCAATTTATATAAATCCCATGGGTTTAAATCACGTTTTAAAACAGTTTTTTCACCTAAAGATTTGATTTTTTCTTGTTTATTATAGTCATCTAAAATATTATTAATTGTTGATCGAGATTTTTCGTCTAAACGATGTTGATGTTCAAGTAAACGATATGCTGATTGTCGATCAATTTTGGTTAGTAATACATCATTTTGTTGATCTTGATCTAGTGAACGAACTTCTTCTGATGCCCATGAATATGCTGATATACCCATACGATTAATGCATGATACACGAAAGCGATAATATGTTGATGGTTTTAAACCATGTATCAATGCTGATTCTTCTATTGTAAATGTTGATTGTGTCCATTTAAGATCTTCTCGTGCTTTATAATCAATACGAAAGCCATTTATTTCATTATTACCATCGTATAATGGCGAACTCCATACAAGATAAGCTTCTGACGATGATATATCAATTACAATTGGACGTTGTGGTCGATCAGGAACATCTTAATAGATCAAATTTATTTTTATTTTTATTTTTGAAATAAATATTTACCTCCAATTAATAATCTTGCTTTACATGAAGCATCACCGTAGAGATTTCTACCAACACAACGATAAATTCCAATATCACCCGCCTTACAATGCGTTATTGTTAATGTACAAAGACCATCTTCGCCTTGAGCAAATTGTATTCGATCATCTTCAATTATGAATTCATCATTTCGATACCAAAATATACGTGGAAATGGGTTTCCTTGAACTTTACATCTTAATATAACAGTACCACCAATTAAAAATGATGTATCAATTAATTTTTCTTTAAATACAGACGCAAAACCTATAAAAGACAAATTATTATTAACGCAAATATGTTTCAAAAAACTTTATCTCAAGTAAAAACAAAGAACAAACCTTCTCCTATAGTTCCACGTTGCTCTTGTGTGAAACCTTGTGCTTGAAATTCTCGTGGAATACTTGGTGCATGTTTTGTACTACTTGGATATGGTGATAAACATGATGTACTTCCATATCTTGTTGATATGCCATAACCATGTGCTGGTGATTCACTGGTTCGTCCATAAGGTGCATAAAATGATGGTGTTGTAGATATTCCTCGTGTACTACCATTAGGTTGAGCACTTAATTCACGTGGTATAGAACAACCACTATGAGGTACAGCTGAACATCCGCGAACTCTTCGTCCTTGCCCATCAACATGAAGACGTTCTTTAACGGTATCACGAGCAAGAAGACGTTCAACTGGTGCAACCGGTGGAGCATAGAGATATTCTGATGATGCATAACGATTTTGATAACTTGTTCGACGATAACTACGCATGCGAATAGCAAAATCAACATCAGCTACTGGAAGTAGATAAGAGCCAGGTGTTAAATTTTCATCGTCAGCTGACGATGGTCGACGATCAGTTCCATGATCATGTTCATCAAATGAGACTTCTAAATTATATTAATAAAATTTATATTTTGATTTCTATAGATTACTTATAGTATTCTTCTAACTAACCTCTTGATGTTCGTCTTGCTCTTGCTCGAATATATCTGTCATCATATATTGTTTCTTTTTCATCGTTATAACCTCCAAAATCACCTTTCATTGAAGCTATTTCACTTATTGTTGGTAATGGTCGGACTGATGTACGTCGATGTTCACGCTATGAAGAAAGAATATGCAAAATCATGTTTATCAAATTCATTTTTTTATGAAAACAAAAGTCTAATTAAAATTTACATTATAAAGTTGCCTTGAATAAGCTCCTTGTAAACGATCAGATGAAATTGGTGTTGTATCAACATGTTGTAATGCATATTTAAGCCATGGATGATTTAATGCGTCTTCAGATGTTAAACGATTTTGTTGATCAGGTATAAGTAAACGTGAAATAAAATCTTTAGCATCAGCTGATATATTAGAAAAACAATCATTAAATATCCAATGACCATTGCGTATATTTTTTAATATTTCAAAATCATTTGAACCACTAAACGGTGTTTGACCACCAAGTAGTAGATAAGTAAGAATACCACTAAAAACAAAATAAAAATAATTATTTTATTTTAAGATATGAACAAAAGTTTACATGTTCCACATATCAGTGTTAAGTGATATTGGATATCGATGAACAATTTCTGGTGCAACATATTCTGGTGTACCATAATCAGAATAAACATTTGATGAACCCGTTAAATGACGTGCATTTGTAAAACCTAATAATTGCACACGTATTGGATCATGACGATTATCAATATAAATATTATCAGGCTAAAATCAAATAAAAATGAATAAAATATTTTTTGTTTTTGTAGTGAGAAATAAATTGAATATAAAACATACTTTTATATCGAGATGAGCAATATTTCTGGAATGCAAATGTTTAAGTGTTTCAACAAGATCACGAATTATTAAAGCTGCATCACGTTCAGTATATGTTCGGCGATTTAATAGATTTTCAAGAAGATCATTTCCATAAAAACTAGAAAAATAGCATATTTTAAATCATTTTTTGTAAAGTAAAACTAGTTGAAATAAATAAAACGTACTTGTCAAGTACAATTGCAAGCATTTTGTCTGTTTCATAAGCATCATGTATACGTGGAATATTTGAATCATGTAAATGTGATAAAATGTCCATCTCACGTCTAAGCCAATCGAAATATTTTGAATTGTGAACAATTTTAGCAATACGTTCTTTAGCTGTTCGACGTTCAATAACGCGATATACAGATGATATGGGTCCACTGAAATAAAATATTAATTTCATTTATTTTTCTCTTTAAATAAACAAAACAAAAATTTCCTTACTGTTCAATTCGCTCTAGTATATCATAATCTTCATCGAATCGTTTCTTCTTAAATGTCATTGTAGGCCTTTCTAGATCTGGTCTTGGAATACTTAAAAGATTATCTTCAATACTAACATTAGCTGATGATAATGTTGCACCAGCAATATTTTTTGCTGTGCAAGTATATAGGCCGGTATCTTTTTCAATAGCACCATATATTGTTAATTGCCATATGTCAGGTTCAATATGTCGTATACGTGTACGATATGAATCAGCTAATAAACGCCAATCTTTATAAAAACGTACTTCTGGATAGGGTATACCATCAACTTTACATTCAAGTCTAAATGTATCATGTGTACGACAACGTGTGTCTTGTAACGGTTCAAGAAACATCGGCGGATCAGCAAGATATAAGTACACAGTACGACGTGCTGCACCATATTTATTTTCGGCAACTATTTCATAAGTACCTTCATCAGATGCTAAAGCGGAATCAATCGAAAGACATGCATAACCACGGCGGTCATTGTATAATTTTACACGTGAATCATCCAATGGAATTTTTTCACCCTGATCGATAAAAAAAAGACACTGAAAAAAACATCATCCAAAACAAAACTTACATCATGAAACCAAGTTATTTCAGGTATTGGATAACCAACGAGTAACATGGTAATACGAGCGTTTTGACCTTCAAGAAAATATTGAATATCAGGTCCATCGACTTGTAATGATGGTCGAGCACCTAAAACATAAATTTATATTTTAGTATTTATTTTAAATGTTTCTAATTTGTTTTACCACCATAATCATCATGCATAGAAGTATATGGTCGTCTTGTTTTATTTGTAGGTTCTTTTTCACTTTCTACTTGTTGTTCATCAGCTAAATTATTTGTTTTAAATAAAAATAATAATCTTTTCCCTTTTTTTCTGTGTATTTAATTGACTTACTTCGAGTTAAAAGACGACTGGTTACTGGTTGTGATGGATCACTAACCCCAAATGTATTTTCAGCTCGAACTCTAACAGCATAAATATGATTTAAATTGAGATTACGCAATTGAACACTAGTATCTATAGTTATTTAAAGAAAAAGGCAACAAATTTATATAAAAATTAAACAAAAATAAGAATCAAACAAGTAACCTGATAATGCTGAAACATAAGTTGACCAAGAATAAGTTCTTGGATCTCTTAATTCAACAATATAAGTACATGGTTGTGCTCGGTTATGTGATGGTGAATGGTCCCAACTTAAATTCAAAGTTGACTTGGAATGAGGTGTTAGTAATAAACGTGATGGTGGCGAAGGTATTGCACCTTGTTTACTTGTTGATGGTGCTAATTCTGGTACATCGAAACTTACACGACGTTTTAATCGGCTTGATTCATGATGAGCTACAAAAACACATACAAAAAAAAACAGTTTATTTATTTTAAAACATAGAGATTTTTTGTTCGTACAACTTTTGTAGAATTAAATTAAAATGTTAAAGATTATTCTATTATTATTGTTATTATATTAGGGAAGACGATTGTTAGTTTTTCCTTTTTTTTGAAACATGCTTTTTACAATATCCTTTCGTTTAATACTCTAGAAATTCGACTGGCAAGTAGTTTAGATACGTATGAGTAGTGTACTGCATTGGAGTCGGAATTGGAATTGAAAAAAAAATTCGGAGTTGGGCTTGGAATCGGAATCGTGAAAAAATATTTCCCGCAGTCGGAGTCGGAGTAAAAAATGACACCGGACTCCGAAATTCGATTTCTACTCTGACGAAGCTCAAGTCGTAGAAAATAAAATAAATTTTTTGTGAGTTAACGTTTGAGCTATATTACTACAAAAATCACATAATCTGACTTTTACTTAGATACAAGTTTATTCATGAGTATATTGTATAATGAACAAAGATATGCTAATTTTAACTTTTTAAATAAATCTTAAGGAAAAATAGTGGCACAAGAAAAATATTGACATTAACCATTAGTATATAGAAAAAATAAAATAGACTAATCAAGAATATTCTCTTTATTAGAATCATTGAAACTATCATTGACATCGAGACATAATTGTTTCCAGGTCGACTGATCCGATAGGAACCTGGAAATATCCTACAATCTGATACAATTCTATTGGATTCCAGGTCGAGGAATCGATGTTGGATCCTCAGTGGCGGAATCCTATGAACTTCTGATGGCATACAACGGTTTTTCCTTGGAATTCATAGGAATCCGACACTGAGAATCCGACATCGATTCCTCGACCTGGAATCCTACGATAATTCTGTAAGATCTGACAGGATCCGATAAAATCCTATTAGATTCCAGTCGGATCGGATGGGTTCTGATAGGTGCCTACTGTCGGGTTGCTCGATCTGGGTTTAGGAGCTGTGCAGGTTGATTCTTCAGAAGATACTGTTGTTGTCGATGACATTGATGCTGTTCGTTTCTTATTGATTCGTTTACTTATATATATGTATCCTTTCAGAATATCAAACATTTGATATGAGTTAGATGCCACTAAGCTGCAAAAAAAGGCGGACTTTTCCGGAGTCGGATTCCGGAAAAATTTCTCGTCGGAGTTGGAAGCGGAATCGAAAAAACTGTTTTTTTCGGAGTCGGGTCGAGTTTAGGAATCAGAAAGTGAGACTTCGCTGATCACTATGTATGAGTCGAGATATTATAGGTTAGACAGTCTACAAAATGTATATGAATAACATCTGTTATGGTGGTCTATGATATTTCCATGGTAGTGAGTGTTACGATTTGTAGGAGTTGAAATTATAGTTCAATTATCTTTCTACATTTTAATTTCCAACAACTTACGTTCAACAGTTAATTCTGCTGAGCATTGTGTTGAACCAGCACGATTTTCAACAATAATAGTTATTTCACCAGCATCTTCTTGTAGACAATCTTCAATAGTTAATGTAACTTTACCATTTGCTTGTAGTTGTGATGAATATTTTCTTGTATTTGAATCAACATCTAATGGTAACCCATTATGTAACCAACGTATAGTTGGATTTGGTTGTCCCGTTATAAAGCAGTCAAATTTAGCACGTTGTCCTTCGATAACTGTACAATTTCGATGTTTACGAATAAATGATGGAGCAATATCTTCAGCTCTATTTAAAAATAAAATTGGAATACAATAACAAAATTAAAAAACTAAACATACGGTTGTGCTTTTGAACCAGCAGGTGTTTCAATAAGATGTAAATTAGCTGAACACGTTTTTTCTCCAGCTGAATTTTCAGCTTTACATGAATATTCGCATTCATCATTTTCGTCAACATGTATTACAGCTAATAGATAAACATCCTTATCTTGAGTTACATGATATTTTTCATTATTCTATTTAATCAAATAATTACAGATTATGGTTCTTTTTTTCTCTTAAATCAAAATACATACTGCTATTTTCTTATAATTACAATACCAAGTTACTTTTGGTGATGGTTGACCTGTAATGATTGCCCGAAAATTAGCCTCTTGTCCTTTATGTACGTAAACATCAGTCAGTGGCTCAATAAATCTATTAGAAAAGAAGAAGAAAAAAAGATGTGTTAAATACATTTTAGACAATTAATACAAAACATTTCTATTTTACTTTGGTGGTAAATCTTCAATGCTCGATTTCCGTTGATCCGTAGAAATTTCACGAGGACGAACAGAAAGTACGCATGTTGTAGATGCTTCACCATATTTATTTCTTAAACGTAATTTATATAAACCAGCATCTTCAAAGTAAGCTTCTCTCATAATTAATTGAGCTAGTTCGTTTGGTTTAAGATTAATTGTTATGAAGACATTCGTGCGAAGCATAATTCCATCAAAAAACCATGTTGCTTCAACATCTTCACCTTCAAATTGACATGAGAATTCAGCTGTTTCGCCTTCTTGCATATCTAAATCGTCAAGTCCACGAATAATACGTGGTTTCTTTCGTTCATTTTCAGTTAGATCTAAGTAGAAACACAAAGAGCAAACAATTAATTATTATTCTCTAATGAAATTTGTTTGCTTTTCATTGGGAAAATTTCAAAATAATAATGAATTGAATAAGAAAATAATCTAATTGTATACCTTGAACAGATACTTCACAAGTGCTTTCTTTTCCTTCAATATCATCAATACGTATTGTATATCGTCCCGGTTGAACTCCATGTGGAATATAAAGACTGTATCTTGAACCTTCGTTTTTCATTTGACTTTTTCCATCAATTGGTATTCCATCTTTTAACCAAATGACACGAACATTAGATTTTGATAATTGGCATGATAACTCCAATGGTTCATCACCATATACAGTCCATGTTTTAGGTAAATATTTAATAAATGTAGTCGGTGTTGCTAAATAAGTTAAAATCAAAGCATTATTGAAATCATTTTACAAAGAAATAAGAAAAATAAAAATAGTAAAAATCTTACGTTCAACAGTTAATGTTCCATCTGTATGTTGATTATCAACCATACAACGATAATTTCCTTCATCTTCAATTTGTGCATTATGAATAGTTAATGTTAAAAGATCACCTTTTATTGAATAAACAATACGTTCGCTTGATGAAATCCTTACACCATTTTTAAACCACTGAACATTTGAATCTATTTTTGATAGACGACATTGAAAACGAGCTGTATCCTAAATAAACAAGATAAAAAGAATTGACGTTTCTAAATGAAATTTCATATTCATACCCCTTCTTGAACATTTAAATTTTTCAAATGATCAAGAAACGTTGTTTCTAGTTTTTTAACTGTTAAATGACATGACGTTTTGATGTTTTCACAACGCATTTCATATAAACCTTGATCATCATATTCAATATCATCTAATAATAATTTATAATAACAATCGATTTGTTTAGCACGTATTCGTGATTTTGATGTAAAAAATATTCGTCGATCATTATTATACCACACAACATCCATATCAGGTTTTGATAATTGACAAAATAATGTTGCATTATCATTTTCTTGTACACTACAATCTTCTAATGGTTCAATTAATTCAACTGGTTTATCTAAACAATCAAAATTAATGTTTTTGGAATCTATTTAAAATAGATAGAAATTCTACATTTATATTATGATAAAAGAATTCGTCGTAAGGACTAAAATTTGTTTTTTGTTAATAGTTTAAGTCTACACTACTAAGTTATTTGAGAAATATTTCATTAAAAATACAACTTGTCGAAAGCTGATAATTTATTAAATTCTGTAGAGCTAGGATAGAACATCTCAAAAACAAAATAAAACAATCAAATAACGAAGCTAGTAAGAGCCTATTAGATACAGTAAAATATTAAAAAACATAAGAAAGACTATATTGGAAGTTATACAGAGAAATTCAAAGTTCTAATAGAATTCTTTTCTATGACTCCTATCATTGAAATATTTTCGTATGATTAAGAAAAGTCACATTACGCTGATTGCTGCCAAATATAAGATGCGTAAAAAAATGTTCCATCAAATATCATTTTAAAACCATTTAGAGTTGAGTATATCATTTTTAATAACTTGCTAGGCGAGAGAGAGAGAGATACTGACTTTAAACTATTCTGTTGTTGATTATGTCGTAGGAAGTTTTGAACGTAGTGTACGCGTTTTTAAAAAAATTCGGTTAAATTAAAAGCAGTTTCTAAATATCCTATCTACTAAGTATTTAATAAGCGCACCCTACTATCGAGGCAATAATTGATGGGGACTTTTTCAATCTGCTACATCCACTGATGATGTGTTCGGTTCAGAAAGAAAACTATCTATTTTTCACGACTAGTTCTTTTTGTGTTATATTAAAAATAAAATTATTGTGGAAGTCATTCTTTTATGATGAATTAGGTTGAAAAGACAACTTACCAATGACAATTAATTTAGCTTCAGTAAATACATCTTGTACAGCACATTTATACCATCCTTTATCTGATAATTTAACTTTTGGTATACGAAGTGTATGTTTATTATCAACTGATTTCATTTCATATTGTTGTGATGAAAGACGTTTATCACCAAGAAACCAATCAACACGACTTGGTTTTGATGTTTCACAAATAAATTCAAGAGGTTCACCAAAATTACAAGTACATTCTTCAAGTGGTTTTGTAAAAGTAACTGGTGTAGCTAGAAAATTTTCAAGAAAAATAAATCACTCAATATAAAAATATATCAATAGAAAACTTCTAACTTACCCTTAACAAGTAATGTAGCACTTGTTTTTGCACCACCATCAGCTATACATTTGTATTCTCCACCTTCATTCCATGCAACATTATGAATGACTAATGTATGTACAGGTCCTTTTGATTGGATTTCGAAATGTTCATCTAAAAGTGAAACTTGATAATATTTTAAATATTTCAAAAAAAAACTAAATTTATCCGTACCATTTGCAATAGGTTCTTCATTGAGAAACCATTTAACATGTATATTTGGCTTATTTAATTCACAAATAAAGTTAACTGTGTCATTTTCATTTACTCTTGCACCTGTTAAACATTTTATGAATTCGATTGGAATTGCTGAAAACAAAAAATAAAAGACACGTTTGATTTTCTTTCGATGCTTTATTTTAATTAAATTAAAACTTACGTTTAACTTCAAGTGCCGCAGTTGACTCAATTTGATCATCAATTCTAACGGTCAAAGTTCCTGCATGAGATAATTGTGTTTGTTTTATTTTCAACATATATTTCTTTCTGCCAGGTGATGTTGTTAAATCAAATGTTGTTCCATCATTTTCAATAACTTGCCCATTTAACATCCAAACAACTTTTGTTGGAATTTTATTAACTTCAAATTCGAATTGTACTGGTTGATCCTGTTTAACGGAACGATTTCTTAATTCTTGAATAAATTCAAGTTTAGTTAATTTCAAATCAGCTGTACAACTTGTACGTGCTTCAACAGCATCGTAGATGTATTTTCCTTGGTCATTTTCATCAGCATTATTAATAATTAATTTAGCTTCATGTTCTGTATCATCATAGAGTATTTGAATACGATTTGATGGCTCGATGGGTTGTCCATTATGTAGCCACCGTGAATTATCCGATGGACACTTATTCATACGAACAATAAATGTTATACGATCATCTAATTCATATTTAACATCTTTAAGATCCTTGAAAAAGACTAAAGGTTCGGTTTGAACATACACACGACATTTTGTTCGCACATTATCACATTCACATTCGAATAAAGTTTCGTCATCATCTTGTTGTGTTACTTTTGAAAGTTTTAATGAATGTACGTATTTGTCATCAGCGAGACGATGTCGTGCATCCCCAGTTCTTGGTATTAATTTTCCATTACGATACCATTGAACAGTTTTATTTGGGCGTGTTGTTTCAATATCAAGTAAAATATTTGAACCGACTTTGAGAGTTATTTCTGGTGGTAATTCTCTAGCGAAAACAGGCTCTGTTTGAACAGACACTGTGCATGACGTATTGATTTCATCATTATAGTGTGCAGAATATTTTCCGCTATGGTCGAGTTCAGCTGATGGAATACGAAGTGTATGTAAATTACCATCAATACGAGAAAGATCTGAATTAAGAATTTGACCATCTCGTTTCCATGTTATTGGTGTATCAGCTATGGATAATTTACATTCTAGAACAATTGGTGTGCCAACTTTGACGACTGTATCGAAAAGTTTTTGTGTAAACTTAACATGATCTCCTGCCTAGAAAAGTATAATTTATAAAATATTAATCACAATTTTTTAACACTCAGAAAAGTGGAACATGTTTAAAGCAATAAATATTTTTAATATTGTTATATGATAGTTAAAAATTCACTGAATACTCAAAAGCTTACCTTTTCATTTTTTTTACAAAGCAAAGAAAAAAAGCAAGTATTTATCAAGATGAAATATCTTATGCTACTTTTTCATGTATATATAATAGACAGCTATGCTCGTAATTCGACAGATAGATTACTTTATAGCATTTAACTTTATAATTGTATATTTCTCTCGTGTACACAAAAAATGACAATAACCTATGAAAACTTAAAACTACTTTCTTTCTATGTTTCTAGACGAACACAAACATAAGACACATTGTCGGCTCTACTACATATTTGTTTTCTCTCCATATATTACTATATGTCTCTACATACAGTTCGGGAAGATATGTGATCTTAAACTATATGAAACGATTATATACAGCACTTGTTTTGAATATATCCACGAAAATAAGCATAATCTCGAAAATGTATTTCACAATGATTATTTCCTGTTGGCAATGTTAAATAAAATTATTAAAAAAGAGAAATATATACACACATTGACTCTCTCAAAATGTAAAACCCTAATTACGAATTCTAAATATCTTGATAAGTTATCATCAATTCAAAGTCTCCGTGTTCGATATATCAACGAATATGATTACATTTAAACATTCTCGTTAATGACAAGTATTAAATACATCGTTTTGATGAAACTACAAACTATTGATGACACTGCTTATGGTTCAGAATGAGAATTACAGTTTACTGAATATTTTTTTTTCAAATTCTAATACGTTTAAGGAAAAAAGAGAAAACTTCTAATGAATATTAGGCATCTTACTAGATCAACAAATGCATGCCCACGTAAATTTTCAATATTAAGAGTATATTCTGCTTGATCATTAATTGATGTTTTATTTATTTTTAATTGTAATAATTTATCATCTTGAATAATTTCAATATTATCATTGGATATTATTTCTTTTCCGTCTCGATACCATATCGGTGATGTTTTAGGTGGACGATTCAATTGACATTCAAGTATAACCTGTTCGCCTGCCTTTACTTTTTGATCTTCTAATTTTTTGATGAACAACAACGGTAATTCCGCCTCTAACACGTCTGTTTTTTGTCGTTCATATGGATCATGCACTAATATTTCAGTTTGATATTCATATTTAGTACCTTGTATTATTGATTTGTATATTCCAGCATCATTGAAATCAACTTTTGATATTAAAAATGTTACTGTATATCTAGATTTATCTTTATCAAAATTTTCACTTGTTTTTAACACTTGATTATTTTTAGAAAATTCAATTGAACATTTTCGATTGGTTACAATTGAAAGTGATAATTCATTACCTTGATCAAGATCAAGTAATTTTGGTGGATGTTCAAGTACTTTTAATTGATCATCTGATGATGATTCAACAACTTGTAGTTGACGTTTGTCATCTTTAGTTTTAATTGTATATGAACCGAAATCATCTTTTTTCAATGAAATTATTGTTAATGTTCTTGTAACATTGGTGTTTTTAATAGTTAAACCTGTTGATTTTAATGGTGTTGAATCCGATGATGCTAATTTAATGCCATCATGATACCAAACAACATGACCTTGTGGAAAATTTAATTCACATGTCAATGTTAACGGTGAACCTATTTTACCGTTTAATTTTTCATCACATTGAACAATAAGAATTTTAGGTTCAGTAAGTTGAACAATTTTAGGTTCACTTATTTTACTTGATTCAACTTCAAAACGATATGTACCTTCATCTTCTGGTTTAGAATCACGAATTGTCATTATATATCGTACACCTTGATTATCAACATCAGGCTCTTGCTTAAATGATATTCTCGAATCAGGTTTCATTGATAGATCTTTACCAGCTTTAATCCATTTAGCATTTTTTTTAACATCACGACTTAATGTTATAGATAACGTAAATTCATTTCCAAGAATTGGTTCAACTGGCTGAAGAGTTAATGGAACAAGAACTTTAACTGGTGTTTCAAGAACTTTTAAACGAGCTGATGATTGAGTATCATCAGGAAGTTTTACTGTATAAGTATCAGCGTCTGTTAGTTCAACTGAAGGAATTGTTAAAGTAAATGTACAATCGATTTGTGAATATTCATATTTAGATGTTGAATCTGTTGGCAGAGCGATTTTACCTAGAATAAAATTATTATTAAAATCAAATGAAATAATGCTTGTTTAAAAAAAAACCAAATGTATTGATATGAATACTTCATCTCTAAAAATGTATATGGAAAATTCTCGTTGTTGCAAATATAGTTCATAAATAATAGATCAGACGCTCTCTTTTTTTTATTACTATTACAATAAATTCAATCATATTATATTTCTATTTTAGAGCATAATATTTAAGAAAAGAAAAAGAAAAACGTTTTTGAGAATTTAGCTACAATTCTATACAATATAAATCAAATTGATTTTGACTTTAAATTAAAAGAAATTTCAAGATCTAATCTCAGATGTTGTGTTTTTTTTTCTTCTGATGAGTAAATGATTAGAACTCATAGTATCTATTAAGAATATATTTTTCAAAGTAAACCATATTTCATATTAGTGTTTAGACATGAATTTCAATATAGATATATTTGGGAATTTACCTTTAAACCATTGAATTGTTTTATCTGGTATTCGATTTAATGTAAATGTAGCTTGGACAGATTCACCTTCATATGGTGATTCTTTATCCCATTTTAATTGTTTAAGAAATTTGACTGGATTCGGTGTTAATCTTAATGTATACGAAGTTTCAACTCCATCAGCGATAACTGTATATTTTCCTTTATCATTCGGTTTCGTTTTTGGTAAATTAATTTTGAATGTTGCATTTAAATCGTTCAATTCTTGATCAAAGTCCATTTGTTTTCCATCCTTATAAACTTCAATTGTTTTGGGTTTTTTAGAAAATTGACATGATAATGTAACATCATCACATTCAACTGGTTTATCTTTATCCGCCATTAACGGTTTTAATATGGTCAATGGTTTTTCTTTAACTTGTAATTGTGTTGATAATTTTTCATCTGAAAATGGTATACGACATTCTAATTGCCCAGCATCTTGTGGGCGAATATTTTTAATTGTTAATATCGAACGTAATCCATCAGTCGATAAAATAAAACGATCATTTGGAACAATTAATTGATCATTCAAATACCAATCTAATACTTGATCTTTCAATGGTTTATTTAATGTTACTGTGCATGTCACATTATCATCTTCTTTAGGTAACTTTGGATTTAATTCGATGATTCCTTGAAATTTCATTGGTAACGGTTGTATAATTAATTCATAGGATTGTTTTTGTCCATCAACATCAATGGTAAAAACTTTTGAATCTTGTTCAACATTCAAATTTTTTATTTTTAATAATAAATCTTGTTGATCAAAACGTTTTCGATCAATAATAGGTGACCATTTAATTTGTTTCGGTGGAAGTACTGTATCACATATTAATGTTATTGTTTGACCTTCAATCGGTTCACCTTGACAACGTATTGGACTGAGTTCTTGCAAAATATTCAATTCTATAGATGATTCAATATCAGAATCAAGTTCAACGCGATATTGTCCCAAGTCATCGATTTCTAATTTTGATAAAATTAAATCATGTTGAGTTGAATTTTCTGTACTAGAAATATTTGCGCGACGTGTTGAAACCTTTCGTGAACCTTTATACCATTGAACATCTTTAACTGGTAATGATGTTTTACATCTTAATGTAACTTTTTCATTTAACTTCAATTCTATTCGATTCTCATCAAGAATAATATGTAACGGTTGAACAAGTTCATTTTTGCCTTTCTTTGTTAATTTTCTTAAAATATTAACTTGTGTTGAACATTGTTTACCATTAGGTAATTTAAGTGTATATTTTCCTGTATCATTTTCAATATTTCCTTGTGGAATTTCTAATGTTATTGATAAATCTTCATTAATTGAAGTTTTAATTGATAATGGAATTGGTTTACCATTGCGTAACCAAACGATATCATTAGATGAATCAGGTTTACGATTTAATTTAGCTTCAAGATAAATTGGTTCAGTTTCATTGATTTCGATTTTATCTTTTAATGGCACAGAAAAATCTAAATCCTCTTTTTGTTTTGGTTCAATATTGACTTGCAATGAACTTTTAAGATCTGATCCAAGCGGAATTTCATATAAACCCGAATCATCAGGTATAACATTTTCTAATATAAATTGATATCTTCCATCATTGAAATTTTTCATAGGAATTTTTCTTGTTGGTTTTACACCATTTCTAAGAAGAACTATATCAGCTTGTGATGGCTTACTTAATTGAATCTCAAGTAAAAGATTTTCTGGTTGTTCATCATTCGGAACGATGTGCAAATCTTTAAGAATTTTAATTTCTTCTGGTTTAACATTAACTTGAGATGATGTTTTAATTTTATGTGTTGGAATTTCGACTGAATATGAACCTTGTTCATTTATGTTAATTTGTTTTATTGTTAGAAAATGTGATTTACCATCCTGTTCAATTTGTATACGATCATTATCGGCTTCTATTGGTTTATTATTTAATTTCCATATGACTGGAATTTGCTTTAACTCATGAGATAAAGAAAATTTAAGAATAAGATTTTCATTTTCAATTAATGACATATCTTTCAATGGTTCGCTTAATGTTACTGTTATAGTTTTCACTGCTAATGGTGCTGAACATTTCTTGGATGCAGGCTGATCTATAACACATGTATATGTACCAGCATCTTTTTTTTCTAAGATTTTTAGTGTTAATAAATGTATATGAGGATTTTCGGCATCAATTGATGGTTGAACACGATCATTTATTGCTAAAGTTTTATTATCTTTTAACCATTTTACTTTAATAGTTGGTTTATTTAATTCACATTCAAATGATATGGTATCACCAGTTATAGCATCGATTGGTTCTATAAATAAAATCTTATTTAAAATGAAAGCCCAATTATATTCATAACATTCTAATAGTATCAATCAAATTTATTCATTCCTATTATTAATTTTTCTTTTTATCACTTGCATGTTTCCTATATTCTGGAAACCTAGAAACAATATTGACTAGCAGTCAGTAGATCTAATTGAATGTTGTTTCTTTCTATGAGCTTATCTATATTCAATGTGAACCACTCTTCTCTATCTCAGGCTTTGTTATATTAAATTATTCAATAAAATCTTGGTAGTCAAACGAAATATAAATAATTATATGATTTTGCCAAATAAAAGAGTGCATCAACTGTGTTCTGATAAATTATTGAAAGGAAGGATATTTAGCTAATTGAAATTCAGCTTCTAGTAGCAGATTCCATAGTTCGATATCGTGTCTATATCGAATGCTAACTGTAACTGTAAGGAGAAGTTCTACATGACAAAGAATGTTTATGCTTAATTAATTACTTGAACTCTTCATTTACACTGATTAATTACAAGAGCAGCTATGCAACATAATGCAGTTAGTCTACTATCGAAAGATTCACTCAAGATAAATAGACTTCAACGATTGGATACATTATTTACGATATAATATAAAATGGTAAAAACATTTCAACACAAATAAAAATAATGTTTTTTTTAAATTTTATTGCTTATAGTGAAGGTATTTTAGAGAGAAAAAAAATGTGAATTAGAGTAAAAAAGTAAAGTTTGCTTATTTATCTATATATTAGTTGAGATTTATGATATATAAAGCAAACGAGAGAATGTCTTTGAACAACAGTAAAAGTAAAATAACTCATGCACTCAATGAATTTGTACAGATTTCATAGCATTACAAGAAAGCTAAATTATTTGTTTCACATAACATATTCAAAGTTTACGATGCATTTGAAATTAATTCAGTTCTGAAGAAGAGAAAATATTCTTTTAAAGTCAGTCCCGATTCCGATTCGGCTTCCGAACTCCGATTTCTAGTAGTATATATATATATATATATAGCCTATTTCTGTTAAATGACATTGTAATGTTTTGTATCAATAGTGATCGATGTGACTACGAAGCTACTTCGAGTATTCAAAAACTTTCTTATATATTCTCATAAAATGAGTCAACATACCAATTTTATGAACGAAATCAGCTGGCATCTCTTTAACTTTCAATGTTGCTGTTGTGGCTTTTCCATTTGATTTTATTTGGCATGTATATGAACCTTGATCAATCATTAAAATATCATTGACAAATAATGAATGATCTTTTCCATTATTTTCTAATTTATAATGTTCATTTGATTCAATTAATTTACTATCCTTAAACCATTCAACAGGAAGATTATCTCTATTTGTTTCACATTTTAATTCAACTGTATTAAATTCATCAATTTCAGTATTTTGTAATTTTTTTGTAAAATCTGCAGGTGGAGTACCAGCTTCTTCAATTGTTACTTGACACGAACTGGAATCATCTGGCGTACGAATTTCATATTGTCCTGCATCTTGTTTAGCATCAACTTTTTGTACCACTAATGTATGACGTCGTCCTTTTGACATTATAGTTACGTGAGGTGCATCACCACCAGGAGGAATTTCTTTGCCATTAATAAACCAAACTACTGGTGCATGCTCGTTATCAATACGTGCTTCAAGAGATAAATTTTGATTTTCTTGTAAAGTAACATCTTTTAATGGTTGCGTTATTTTACTTGGTAAAGGTTTAACAGTAACGTTACATGTTGATCTTAGCGAATCATTTAGAGCTAAAAACTCATAGGTACCACTATCACCCATCGGTAAAACACTATCAATCATAAGTGTGTAATGTGTACCGTCAGCAGTAATTCGTGTTCGTTTATCTTTTCGAATAGGTGTATTTGTATCATCTTTGATAAAACGACAACCAGGAATATTTGGATGTGATAGTTCAACATCAAGTTTTAATTGTTCACCTGAAAAAAGTAAAAAAGAAAGTTTTTTTTTCATATTATTTTTCATATGATTTCTTTTCTAATAATAGTAATTTTCTCAATATATAAGAATGACAATCTTTTACGAATGAAATTCTCGTTCCATCATTATCATAATGGATTAAGAATATATATATTTTTTTGTTCTATATTTTATAATACGTTCATGACGCGTTAATTAGTATTACTTTATCATTAGTTTTTGACAGCGATGTGCATTAATTTGCCTATTTCTTGTTTTCTTTTGAAGAGCTCATTGATTACAATTACAGAAGTGCATCTTTCAAAGATGCACAACGGCATATTTTTCATTTCTCTTTATAACTCTTTTTTTTCTTCTTAAAAAATCTGTCAGCGGCTTATTTTTTTATTCATTAAATCTTTTTCAACTCTTTGTATTCAATGATAAAAGTACGAACACAATAGCATCAACTACTATAACAAACATCGATTTATTTCGATTTGAATATTATATAGTAACATGTATTAGTATGCTAATCGGAGTTGTATTTTCATGCTTAAGTTTAATACGTTATTTTCGATATAATTATCAAAGAACACATTTAACTTATGTTTATCATTTTTCACTTGGATTTTCTTTAGTTTTATCTATGTTAAGTACACCATTATTGCATATATTAACCGACTAGTTTAATTCAACAATTCCAATAATATCTGAACAACAACATCGTTTATTATATAATTTTGATTTCATAACTTTTTGTTGTTGCATCAGCAGGTATTGGTTATTTAATAGCATATGCAAGTTTAGAGAGAACATTTTTTATATTTCATTCGCAAAACATACGATTAGCATAGACAAGACAATCTACACCATTTTTAATTCTATTTTCTTTATATAGTGTAATTACAATGATATTTATTCTGCTAGTAAAATGCCCGATGAATAGATAACTCCCAACGTTTATCAGGTTATTTTGAAACATTAGAACTTCAATAAGTATGGTTTTTATTATAATTTATCTGACGATTTACATTTATGCTAATATCTATTTTATTTCTTATCTATCGGATTGAAATTCATATTAATCGCATTCGAACTTCTTTGAATCGAAAACGTTCCAGAAATAAATTCCAATGAATTCTTATTCATTTAAATATTTATAATATATATTTTTTGATATCAATATGTTCGATAAATATTTATTCATTAATCCGGATAGATATGAATATTTAAAACGCTTTATTGAAATAATCTTAATCAATTATTTATTTATTTATTACTCTTCATAGTTATCCTATTCTAATCGTTTTACTGACGCAAGTTAAACAACAAACTCGAATTAAATTTAATCAAGAACAAAAACAATCTTCATATGTAATAAGAACTGATCCTTCTATTGAATTAAATGAATATCAACGAACTCGATTATAGAAATTAAATTTCTTACCTTGAGGTACAATTAATGTTTCTGGTAAACCTTTAATAATACGAATAGAAGCTTTGACAACATTAACATCACAATTTGTCGTGTTATTATTTTGACGATCTTTGCATGTATAATTTCCAGTATCATCAAGTTCTGCTTTAAGTACTATAAAAAATAAAAATAAAACAGAATTAAGAAATTCTACGTTTTGTTTTTATTTTCTTTCAAAGAAATAAAACGAACCTTTTAATTTTCTCTTTGTACCCTCGTTAATAATTTTAAAACGAGGACTATTATCTTGAATAAGATCATCATCTAAATACCAATCAGTTACTTGTTTAGGATTATTAACTTCGCATTCAAGAATAAAATCCGTGTCTTCATCAGCTTTTAATTGATTAGGCAATAATGTACGAAAACCTCCTTGTACTGGCTCTTCTGGTTCAGGCTTTGGTGATGGTGATCGGACTTTTTCCTCCAAAGGTTCAACAATAACTTCAGCTGTTGAAGATGTGTTATTATCAATAATTATTGTATATTGTCCATTGTCATTTTCATCACAATCGTTTATAATAAGACCTATTTTTTTTTTTAATAAAAGACATTTGCATTTTATTAGGAGTAGTTAAGTGTCACATAAATAGTTTAGTCTTCTGTTTTTTTCCTCCTAAGCATTCATACTTCAGAAAGAGAAAAATATAATTCTATATAGGAAAAAAAATTAAACTCTTTGAAAAGAATTCTTACACATAATACATATACAAGAAGAAAAGTGTGCCTGCGGTATCTCAAGAATTAACTTGCTTTTTGAAAGAAATTCTACAAAACTCTTTATCAAATATTATTGAGCCGTATACATATCCTACTTTTTATCCTATTGAAAGTAAATGATACTATATTGGCTTTATTAACATTGAAGTAACCCATTTTTACAAAATTTGATTTTTTTTGTCTAATTCAAAAGAAATAGAAAGTCAATTCAGAGAATCTATTTTAATTCTTTTTCACAGATAATGATATATACAAGACTAAGATGAACAAGTTATCCCTGTACTTTTCTATTGGCGTCTATAAAAATTTTAAAAATTAGTCGATATGCTATCTACGAACGTTGAGAAGAGAACTGCTTTCAATGTTTTTCTGTCCGACGGAATAATTTTGATAAATTTTTAGTATCTTATACTTTCAAAAAAGATGATAACTTTTGTGTTACCTTGTAATTTTCCATTATTCATAATTTCATATTTATCACTATCTTCAATAACATGTCCATTTTTATCTTTCCAAACAATATTTTGTGGCCGTCTAGAAAGTTCACATTCAAGTAACGCACTTTTCATATATTCAACATGTACAGGCGTCGTTAAATGTTGAAGAAAATCGACTCCAGCAGGTTCAATAGTACATTGTGAATGTGTTTCAATGTTTGTTGGTAAGACACATCGATATAAGCCAGAATCAGCTGCAACTGGCTGTAATATACGTAATTTATGTATTGTATTATTTTTTAATGACTCAATTTGATAATGTTTTTTCAGTTCATTCGGTAATAATTTTTGTTGATCATGAAACCATTGAACAGTTGTTGACTTGGATGTTTCACATTCAAAAACAAGCTCATTTTCTTTACCTTCCATTGTATTTATATTTGATGGCGTTAAATCCTTTGTGAATCGAAGATCATCTTAAATAAATAAAAAAAGCAATGATCATATTTTTCATTATTTCCATAAATAAATAATCAACAAAAAATAATATTTACCTGTAATTGTTAACTCAGCAGTTCGTTCATCATCATCGCTTTTAACTGTATAAATTCCTGAATCAGCAATTGCAGTAGATTTAATGATTAATTGCCGTTGTAGATTTTTTACAATAATTTTATGATTTTGATCGTCTTTTATTTCTTTATTATTGAAAAACCATTTAATTTTACCTTTTTCTTGATTGATTGTCGTTGTTAAAATTAATTCAGTCTTTTCAGGAATATTATTCTGATCAGATGCCGATACTTGAATATCGGTAGTGAATAAAACAGGTAATGGTTTAACAAGAATTGTAACTGATTGACTTCGAAGGCCATCTTTATTCGTAACTGTTGAATCTTTAACAATTGTTTCACATTTTCCTTTATCATCAAGTTGAGCTGCATCGAAACGAATTCTTACAGATGATGAATTATCTTCATAGATTATTTGAGTATGCTTATCAATTGAAACGCGTTTATTATCACGGTTAAGAACAACATTTCTCACTGATTTATTATAACGAATGAGTAATTCAAACGGTGAATTTTCACTAACAGTATTATTATCATCTGTGGCGTCAACTAGGTGAAGTTGTTTGATGATCGATAATGGTTTATCGTGTACTTTTAATCGTGTACTGGTATCATTTGTTTTATCGATGGTTACTTTGTAAATACCTAAAGAAGACGATTGATTTATATCTACATAATACTACTACGTTAACGAAATTTTCTAAGTCAAAATTAATAATTGGACATGTTAGATTCGACTATATTGATAGAAGTATTTGTTAAGAAGAAATAAATGAAAAGAAAATGAAGACGAAGATAAAGATACACGAGGAGCAATCACTGAGCATAGATGGAATTTACAATTACAAGAATTCTATCTGAGATGCCTGAAAATTGGTAGCGACATAAAAAGGATGTTGATGCACTGAATTCTAGCAGGTTCTTCCTAAAACTTAACTATGAATTATATAGAATGAAGATCTCCAAAGATTTTTCATTGCAAAATGCAATAATTTATACATTTGTTTGTTAAATATCTCTCTTACGCATACGTCATAGAATATAAAATCCTAGTATAATATCATTTTCGATTGAAAACAAGCGAGATGATGCAATAATGCCCTGAAGCATTCAATGACAAAGTGAAAATATCTTCTCAATCTTGAATTCTTCAAAATGAAAATCATTATATAATTAATTTAATAACATTTAAAAAAGAACAGTTATACATGTTTTCTTTTTCTAAAAGAAAATCTTAACTATTAAAAAATTACAACTAGTTAACACGCAAGAAAGATGAAAATAAATCGAGGTAAAGTGAAATCTTACCAGCATCATCAAGTTTGACATTACTTAAATGAACTTTCAATGTTGTTCCATCTCGTTCAATTTTAACTCGTTCATTATCAGCTGCTGATAGTACTTTACTATTTTTAAGTAATGCGACTGGTACATTGTTATCATCAATAGGTCTATTTAAAACACATTGCATAATAACATTTGAATCTTCTTCAATATCATCGGATGGAATACATTTTAGCTGCTGAATAAATTCAAATGGTGGTAATGCAACATTTAAATTAATCTGTTCTACAAGTTCTCCATCATTAAAATTGATTGAGTAGACCCCTGAATCGTCTAATTTTAAATTCGATAGTTTCAAACGATATTTTGTTTGATCTTTTGTTGGTGCTGGTTGATTTTCCAATGGAATATCATTTTTTAACCACACACATGGAATATTTGGACGATTCAATTCAATTACAAGTTCGATATTACCTGCAACCACAGCTGTTCCAATAATTTTTAACGGTGTAACAGTTTTTAGTGGAATTGATTGTATTTTAATATCACATTGAGTAATAATTTCATCGTCGATTTTTAAAGCGTAATTGCCACTTTGATCTAATCTAACATTTTCAATAGATAATTTGAATTGTTGTCCATCCCGCGATGGAATTGAGCGAATACGTTTATTATCAATAGCGATTGGTTTATCATCTTTTAACCAAACAATTGTAGGATTTTCAGGTACATTGTTTAATTTTGTAGAAAGTACAAGTGTATCTTCTTCGAAAACACCTTTATCGCATTGTAATGGTTGAATGATTTCAATTGGTTTCGGTCGAACTTTAACATTCACTTTTTGCGATTGAAGTTCTTGAGGCTGAAGAATTTTCAATTGATAATCTCCTTGGTCAACATTTAATTTAACATTTGATAAAGTGAAAACAATTTTAGGGTTTGTTGAATTAACATCAACTTTTAAACGCTTTGTCTGGTCAATTGATAATGATTTTCCATTGAGTGTTAATGAAAGATCTTTACTATCGCCAGTAGGTAATGGAGACGATAATTCGCATTGTAATGTAATCGTTTCCTCCACGAATGGCTCAGAGTTCGATACACTTAAATCTTCCACGAATCTTAACGGTTTCATAATTGTAATTTTAACTTTCGGCGAAGAAACTTTTTCATTGACTGTAACCATATATTCACCTGCATCAGTTTCCTGCTTCACATTATCAATCTTTATTTGCCATTTATTACCAGTGTGAGTTATTCGTATACGATTGTCCTCATTTTCAGTTAATGGTTTCTCGTTGAGTGAGAACAGTACAGATTTATAATTTGGCTTATCTAATTCACACTCAAGTACTAATGCTTCACCTTCATTCAATGGATTCTTCAATGCCCGAAGCGGTTTAACAAATCTGATTTCTTCTGGTTTGATCGTTACTTTGACTGTGGCACTTTTCAAAGGTTTTCCTAGATCGGGACCAGAGATTTCCAGATAGTAATCCCCGGACATTGATGAGTCCACACTTGGAAGCTCCAAATTCACTTTTTCACTTGCATACTCTTTATCGACAGGAATTCGTCCTTCACCGCAATACCACTGAATTGTTTCGCCAACTTTTATCGGCCGGCTTAATTCACAAAAAAATTCCAGTGTTTCATTTTCATCTAAAATCGCCTTTTTTGCGTTTAGGTCCTTCACAAAGCTTAATGGCTTCTCTACCACCGCAACTGTCATCATATCGCTTTCAATTGTCTTCACCTGCACAGAATAAGTGCCACTATGATCGTCAGGTTGTGCATTCTTGATTGTCAATTTAAGTTTTGGTCCATCTTGAGTAAATTGAATATGCTCATCTTGCTCGATTGGTTGACCATCTTTGAGCCATACGATTTCGCTGAATGGTTTGTTCAGGGTACACTCAAAATTGAGTGTTTCACCAACATCGAACTGCTTCTTGTTGATGGTGAGATTCTTGACGAATTTAGGAATATCGGCATTGACAGTGATCGATACTGGTTTACTTTCCACCTCGTCATTGACTTTCACCGAAAATTTTCCTGATTCATCTAGTTTGATGTTATCTAATGTAAATTTAATCTTTTTATCCTTGATCTCAGTCTTGACACGATCTGTAGGTATGATTTCTCCGTTTAATAAAAGTTTGACCGTAGTTGGTGTCATGTCAAGTTCTGCTTCGATGATCAGTTGCTCACCTTCAAGCATGGTTGTTTTATTGGGTTTAAGATCCTTGATGAATTTAGGTAGTTGCTTCGGTGCTTCAACGTTTTGTTCTTCAATAGTTTCCTGGATTTCTTCTGGTACTTCTTGAGGAACGTCTGGTGTGGTTTCTGGCACTGACTCAGAAAGTGGTTCCTAGATTGACAAATTAGAACATTAGTTATGAAAGCATGCGTCTGCGTGAGTAGCAAGTCAGCGTTCTCGTGCGCTAGAAAGAAATACTCTAAGAAATCACCGCTGACCTGATGTTAACACTGAAACCACTCTTTTACTGTTACGTGTATGTTAGAGTTAGTCGGTGGTAGTTGTTACATTTGTTATGATATACTTCTGACGTGGTAGGAGTGTGGCGGTCTGTTGAAGAGGGTAGTGTGAAGCGGCCTTTTCCGTGAAAGTTATGGAATAAAAATGTATTTTCCTCGCATCAGAACGTTTCATAATAGATAAAGTAACTAAAAGTCTGTCGGATCGTATGATACAAACGGAAATTATCATTCTGTTTTCCTGAACTGATTATTCCTTGTTGCTGATTGATAAAGCAGTATAATATTTAGATACAAAGTGTCCATAAGCAGAATGAATATGACGGGGTGTTATTTTCTGGCCTTATGATTGGTTCTCCTCGTACTTATTCTCCAATCGGTCGTAGTATTCCTTTATGAACTGGCTGACACTTTTATGCTTGCCCAGTCACATATTCCATCTGCGTTTAAGGTAGTCTAGCTGACCCAATCACTATCTAGTAACACATTTTCATTCTACTTTGATTGGTTTTAGCTCTTATTCTGTTTCTCCATAATTATCAAATTTTCTTCCTCTATATGATCCGATTATTTTCCTAGTTTCCCTTTCATTTTTTTGCATCGGGTTTCGTTTTTCTTCGTCGACTGTGCTAGGCTCTACTCTTTGAGTATTCTCTATTTGAAATCCTAGACAAGGTTGAGTTTTACGATGCCACCGTTTTAGTTTTACTCTACCATAGATGTTGCTAATGCCTTCTCTAGTCGTTCTGCTTTCTCTTTCTCAACTACCTTCGGCATTTTCTCTTCTATTGGTATTAGCATTTCTTCTTCCACTAGTGCATCTTTTACCTCTTCGATTAATTTCGATGCTTCTTCTTCGACAGGTTTTGGTTTCTCCTCCTCAACTAGCTCAGTTTTCTCCATGTCTACAAGGTTAAGTTTTCCTTCTTCTTCTAGTTGTGGTATTTCCTCTTCCAGTTGTTTTGTTTCTTCCTGCTCCATCCATTTTCGTATTTCTTGAGACGCTGGTTGGGGTTTCCCATCTTCGACTGACTCGGGGTTTTCATCTTCCGATTGCTCAGGCTTTACCTCTTCAGTCGATTTTCGTTTTTCCTCTTCAGCTGGTGTTAGTTTACCCACTTCTATTGATGCTGGCGTTTCTTCTTCAACAGGTTTTAGTCTTTCCTCTTTCGCTGGTTCGGTCTTTACCTTTTCAGTTAGTTTTCCTGTTTTCTCCTCCACTGGCTTAGGTTTTCCCTGTTCTACTGGTTCTGATTTTATCTCTTCCGCTGGTTTCGGTATTCCTCTTTCAACTGGTTTTGGTGTTTCCTCCTCCACTAGTGTCGGTTTCTGTTTTTCCACTGGCTTAGGTTTTTCCTCTTCCACTGGTTTGGGTTTTACCTCTTCAGATGGTTGTGATTTTTCCTCCTCTACGGGTGTTGGTTTCTCTTCTTCCCCTGGTTGCGGCTTTTCCTCTTCTACTGGCTTGGGTTTTACCGCTTCAGCTGGTTGTGGTTTTTCGTCCTCCACTGGTGTTGGTTTCTTTTCTTCAACTGGCTGGCGTATTTTCTCTTCCACTGGCTTAGGTTTTTCTTCTTCCACCGGTTTCGGTGTTTCTTCTTCCACCGGTTTCGGTGTTTCTTCTTCAAGTGGTTTTGGAGTTTCCTCCTCCACAGGTGTTGGTTTCTCTTCTTGCGCTGGTTGAGATTTTTCCTCTTCCACTGGTTTGGGTTTTACCGCTTCAGCTGGTTGTGGTTTTTCCTCCTCCACTGGTGTCGGTTTCTTTTCTTCAACTGGCTGGGGTATTTTCTCTTGCACTGGCTTAGGTTTTTCTTCTTCCACTGGTTTCGATGTGTCTTCTTCAACTAGTTTTGGTGTTTCCTCCTCGACGGTTGTCGGTTTCTCTTCTTTCACTGGTTGCGGTTTTTCCTCTTCGATTAGTTCGGACTTTACCTCTTCAGCTGGTTGTGGCTTTTCCTCCTCCACGGGTGTTGGTTTCTCTTCTTCCACTGGTTGTGGTTTTTCCTCTTTAAGTGGTTCGGGTTTTACCTCTTCAGCTGGTTGTGGTTTTTCCTCATCCACTGGCTTGAGTTTTACGTCTTCAGATGATTTCGGATTCTCTTCTGCCGTTGGTTCGGTCTTTGGTTTGTCTTCAACCGGCTGTGTGGGTCCTTGTGGTTCTTGATTCGGTGTGGATCCCTGTGGTTGCTGCAGAAGTGTTGTCGTGTCTTCTTCCAATTTAGGTGATGGCTGTTGATCGATACTTTCTGATTCAGTTTCTTTGGTGATAGTTTCAAGTTTCTAAAATAGAAAAGTGAAATTATAGGGAAAATGAAAGAAGTTTGAAGCACCCTTACTTGGTCTGGTGTGGGTTCTATTTTTGGTTTTCTTTGTAATTCAAATGATTCTGTTTCTTCATCTTCAACTAAGGTAGTTGTTTCTACTTCTTCTTCCTCGACATTTTCGATGACTCGAATAAATGGTGTCTCTAGTACCAAATGTGAACTTTCCAATTTGTAGACTCCTTCGTGTTGTTTAGGCCGTAGATCTTTAACTGTTAAAGTGTATGATTTTCCGTCAGCAGCTGTTTCAGTTGTAATTCTATCGTCGTTAAGTTGAGTTAAAGGAATATCGTTTAATTTCCAAACCAATGGTTCGTCTGGTTTACTGTCAAATTCACATTGAATAGTCAACGTTTCCCCTTCGTCAAACACCTCTTTTGGTAACCGGAGAGAATCATGAATAACAGGTTTTGCTAGAACTCGCAAGTTCATTAGGTTTTGACTGGGTTTATTACCAAATTGAATTGAGTAGGTACCTTGATCGCCCGGTTTGACATTTTCTAAATTGATTTCAATAGTGGTTGACGATGTTGGCAATATTGTCAAACAAGTACTGGGTTCAAGCTTTTGGCCATTTTTAAATAAAACTATTTGTGTGATGTCGGTTCCTGTTGGCTGTTCAATTTTGAGATTAACACTATTGCCTTCGACAACTTCATATGTTGGAATATCGGTCGGTTTTTGCTCGTCTTCCTCACCTACATCTTCAACGGCAACCTGTGTTTTCGGAATTTCAACGTCCGATTTTTTTAGCCTTGCGGGCATGACTTCAAGCATACAAAGTGTTTGTAATTTCCCTCTGAATTCAACACTGTATCGGCCAGCATCTTCCGGCTTGGTATCCGATACGACAATGTAGTTATCGGTTCCACCATCTTTTTCAATAGTAATGCGGCTTTCGTCATCATCCAATGTTGTTACACGTACATCATTTATATATAGATTCAATTCAGTTGCTTCTGTTGTTTTAGAATCAGGTACACGAATCGATATTGTGTCACCTGCTGGAATACGAACGATTGGAATCTCAATTTCACTTCGATCTATTTTCTCTTCGTCTTTTGGCACCTGAATATAAATTTAAAGTAAATAATTAAAAGTGAAGTAAAGATAAAAATAAGCAATACTACTTCATCTGATGGCTTCTCAAGAGCAGATTCCATGGTAACTTCTTCCTGCAAACAAACAAAAACAATTTTATTTATTTCGAACAATACTTAAAATCCTACATTAGATTCGTTCGGGACTTTTTTCTCCACCACTGGTATCACATTTACTGCCGGTTTCATTTCATCTGATGTAGGAGATTCTTCAGAACCCTAGAACGACAGAGAATGACAATATTTATTCTTTAAGTCAGACCTATGATGCTCATTGGTGGCAAACATTTAATATTTCTGTCGAGGCGTATTGTATCTAGATAAATTCTACAGATAAATTACCTGATCAGTGCTACTATCGAGCAAAGGTGCTTCCGGCATTCCAGAAGCGACAATATCTTCTTCACTAGTTTTTATTTCGGTATCCAATTTCTTCTCATGAGACACAACAGTGATATTCGGTGTGTCCAGAATCAAATGATCTGATTTCAATGTGTAAACACCTTCATCTTCATCTGGACGAAGATTTTTTACGGTGATCGTATATTTATTATCTTCCACCTTAGTCGAAATTCGATCATCCGGTGTAAGAGGTATTCCATTTCGTAGAAATTCAAATGTTTCTTCAGGTATAGTGTCGAGCTGGTATTTGATTGTCAGCGTTGCGCCTTCTTTAAAGTTTGTTTGAGGAAGTTCCATTATCTGATGTATAACAGGCTTTGGTATAACTTTGAGTTGCATTACTGGTTGTTCTTTTCCGTCGATAAGAACACTGTACTTTCCTTCATCATCAGGCTTAGCCCTGATGATTTGAATCTCAACAGTTGTTGGCGATGTTTTAGCCAATTTGATATGTTCGGACGGGTGTAATTCTTCGTTGTTTTTCAGTAGTATAACTTCTGTATGAAATGTACCTTCGGGTAATTGTATTGTCAATGTGACAGTAGTAGTTTCTTCAACTTCATGTACAGGACCGCTTTCGGGCAAGTTCTTTTGTAGCTAGAAAAATAATTCAAAATAGTTTTAGGCGTCCTACTGCCGAGTAAGCTTGTTCTGCTCCGATGATTCCCGCCGCTTCGCAATGGTGAGTGCTTTTTTCTTCGATAAATGAAATTATCGGTTTTTATGTGTAACCGACAGTCCTTCATGGTAATGATGAGACTTTTGCGGTATCGTATGACATTTGTTGTTCCACTTGCTCTGCAAGCAGAACATCTGCACTGAATCGAATGCTAACACGAGAGAAGCAGTGATTTTTGTCCTATTAATTCGCTCAGTTGTTGTAGTGGCATTCTTTTGGTAAACTATCTGTAGGAACTTTTCTGTTTTCATGTCTCTATGTTGACTACTGTGTCTGTTGGGTGATTAGTTTTGCCTACACTAATGGTGTTCCAATCTCGAAGGGCTCTCGTTTTACTTGGGACTGACTTTTCTTTTTTCTGTTTTCGATTCTCCTCAGGACATTCCTTTGCAGGTAAACTTGTTGTTTTATTGATTTACAGCTGCTTCATCCTCTCTAGCAGCTTACTTTTCCATTTAATAAATCGTACTAACGTCTCGCTCCCTAATGACACCAAGTTATTTTGAGACACATTTGCTTTTCGCTTGCGTTAAATAGGATTCTTCTTCTTCAATAACATCTACCTAAACTTTCTCTCCTTCTTTCTACTTAAGTAGTGTCTATTCTCTTTCAACAAACCGCTATCTATGCGCATCCAGTAACTCGCTGTCTGAACTCTACACCTTATAATCATTCTCTTCTTCAACACGTCGTGCTGTTTTTTGAATTTCAGGGATACAGGCTCCACCATATTCGTTTATTTTCCTCCTTCGTCATTTATTGACGTCTTTTTGCCAATTCTCATTCATTCATGCTTCGTGCATGCCAGTGATTCTTTTCATTCTTGCTCAATTGTATTCAGCTGCTACTGCCAAGGTGGCCCTCTCTTCCATGACCGCAAAATTTTTAGTTTGAACACACAATAGGTTTTGGTGATAAAGTCCTATCGACTCTTATTTTTACCTACTTTTTCTGTATCTACTACTACCACTAGAGTTTATTGTGCTTCTCCTGTTGTTCAATACTCTTTTCCACTAGCTCATATTTCAACGAATCAATCAACAACTACGAATGCTCGTCTATGAGTTATTTTCCATCTATTTCCAGTAAAATTCGACGACTATCTTCGACAGGCTTCTGTATTACCTCGTCCACTTCTTGTACACTCTTTTTTTCGATTGATGTGGACTCTTCTCGTAAGTCCGGTGTTGATTTCTCTTCTTTAATTGCTTTGCGATCCGCCTCTTCGCCAGGTTCAGTTTTTACATCTTCGATTAGCTGGTTTTCTAGTTCTGCAACCGGCTCCTGCACTTCAATTTGAGTTCGCTTCACTTCTTCCATTGCTGTGGATTTCTCGCCATCAGTTGGTGCAGCGTTCTCCTCTACAAAACCCTTCGTCTTCACTTCATCCGCTTGTAATGGTAAATCTTCTTCAGTTGCTTTTGGTCTCTTTTCCTCAGCCGATTTTCCATTTTCTTCTTCAACTAGGAGACTTTCCTCCTGTTCGATCGCATGCGGTTTCTCCTTTTCGGCTGCTTCCAGCTTCTCGTCGCCCACTAATTTCGGCTTCACCTCTTCCAGTGGTGTCAAAATTCCTTCAACAACTGGCACGGTCTTGTCCTCATCGGTGGGTTTCGGTTTCTCTTCTTCTATCGGTGTTGAAGTATCTTCGACAACGGGTGTTGAAGTTTCTTCGACAACCGGCATTGGTTTTTCTTCTTCGGTTGGTTTCGGTTTCCCTTCCTCAACCGGTGTTGAAGTTTCTTCGAGAACCGGCATTGGTTTTTCCTCTTCGGTTGGTTTCGGTTTCTGTTCTTCTACCGGTGATGTACTTTCTTCGACAACTGGTACTGCTTTTTCTTCTTTCACTTGTACGGTTTTGTCTTCATCGGTTGGTTTCGATTGATCTTCTTCCAGTGGCACTGACTTTCCTTCTTTCACTGGCAGTGCCGTTTCTTCTTCGGTTGGTTTTGGTTTCTCTTCTTCTACAGGTGTTGAACTTTCTTCGACCACTCCAGCTGGTTCTTCTTCCAGAGCTGATAAGGGTTTTTCTTGGTCGGTTGATTTTGGCTTTTCTAGTTCAGGTGGTCGAGGTTTTTCTTCTTCAGTGTCTCGCTCTTTCGTTTGTAAAGTTGCTTGATGGGCGTCTGGATGTTTGAATTCCGGATTGTCTTCGTTGTCAGTTGTTGTTTCACTTGGAAAATTTGTAGGTTCTTGGAGTTCGTTCGGCTGAAAAAAGATGGAATTACTAATTCTAGGTGTTTGCAGCTGCAATGATGTTATTAACTTGTCTTGATGTAACTTTATGACTGGAGCGCAAGTATTGGCGGGAGCCTGTTATGTTTTTTAGGTAGAAATATGCGTCTCTAAATATGTAGCGTGAAGAGAAATGGTAGGCGTCATCCTCTTTTCAGTCAGTCAAAGGTACTTATATGGGAATTTTCAGTTTTCCGGGTTTTGGTTCAGCTTTGGTGCCTTTGCATAGGAAGGAAATCTAGTCGTTTTATTATAGATACATTAGTAGTAAAAGTCTTTTCGATATTTAGTGATGTCTTTCTCGTTTTTGCTGCTTAGTTACGGAAATCAATTTACAGTCACGATTCTGTAGATTTCTGTTCGTTCTTATGAAGTTTCGCTGTCGGGGTACTTTAATGTGATTTTTCTATCGGGCAATGTGTTATTTGTGCCTTACACACATCGTCTGTGTATGTGTAATGTAGCGATTTCATGTCACTTCGTTTGCTATCACGGATAATAAGAGAGCTGGGGGCGCTTGAAATTACATATAGCGTATTTTCACAGTAATTTGTATTGATTTTTCAATTGTCGATAACCGTATTTGAGGCGTTCTCCTTTTTTATTTCAATTTTCCTCGGTTTTAGGCTTTGAGCGTCGTTCACGACTTTCATCGGTTAAAGTGTGCTCGCAAATTTCTATTCAACGGCTATCTATCCCTTGTGGTAGTCGTACTTGTTCCTGAATAATTTTTATTTGTGTTACTTCTTCTAATTTCTGTGTGATGATAGCAGGTAAATCGTTGTCAACTGTTTCGGTCACAGTTTTGTCTTCTTCGTCCACTGTCGTCACGTTCGTTTCCATATTGGTACTTGCATCCTGTCCAGTTTCGTCTGTTACAGTACTTGTAGTCCATACTTCAGGTAACTATTAGATTATAAAAAAACGAGAACACGTTTTTCGGCACAACTTCATTGTTTCTGCTACGAAAGTTCCAAGAAACTTCAGTTACAGTAAGCTTACCTTGCCGCTTTGTATTTTCAGTACTTCGACATCGACGAGTTCTCGTTGATTGATAGGCTCGACTACGATAATTTCTTCTTCGATTTCTTCCACAACGTCAACTACTTCAGGTTTTTCTCCTTTTTTGTTTATACCGGTCACTGATATAGATGGTGTATCGAGAATCAAATGATCTGATTTCAATGTGTAAACACCTTCATCTTCATCTGGACGAAGATTTTTTACGGTGATCGTATATTTATTATCTTCCACCTTAGTCGAAATTCGATCATCCGGTGTAAGAGGTATTCCATTTCGTAGAAATTCAAATGTTTCTTCAGGTATAGTGTCGAGCTGGTATTTGATTGTCAGCGTTGCGCCTTCTTTAAAGTTTGTTTGAGGAAGTTCCATTATCTGATGTATAACAGGCTTTGGTATAACTTTGAGTTGCATTACTGGTTGTTCTTTTCCGTCGATAAGAACACTGTACTTTCCTTCATCATCAGGCTTAGCCCTGATGATTTGAATCTCAACAGTTGTTGGCGATGTTTTAGCCAATTTGATATGTTCGGACGGGTGTAATTCTTCGTTGTTTTTCAGTAGTATAACTTCTGTATGAAATGTACCTTCGGGTAATTGTATTGTCAATGTGACAGTAGTAGTTTCTTCNTTGCATTACTGGTTGTTCTTTTCCGTCGATAAGAACACTGTACTTTCCTTCATCATCAGGCTTAGCCCTGATGATTTGAATCTCAACAGTTGTTGGGGATGTTTTAGCCAATTTGATATGTTCGGACGGGTGTAATTCTTCGTTGTTTTTCAGTAGTATAACTTCTGTATGAAATGTACCTTCGGGTAATTGTATTGTCAATGTGACAGTAGTAGTTTCTTCGACTTCTTGAATTGGAATTTCGCTTTTTTCTTCAGGCTAAATCGCGAAGTAAGAACCATGAAAAACATCGAACGACAGTGCAAATGGTCTTACCTTTGTTTCTTCTAATATTTTTGTCACTTGTTCTTCTTCTTCTTGGGTAGCAGGTTGAGATTGCCGTTGGTCTGGCACAATAAAAACTATTTCTTCTTCGATTGTTGTTGCTGTTTCAATATGAGGTTTTTTCTCTTGAGAAACAACAGTGATATTCGGCGTGTACAGAATCAAATGATCAGATTTTAATGTGTAAACACCGCCATCTTCGTCTGGACGAAGATCTTTTACAATGATCGTATATTTATTGTCTTCCACAACTGTTGTTACACGAGAGTCTGATGCAATGGGTTGATCATTATGAAGAAAGATAAACGGTTCTTCTGGTGAAGCATCAAATTGACAAGCGATAGTGAGTGTCTCGTTTTGATTGAATTCTGTTTTCGGTAATTGCATTTCTTGTCGAATAACAGGTGCGGGTGTTACTTGAAGTTTCATGATTGGCTGGTGTGTTTCATCAATTTGGATAACGTATTCACCTTCGTCCTCCGGTTTTACCTTTTTTATATTTAGTTGCACCGTGTTGTATGAAACAGGGGTAAATTCTACATGGTCGGATAAGGATTGCTGAATACCATCTTTGAGAAGTATTAGATTTGTACTGATTGGGACTTGAATAGTCACCGTAACGTCGCTGTTCTCTTGAACGTGTTGGACAGGCAATTCGAAGACTTTCAGCGGCTAAAAGAGGGGGAGCCCATAATAATCAGAGTTTTTAGAATATCATGCATAAAAAAAGAGACTTCGCGATAAGCAAGCTACGAGACTGGGTGTGCGAAAGCTTTTCCGGGCCTAGGATTCGATTAGACAATTTTGTTTATAAGCGGCTTGATCGGCGGAAGCTCGTTGCGGATAGCGCGCTTACTTTCTGATGGTCGTGCATATATGCTTCGGAAATTACAGCTGCATCTTCGTTGTCAACGGCAACTTCCGGAGCATCTTGTCTATTATGAGAAGATGATTCCGTCACAACTTTTGCCGCTTGCTCTTCTTCAGCGGGTTCGAGCACAGGAACACTTTCAATTTCAACTGTTTTATGTATCAGTGTCTCGTCCGTTGTATTTGTTTTGCCTAGTGATTGTTTCAGCGTCTCTTGCATGAGTTCTAGGGGAGCATTCTTTTCCGACACCTGTTCTTCAGGAACATTTCTTAGCTCCCGCTGTTCAAGCAATTCCCCTATATTCATGTTGGGTTCAACGTTTGAACTCTTTTCGATGGATTTGCGTACATCACTCTTTCCGGATGATATATCCTCCTCAATGATTTCATTTGTAGCAATAGTTGAACTATGCTGCATGATTGTAGGTACACTTAAAACTGCAGATACTTCTTCGCTACTGACAGATATTTGTGGTGATACTTGTTCCGTTGATGACGAATTTTTCTCGATGACTGTAACTGGAGCTCTAGACAAGGTTTCATCAACCCTAGGCATCTCCTCGAATTGTTTGCTTAAACTTGTTTTTTCGAGTTCTTTCGTAGCCTCGTCTTCAGAAACTGATGATATTGATCCGACGTCTTCTGCTTCTGATGTTTTCTCGAAAAGTCGAGTTTTGGGTATAGATGTTTCTTCAAAGTGTTCTTTGGTGGTCGATATAGTGTTAGTGTCATTTTCAGCAGTTCCCTTCTGTTGTTCGTGAACATGTACTTTCTCTTCTTCAGTTGCATCCTCGCTGGAAGTAAATTCCTTGGTGACCACTGTTGCTATTTCAGGTTTTTGTTCCCCCAAGTCTTCATTGGTAGTGGTCTGTTCAGTTCGTGAAACTATTTCATCGGAGTTTGATTGTTCTTCAATTTCAGGAAAGGTCACGTTTGGAACAGTTTTTTCTGTGTCGATCGTGCCAGTAGTTTGAATAACTGTTGAATTCGTCTCAATGTCAGTTAAATCTTCGTTTACGATAGTTTTTTCAGTTAATGGCAAGATTTGTTTATCTGCAATTGGTTTCTCGTTTAATTCGGTTGTGCTTTCGTTGGTAACTCGTGGTTTCGATTCCACTTCTGTATTTTCGTCCGCAATTGGAGCTACATATATAAGCGTACCTTCAGTTGTTTCTTCTGTTGTCGATACAGGTTCGGCGTCAGTAATTATTTCTTTCGGTTGCGTATCAACAGGCGCTTTCTCTTTTTCAGTTACAACCTCAGTACTAGTGAGTTCTTCAATAGTCATTGTTGGTGTGTCAGAATTTTCATTCTTGAAATTTTCAGTGGTAGTGACCTGTTCCGTTGGAGAAACGCTTTCATCGATCTTTGATTCTTCTTCGATTTCAGGAAAAATCATTTTTGGAACAGTTTTTTCTGTGTCAGCTGTGTCAATAGTTTCAGCAGCTATTTGAGTGGTTTCAATTGTAGTTGAGTCGTCCTGTATGACATTTTTTTCAGTGGGTATATATTCAATTGTTGGTAAAGTTTCTTCAACTGTCGAGTTTTCTCTGGATTGCTGATCTTCGATCGGTTTCTGAAGTTGTTCCATGGTCTCCTTTTCAGAAACATGTGACTCTAATTCGACTGTTTGTACTTTTGGCATCTCTGAGACAAGTTGAGTTTTAGGCGTCAACGTGCCTGCTATTTGTTCTTCGGTAGTCGCTGCAGTCGCAGTTTCAGCTGCAACTTGACTGGGGTATTTCTGTTCTTCGTCAACGGTCGCGTTTACTTCCGCATTGGCCTCCTTAGTGACAACGTGTTCTTCCATAGGCACTTGTGTAGTTTGCGATTTTGCGTTGTCAATGTGCTGTATAGTAGTAAGCTGTTCATCATTTGAAAAGGTCTCACGAGGCTGCAACTCTTCTTTCACACTAGTAGAGACAACGCTTTCAATTATTTCTTCTCCTATGATTGTGCTTACAGCTTCCTCATTTATTGGAATCGTTTCAATTCTAGTGATCTCGCCTTTTGTGATGGGGTTTTCAGTAACTATGTTTTCATTTATTGACAAGGTTTCTCCTGCTTTGAGTTTCGCTTCAATTGCATGGTCTATAATTGGATTTTCAGTTTGCTTTGTGGTTTCCTCTTCGACAAAGTGTGAAGTTGAATCAATTGTTTGTGGTTTCGATGTTTCTTGAACAACTGGAGTTTCAACGGTTAATGTCTCTTCTATTCCCTCTTCGGTGGTGGATGTAGTTTCAGTGGGATGCTTCTGTTGTTGGTAAATAGATGTTTCCTCTTTTTTATGGATCTCCTCAATGGTAGCGAGTTCTTCAACAGTCACCGTTGCTGTTTTTTCGGGGTTCTCTTCACTGAAATTTTCTACAAAGATGATCTGTTCAACGATTGGAGCTGTGTCACCGGACTTTGCGTTTTCGGTAATTTCAGGAACAACAACGTCGTCAACTGTGTGATCAGTTCTGGACATCTGTTCAATTGCAGTTACTTTTTCGTTTTTGTTTTCGTTTTCCATATTTTTCTCGACTTCTGACAAATTGTCTTCGATTGGTTGATCTACAACTAGTTTCTCAATTTGTGCACTTGTCGTCACAGCAGAAACTTGTAGTGCTGATTTCACGGTTTTCACTTCTGATATTTCTTCCGCAACTGAAGCTTTTGGTATCACCGTGTCTTCAATTATTTCTTCGGCTGGCAAAATCGTTTCAGTCTCAGCAGCTTCTTTTAGCTGTTCGTCATGAAGTATTTTCTGTTCTGTGGTTATATCCTTAGTAGTAGTGAGTTGTTCGACAGCCCCTGTAGTTGTTTCTAATTTTTCTTCCGCAAGTGGAACTGTAGTCTGTATTGTTCCATTCTCCGTCGCTAGTTTCGATTGTTCATCAATAGCTCCTTTCTTTTCTTCAGTTACATCCTCGCTGGTAATGAGTTCTTCGATAGTCACTGTTGATGTTTCAGATTTTTCATCCTTAAAGTTTTCACTGGTAGTGATCTGTTCAGTTGATGAAACGTTTTCAGCCGGCTTTGTTTCTGTTTCGATTTCAGGGAAGATGGCGTTTGGAACAGTTTGTTCAGTGTCGACCACGTCGATAGTTTGATCCACTGTTGAAATCGTTTCAGGTTTAGTTAATTGTTCAGTTACGATACGTTTTTCAGTTTCTGGCGAGATTTCTTGATCTGCAAGTGATTTCTGATTTAGTTCGACTATGTCCTCGTCTGAAGCTCGTAGTGTCGATTCCACTCCCGTGTTTTCTTCCACAAGTGGAGCTGGATACACGAGGGCGTCTTCAGTCGTCTCTTCTGTTGTCGGTACTGTTTCAGTATCCGTAGTTTCTTTCGGCTGTTTGCCAGGAGGTGCTGTCTGTTCTTCAGTTAAAACCTCATTGGTTGAGAGTTGTTCACTAGTCACTGTTGGTGTATCAAATTTTTCATCTATGAAGTCTTCATTGTTAGTGAGACGTTCCTTTGGAAAAATGTTTTCATACGGCTTTTTTTCTTCTTCGATTTCAGAAAATATTGCATTTTGAACAGTGCCATCGACTGTTCGGATCGTTTCCGTCTCAGTTACTTCTTCGTTTACGATAGTTTCTGTTGCAGTTGTTGGCAATACTTGTTCAGTTGTATGTTTCGCATCGATCTGTTCGTCTGCAAGTGGTTTCATACTTAGTTCAGCTGTATCCTGGTCGGAAACTCGTGGTGTCGATTCCACTTCTGGTTTTTCTTCCTCAAGTGAAGCTGTAGACATCAATATGTCTTCGACTGTTTCTCTTTTTGTCAAAATCATGTCAATTCCATGAGTTCGTTTCGGTTGTTCGTTAGTAAGTACTCCCTCATTTTCGGCAATGACTGTTGCTGTTTCTGATTTTTCTGTCACAAGTGGAGCTGTAGACATTGGTGTGTCTTCAGCTGTTTCTTCTGTCATTGATACCGTTTCAGTGTCCGTAGTTTCTTTCGGTTGTTCGTCAACAGGTGCTTTCTTTTTTTCATTTACATCTTCGCTGATAGCGAGTTCTTCTATAGTCACTGTTGTGGTAGTGATCTGTTCAGTTGGTGAAACGTTTTCATCCGGCTTTGTTTCTCTTTCGATTTCAGGGAAGATGACGTTTGGAACAGTTTGTTCTGTGTCGGTTATGCCAATAGTTTGATCAATTGCTGGAATTATTTCAATCTTGTTCATTTTATCTGTGGTGAACGGTTTTTCAGAAGGTATGATTACAGTTCCGGGTATGTTGTGTTGGCTACCAATTGGTATCTCATGTGGTTCCGTTGTTCCGACTTCAGAAACTCGTGTGGCTAACTCATCAGCAAGCAAAGGTGTTAGTGTTAACGTATCGTCAATTTCCACTCCAGTTATAGAGGTAGTTGCAGTGCTATGTTCTTGTTTTGCGTCAACGGCTGTTTTCTTCTCATGAATTTTCTTCTCGCTGATAGTGAATTCTTCCATATTCACTGTTCTAGTTTCAGATTTTTCTTCACTGATATTTTCTGCAGTAGTGACTTGTTGAGTGACGGTCTCTGTTCGGATTTCTTCTGGCTCCTGATTTTGCTCAGTAGAGTTACTCGTTTGCAAGGGTTCTTCTATAATGGTATAAGTAGTTTGTTGAACTGGTTGCATAGTCTCATTTGTAAATAGATCATCGTGTAGGATAGGTTGTCTTTCGTCAGATTTTTCAATTGAAGAAGAGTCTTCTTGAATTTGTGTTGTTTGTTTGGAAATTGGCTGGTCGACGAGTGTACGGATCGACTCTACGCTCTCAGCATTTACTTTAGGCGCTTCAAGTTTTGTTGCTGGAGCTTCAAGAGTAGGGATGTCGTTTTGTTCAGTATTATGAAGTTCCTTTGGCAGTTTCTCTGGCAGTTCGCGAGGTTCAAGAACATTCGCATCGTTCGTCATGGTCTGTTCTTTAGTTGAAGACATCACCCATTCTTGCTCCTGTAGTAATGGAGTAGGTTCATCTACCTGTTTTAGTATGTTTTTCGTGGTGGATTCAGTTTCTGTAGAAGTTTTGTTGTGTTTTTCGATTGTTTTTTTATCGTGAGTCACTTCATGTATGATATGAGAAGTATCAATCGTTACTAATGATTCTGGTTCTTGGCTTATGGCGTCTTCAACTGTTGTGTTTCCTGAATCAGGTTTTTTTACAAATTTGTATTCAGTGGCCTGTTCATCTATGGTTAGAATTTCTAGATTTTGTTCTGGCGCATTTATAGTATCTATGGGTATTTCAGATGGCGTTTGATTATCCGAGACGGTAGTTATAATATGTTTTTCTCCTACTTCAAGTATTTGTAGGTTTTCAGTCTGTACCGTTTCCTGTTCAACAGCGACAACAGAGTTCAAAGATTCCTTGAAATTTGTAGCATCAGTAGTACGCACATTCTGTCAATAGTTTGTTTCAATTAGAAAAAGTTTATCGCTTTCGTATTGTGAAATGTTTACCTTTTCATCGTTATTTTCAGTATCTGTTGCAATTTCGGTGATTTTTAATTTGGTATCATCAAGTTGTCCTTCGTTAATAGTAGGTTTTTCGTTACTGTTGACCTGTGTAGACGTTAGTAGTTTTTCAATCGCTTTTATTTCTTCAACGGTTTCATTTGCGAGTTTTACGAATTGCTAAAAATATGTTACGTTCTTCGTGCGATGAAGAAATGTGGATTTTCTGCTTTGAGATTTGAATACGTGTCGCATTCTATAGTTTGTAGCATGCTTTTATATCTTTATCAATCAATATGTAATTGATTTTTCCGTGAAAAACAGACTTGTTCAACAGGGTTATCAATAGGGAAACTTTTTATTTTATTAGTTTCAATCGTTTCGTTTGTCAAAATTGACTAACACAGATAATTTTTCTTTTTCTTTCCCGTAATATTGGGTTATGCTTTCTTAAGCATAATATTTCAATCATTTGTCTCTTTCATTTCAACGCAACAGAGAATTAGTTTTTAGCGTAAATGATAGCCACGACGAATGACTCATTCGTTATGATATTAAACTTTTTTTGTGTCAGCTATATTCACAGCAAAGAATGAAAAATTTAACTTACATATTCTTCGGTTTCTGGTTGAGCTGATGTTGATGTTTCACCGACTGTAGCTAGAAGTAATGGTTGCTCTTCAACTTGAGTTGTTGTAACAACTTCATTTTCTTGACTTTCAATAGCAGGTTCCTGTTGTTCGACGGACGTAACAATTGCCTAAAAATGAATTCATATCTATACCGAACTAATGAAATAAAAGAAATTTTCACTTGTTCAATAATTTCTTCTTGTTGATTAGTTACAGTTACTGTCGGTTGTGGTTGAATTTCTTCAATCGTTACTGCTTTAATTTCAACAACTTGTTCAGTGGGAATCAGCTCCTAAAAAATAAAATAAAAACAAATGATTACTAATCTCTTTATTCGTTTCTATTCCATATTACTTGAGTTTGAACAATAATATCTTCTGTTGTTTGTTCAGGTTTGGTAGCTGATGCATTAGCTTGAAATGAAGTTTCCTGTTGTTCGACTGTTGTCGTTGCTGTTACTTTTTCATTTGATTGATTATCTTCAGATTCAATTTGAGCTGTAGGCGCCGAAGTTTGCTCTAATGGTTGTTCTGTTACCGTTATTTCTTCAATTTTATCTTCTTTATCAATAACTGTTGCATTTGGCTAAAATAAATAGATCATACATAATAAAAGTAATCTCTTTTAACAAACGAATTGATTAGAAATGCATCTCACACAATTCTCAATGCTTCTTTGGAATCTTTCAACAGAATCACAAAATGTTTTCTTTTGATATGTTCCTCTTTCGTTTCTGACAACTCTCATCACTATCCATCATTCAGAAATTCGAAATTCAAGGCATTCAAACGCGAGAAATCTAGAAGCACAGTCATATCCATCCCTTGAAACCATTCTCAAATATTCTCTTTGTGGGTTATTGGTGATTTTAATCTTACTTGTATATTTACTATTGTCTCATCGTGTTCAATTTGAACAGTTGGTTGTTGTTGTGGTTGCGGTTGCGGTTTTGGTAAAATATTAATAAATGGCGTATCTAATATTAAATATTTGCTTTCAAGTGAATAAACACCTTGATCTGACAATTTTAAGTCTTTAATGACTAAAGTAAACGTTTCATTCTTTTGTTTAATATTAATTCTTGAATCATTTAACAAAATAGATCCATCTTTGGTCCAAATAAATTCTGTGTCTGGTTTTGAATCAAATTTGCATTCAATAGTCAATGTTTCATTTTCAAGAAATGTGTCTTGGGGTAAATTCATAATTTGTCTTTGAATAGGTTTTTCACGCACATTTAATTGCATTATTGGCTGAATTTGATCACGTATACTAATTGAATAATAACCACAATCAATTAATTCAACAGGTGAAAATTTTATATCAAGTGTAGTTGGTGATGTTGTTTCAGTATGTATATTTTTTGATGGCAATAATGGTTGATTATTTTTATATAATTTTATATCAGATAAATTAACAGTTGAAGGCTTTTCAACAGTTAAATGCATCATATCGCCTTCAGTTACTTCATGAACAGGGATGTTTTCTTCAATAGGTTGAAATTCTTCGACAGGTTGAGATTCCCTAAACATATGAGAATTATATTTCATGTATAGTTCAAAATAAAAATGTATTGAACATACTGTAATTGTTCCCGAGGTTTTTTCATATCGATAGTGACTGATGATTGTCGAACAACTTCTTGTGGACGGACTTCTTCTTCTGTCGGTTTTGGTCCCTGTTGCGGTATAATTTTAATTTCAGGTGTTTTTACTGATAAATTGGGTGTACGCATTTCATAAACTCCACTATCTTCTAATTGTAAATTATATATTTCAAATGTATGCGTACGATTAATATGATCAGTAGTTTGTTTATGTCTTGGACTTGAATTCATTGAAATAAACATTTCATTTTTATACCATTTTGGTGTTTCATTCATTTGATCATGCTCATCAAAATCAACTTTAAATAGAATTGATTCGCCAACATTAAATGTTGTTTGTGGTAAATCTAGAACTTTTTCTTTAACTTGTCGGGGCTCAACATAAAGTGTAACTAAATGTTTTGGTGTTGGAGCACCTTCGATTTGATATTCATAAAGACCCGAATCTGATACACGAAGGTTAAGTAATGACACAGCATATGTACCAGGTGATACACGATCAACAACAATTGATGAACGCTTTTTCATATCAACTGGAGCACCATCGTGTATTAGACGAAATTGATTGGGTTTGATATCAAGTGTACTGACGACTTTCAATTGAATGGAATCACCTTCCTGAACTCGTTGAGTATTTTCACGAGATGTTGATTCAACTAATAGAAATAAAAACGTTTTCCTTAGGATTTTACGGATTAAAAATATAAAATGTATTAATAACTTCATAGTAGCTGTCTAGATTTTCTATTGAAGAAACTAGAAACACATAGCATCAACTGCTAGTAGCGAGGTCAGCAGTGGAACTAGGAGAAAAGATTGGTCCAAAATAAACCTAAATATTATAGTTAAGTATTCTACGGTTATAAGTAAATTGTTTTGAAAGTCATATCAATCAGAAAGTAATTGGAGAAATAGTCTCAACCAATGCTAGCCATTATCTAATGAAATAAAACGACTACGTATTGAAAAGTTATTTTTTTTTAGATATAATACAAATAAATTCTTGAATAGCTTTCTCTAGATCAAGACCAAAGGCATAAAAACATAGAACTTACTCATATCTAGTCAATAAACAGTTGAACTATTGGAAAATCTTGACCATAGAGAGATTCCGCCTTTTCCAAAAGTCAATTTTTTCAAAGAATTTTTTGTGCTTTCTAGACGTTGAGGAAATATGAACCAATAGAATAGTCAATCATAGTAAATGAGAATTTCTTTTCTTTTGATTTCTATCTTTAAAAAGTCACGTATCTTTTTTTAATAAGCCTCTCGTTTATCACATTTCAATACACATACATGCTAGTTGATTGCACTTGAGTATATTGTATTCGAAAATAGATTTCAATTCAAGTGGTTTACATGAAAAGGTATATCTATGAATTTTGTGAAAACAACTAGAGAATTCTAAATCATCTTTGAATTACAATTATGTGTCATGTTGATCTTAATATACACATAGTAATTATCGTCTTAAAAATGTTTAATTGTGTTTTTGATCTCTCACAAATTTCATCTACGCGAAGAATATGTAAGAAAAAATTGACATCTGAAGAGAATTATCTTATTTCGTTTATTCTACAGAGATGAACTTAATTCAATTTTATAGATCAACACCAAATAAAAAGTTTTCATGAAGTTTTCCTCGTAGAAAATAAACTCTAAAATCGATCATCAGTTAAAATAGAAATAAAAAAAAGAAGTTTTTATCATCAAATCAATCTTATTCAAATCTTCAGATGTATATTCGAAATATATTGCAAATTTGTTATTTAATGAATAAAAAAAGAAAACTAATTTTGAGTCAGAAATATTATCATCTAACTTACGTGAAGTATTATCTTTATTTGTAATATCTTCTATAACAACATTACTTAATCGCCTTTGTGATGTTTTCGGTTTAAGTTTATCTTGGTCTTGATCATCTTCAACTTCAGTAACAATATAAGGCGTTGGGGGTTCATCAATTTGTGGTTGGTCTCGTTGAATAACACGAATTAATGGTGTACGAACAATTAAACCTTTCACTCTTAATTCATATTGTCCTGTATCGTCTGGTTTTAAATGATCAATAATTAATGAATGTTTTCGTCCTTGATTTTCTGTCAATAAATGAACATTTGATGTAGATTGTAATGGTTGATTGTTTTTAAACCATTTTGGTTGATCACCCTTTGGTACCTGTGGAAATTCACATTCAAGTTCAAGACGTTCATCGGTATAAAAAACATCCTTTGGTAAATCCATATCTTGTATAATTGTTGGTCGTGGTTCAACAATTAATTCAGCTAATGGTACTGATTGGCCTTGTACAATAGCTGTATATAAACCTTGATCAGGTATTTTAATGTCTTCAATTTGTACAGTGATTGAATTTGTTTTATAATCTTTTTTCATATGAACATATGGTTCATGCGTTATGGGATTGTTCTCATGAAATAATTCGATTTTATTCAATGGCACATCAAAATTTGGTGTTAATTCAAAAGTAACAGTATCACCTAAACAAAAATTAAGAAAAAAAGAAAAAGAGTATATTTGAAGAGAAGAATTTTCCTTATGTTTTACCTTCATGAACAAGTTTCGAATTGACTTGTGGTCGTAATTCGTGAACGTCTATTTTTTTCTCGCTAGGAATAATTTTAATTGGAGGTGTACGTAAAATAGCATTTTGATTTTTAAGTTCATAAACACCAGCATCAGTCATTTGTAAATTATGAATAATTAATGAATCATTTAATGCATCTTTCTTTATTTCAAGACGATCATTTGGCCTTAATAATTGATTATCTTTATACCATTTATAATCTTTATTTATATTTGATTGTGGAAATTGACAATCAATTTTTAATGTTTCAGTTTCATTAAATGTATCTTGTGGTAAGTTAATCATTTGTAATTGCATTTCACGAGGTTGAACATCAAGTTTTATTATTGGTTGAAGAGTATTATTAATTAATGCACTGTAATCACCTGCATCAATTAAACGGGCATCTGTGATACTTAAACGAACATCTTTATCTCCATATTGTTCGAGATGAAGATGTTTACGAGTTTCATTATCAGTCTGTATAGATTGACCATTTTTAAATAGTTCAACATCATTAATTGTTAGCGGTGTTGATGAAACTATTTTAAGTGTAACATCATCTCCTTCTTTTATTGTACAAAATTTTGCATCAACCGGTGGTAATGGAAGATTTGGTGTAATTGTATATGTTATAGTTTCATCAACAATTTCAGTAATATCTTGTGGACGTTCGACAATATTTATGAAGGGTGTACGTACAATTAATGGACCGCTTTGAACTTCATAAATACCTAGGAAAAAAATCTCATGATAGTTTTTAAAATGCATATAATATAATAGAAGTATTATTTTTCTTTAATAATCCATAGTTTATAGTAAAGAAAAGATGCGCTAATTTTCCATGAAATAAAATAATTCGGAAAGACGATCTCTTACCATATTTCATTCAAATGGTTCAACTTTTTAAACCTTCTAGGTGAAATTCTTTAAAGATCGAAATCAAAATTTTTAATGTGCTCCTAAAACTATAAAAGTTTTTTCTTGAATCTTTAAGGTCTTTTTATTTTTATTTGTTAAAAAGGCCTTTGATTGAAAATTTATGACAACAAATCAACATAAAAGAACTGAATCATTCAAACAATAGGTTTTTTCTGTTGCCTGATCAGGTTAATCCTTTAATAGATAGATAATTTTGAATCATACCCATATCTAGTAGAACGTTCCAACTCATACTATAAATATATTGGCGGAAACTTCTTGTGCGCAACTCATTGTGACGATGGTACTATAGTATTATGTAGGATGCTTTTTCTTAGAAAAATCCCTTATCCTGCCATCAGAAGGTAAGAAAACTTTTTTCTGATTTTCATCTTTTTATTTTATATACAGATAGACCTAAACTAGAATATTTTATTTTGAACGTTGCAAGAACTTTACTTTGCTTCTATCCCTGTATATGAGACATTCTTGTCAATATATGTATGTTGGGATAGATACAATCACAAGATTTGATAAAATTGATAATGATTTTCGTTCAGATCTGTTAATCTGCAAAATATCAAGTCGCAATTCGAAAATCAATTCTTCTGGTTTTCGTTAGAAGAATCAAGGAATTCATGATTACCTACTATCATAAAAGTGCATTGTATTTGTAAAGATAAACTAAGAGTAAGATATCTTTTTTAGAACATTCATAGTTTCTATGCTTCAACATGATCTCAAATCAATAGTTATTTATCAATTGAATAGAGCTTCGCTCGTCAGTCATCAGCAGTTATACGTATCATTTTTGTGTGTTCTTTACTTGTCAATGAAAATACATTCACAAAAGTAGTATTGCAAAAGAAAAAGTCATACTATATATGATGAATCCAATTAGGCTATTTTGAGACTTATTGAAAAGTTTTCATTTTCATATATTAGAACGATAAATGCATAGTAGTCGTTTTTCTTTCTATTAGAAGAGAATTACAAAATGAATATGCAGTCAACAAGAAAAGAAATAGTAAAATTCATTTGCTTCTTTCAATTTTAATTCAAATATAAATTAACTTACCAGCATCATCTAGTCGTAAGTCTCGTACAATTAGACTAACTCTATTTCCAGTGTTTTCAATTGTTACTCGATCATTATTTCTAAGTGGAACACTGTCTTTTGCCCAGCGTGGTTGTTCTGTTGGTTCATTAGTAAATTCTAAATCAAGTGTAACTGTATCACCAACATAAAATGTATCTTGTTCAAGTTGCATTTCTTGAATTTCAGGTTGACGTGGTTCGACTTGAATTTGTGCTAATGGATGAATTTCATTTTGAATTTTTACACTGTATAGAGCTGAATCGTCAAGTGCTAATGTTTGTAATATAATTCGAAGTTTATCATCTTCTCGTTTAATTGATGCCTAAAATGAAAATGAAAAAACAAAAAACAAAATATTATTTAGCTAGCAATCTTCAATAATTACTTTTGGCTTTTGTGAAGGCATAATTGGTTTTCCATTTTTTAATAATTGAATATCTTGAGGTCTAACATTTGCTTGTAAACCTTCGACTGATAATGTAACTGTATCACCTTCTCGAATATTTTGTGTTGGTATATCTTGTTGTTGTGGTTGCTTTGGTATAACATGAATCATAGGTGCACGAGCTATCACTGAGCCAATACGAACTTCATAAACACCAGAATCTGTGCGTTTGGCATTTCGAATAATAATAGTGAATGTATTATCTTCATCGATTAATTGAACATTTTCATTTGGATGAATCAATTGTCCATCTTTAAACCAATTTGAAAGTGGATCTGGCCGTTGTGGAAAAGTACAGGCTAAACGTATTGTTTCCCCTTCGTCAAATGTATTGCGATCTAAATCAAGTAAAAATACTTCTGGTTGTCGTTCTTTAACATCGAGTAAACAAATTGGTGAACGTTGCCCTTGTATATTAATTTCATATAAACCACGATCATTTAATGATAAATTTTTCAATTCTAATTTAAATTGTTTACCATCAAACCATTTATTTATTTCGGGTTTATTTATTATTGGACGATTATCTTTTAAAACAGTTATTTGACCGAGTAAGTTGTCCGGTGATATTTGTTGATATTCATTTTGATCAATATTAACATCCACTTGAAGACTATCACCTTCAGTTACAGTACGAACAGTTGCAGCTTGAATGGGCTTTTCAACAATACGAATAAATGGAGTTTCGACAATAAGATAATCACTACGTAATTCATAAATACCTGTAAAGAAAACCAATCGTGTTAAGAAAAAGAAAAACATTAATATTAATATTAATATTAATATTAAGATGAAAAACAATACCTTCATCGGAAAATTCAACATTTTTTATTGTTAATGAATATTTTGTTGAACCATCTGTTGTTGAACTTTCAATGTCAATCAATTGATGATTCGATGGTTGTATTGGACTACCATTTTTAAACCATGTTGGTGGAAGAGATTTAGTTTTTATTGGTCGTTCAAATTTACATTCCAGTGTTATTGTTTCATGTAAATAAAATTCATCTTTCGGTAATGTTATGAATTGTCTTTGTATTGGTCGTTTTTTAACAAATAAATCAAGTAAATCTTGTCGAATTTGATTATTTATTTCTATTGAATATACACCAGAGTCATTCAAATCAACATCAACTAAACGTATTAGCCATCGATTTGAATCAATCGATTCATTATCGCGCTCCAATTGTATATGAGAATCATCAATTATAGGACGATTATTTTTTAATAAACGAAATTGATTTGGTAACATCGGTTGAAGAACATTATCAGGTGATACTTCAATGGTCAGAGAATCGCCTGAAATAAAAATTATGTAGCTAGTTCAAATAGCATTATCTATGTTGTGGTCGAATTCATAGAAACAAATCACAGCTTCTATTGAACTCTATTTATAATTCTTATGTATATTGCTCTATCATGATTCTACGTTCATTGGACTCAACAATAAGAGAAATCTATTTGTATAATGCTGTATATCACGTTTCTGTCAGTTCGAGTATTTAAGATATTCTGTTCCTTCATATTTCGACTAGAAACGAATTGTTGTCAATCTTTATAATGAAATATGAAAAGATGAAATTTAATTTAATTATTTGTGAGTGAAATTTTGATTTGAATAGAGTCATATCTTTGCAGCATCGGGAGATATGTGCTTTGGTTAAATTGTAATAGACATTCCTTATAAAACATGATCTACAAAGAAATATTGAACTATACGACTGGAAATCTGCCTCTAATTTGGTTTTTATATAAATCGTAGCTAGCCATTTAAAAGTGAGTAGATTTTCACATATTTGTTCTCTTTTTGCTTCTGAGCTCAGTACATTTTACTAGTCAGCTTCTATTCCAAGTGTTTATATGTGCAACAAGTAGAGGTGTCAGCCGAAGGGTTGAACGGCGGTGGTGAGCAACAATTTTCAATTTTTAAAGATTTCCAGCGGCTAGTTCTTTAAATGAGCAATGTCTTCAGCGGCGGCTGCTACAAATTCTTAAATTTTTTTCCACAGTGGCGGCGCCGACTGATATTTGCAAATCAATTATGTGACGGTGGTGGCTGAGTTAAAAATTCACTGATAAAAATTAAAAGAAAAATGTTCGATTCGATCGCATATGTATTGATGTCAGCGGTGGCTCCCCAAAAATTCTTAAAATTACCAGCAATTTGGTGGCTGCGGCAGCTGATATTATAGAAAAATCGGCTGCTGCGGTGGCTCAGCCGCACGGCTGACACCTCTGGCAACAAGATTATGCTTTAGAATTTTAACTTGAAATTTGTTCATATTAACATATGAATTATATTAGATTCAATTAAAAAATTTCAGACGAAATTTATTTTAGATACAAATTTTTCAAGAAATATATGTTGTGCATATTATCTATGCAAATGATTTTATATCGAAAAACTGCTGTGATTAGACGATAAGTTTGATTGAAAATTCTAAAATGTTTTTTTTTATCAATGAATATCATTAAAGATGCAGTTTTCTGCGGAAGAAATTCGCGAAAAAGACGCACTAAATTACAATTTAAAAGTGAATGAATTCCTAGATTATGCTTATTCATTAGTAACATGACTAGGTACCTGACAGTCCATGATGCATATAGTCATATAATTTATTTTACCTAAATGAACTATGTAATAATAAAGGATGATGCAACTTAAGATACCTTCTGTTGGCCTTTTTTCATAATTCAATGAAACAGATTGTGATTAACATATTTCAATATAGAAAGTAATAAATTCTCTATTGGAACTGAAAAATTACGTTGGTGTTATTGAATCTCCTGATTTAGAATATGTATAACTTAGATATTTCTTTTTTCTATTTAAATAACATACTAAAGGAAACTTTACACAAACCTTCCAAAACTTCTTGTCGTTGAGGAGAAGCAAATGGTTGTAAAATTTGATCAAGACCTTCATCATCAGTCGATATTCCCGTATCATCAATAACTTCGAGATGACATGCACGATAAGTAGATCCCAATGAAACAACATATTTACTTGAGTCATCTTTTTGTACATCATGTATTAATAAACATTGAATAGCACCTTCAGAAATAATTTCATATTTATCATTAAATTCTGGTCGAATTTCTTGATTTTCACGAAACCATTTTACTGGTACATTTGGTTTATTCAATGTACAACTGATGTTTGCAACAGGTCCATCTTCTCGTCGTCTCCAAACAAGATATGACTGTGGACCATCAATAAATTGTGATGCAGATTCCTGTATTTTAACATCCGAAACAGTAATTAAGCGATCTTCAAGACGACAAGTATAAGTTCCTGAATCGAATTTATTAACACTGTTAATAATTAATGTACATGTTTCATCGGCATTTATGATCATTAATGAATTATTTGTTTCCAATGGTATATTTGATTGATCTTTAAACCATTGAACTTTCTTAGGTTTACGATTAGTTTCACATATTAATGTTAATGTATCATGTTCATTTAAACGTATTTGTTTTGGTAATGGTTGAATTAATTGTAATTCACGTTCAAGAATTTTAACATGGCATTGTGTGGCGACATTATTTGTATCAATGATACAGGTATAAATACCTTCATGGTCTAACTTTTGTGCTTTTTCTATTGTTAAACGATGTTCATTTGTCGGCAATGAATCTAATTTCGGTTTCATTGATAATTTATAGCCATTTTTCATCCAACTAACATGTGTTGGTTTATTTGTACGTGTAACGAGTACAAAATTATCACCTTCTTCACATAAAAATGTATCATTAAGTGGTTGAATAAATTCTAATGTGGACGGAGTTTGTAAAACTTGTAAATTAGCTGTTGATGATTGATCACTTTCAGGAAACGATATTGTATATTGTCCTTGATCAGATAATTCAGGTTGATGAACAAATAATAAATGATGTGTATTATCTGTTGATATTAATTCATATTTTGATGTATTATCTATTTGTCGATTGTTAAAAAACCAAACAGGATTTTTATCTGTTGGCGTTGTTTCACAATCGAATTGAACCTAATAAAATAATAAATAAAATAAAAAAGATTTCACTTTTAGTTTACAAATAGAAATTAGTATTTATACTATTTTATCTCGTTAATATTTTTTTTTATAAATATTCTTAAGATACTGTATGATCACTTGCCTAGAACTTGAAAGTAGTCTGTTTGATAAGAAGACTCACTTTCAATGAATATAGAGCCTTGCATATTTATAGTTACATGAAAAACAGATGAATTTATTATTGTAAATGCAAATCAAGAGATTCCATAAAATAAACATAGAATCATCTGAAATTGTCGATTTACTTACGAATACTGACTGTGAATAATGTGTATGTTGTTAGACCCGTATTTCTCTCGTTGAAAATTACACTGTAATTCTTCTCAGTGTTTATTCATAAAATGTAATACTGCGCATCCATGTACAAACAAATTTCGTTAACAATCATTCTTGTAATGAAAAATAGATTTTTTCAATGTATATCGATTTGTTGATTTCGAAAATCATAATCAAAAACTAAACACATGAACTAATCTTTTCGAAGTCTTCTGCCCGACAATGAGTCTTATCTCAAAATAATTATTGCTTTACTATTACTAAGAACATGTCAATGTCTATTTTCATTATCTAACACCGAGATATTACTCAGAATCATAAAATACTTAAACAAAGAAATCAACAATAGACGGTATATAATCTATTGAAAACGCGTTACTTCTTTTCTTGAAAATATAAATTACAAACCTGTTGCTCTTGTCCTAAAATGCATCTTTGTGGTTCAAGTGGTTTTGTTATATTAACATATTTATCTTTAATTTGAACATAACATGATGTTAAATCAAGTTTTGGATTTGTGACTAAACGTAAACTATAATACGCTTGGTCGTGTATTAATTGGCAATCATCGATAAGTAATGTTTGCTCATTTCCATGTTGTACTAAACGATATTTTTGACTTGGATAGATTTCTTGACCATTTTTATACCATTTAACATCTGGCGCATCGCCTTGAAATTGAACATTCAATGAACATGTATCATGTACATAGATATTCTGATCTCCTAATGGTTTTATTAAACGACGATCATTTTCAGTCATTAAATTCATTGATACCTGACATTCACTAGTTGCTTGCCCATTAGCAACAATGCAACGATATAAACCTTGATCGTCAGAGGCTAAATCATGAACAATTAATGCAATAACATGATGTTCATTAACTAATTCATATTTTCTTGACGGAAATATCTCAATACTATTTTTAAACCATTGAACTTGAGCTGGTTTTCGATTAAGTGTTGCGTCAAGTGTTAATGATCGATCCGTTTGAGGTGAAAATTGAATATTTGAAGGTAATGGTTGAGTAAAACGATAATCAGGTTCACGCACTGTTATATGACATGAAGTATCAAGTGTATCAGCAACAACACAACGATATCGACCATTGTGTTCGGGTTGTGCACGAGAAATCTTTTGAATAGTAAACAAAAGTAAAGTTGAAATTTATTAATAGATATTAAACATGAACTCAAGTTCGCTCATGAAATACTAACGAGATTTAATCGATGTATCTTGAAGTTTTATAACTAGCGTTTCTATAAACATAATTTACAAAAGAAGTCTTTAATTAGTATTTAGTGTTAACTAATAAAGAATACTCATCATCAAATAAATCTGAAGTTTATTTATTAATTTTAAGAGTCAAAATTTGGAAAGATCCTATCAGACAAGGTAAGCCAGGAGAAAAAATCAAAAGAATAGCGTCATTTGAAAAATATGAATTCTAAGTCATAATTTATCGAATAGAATAAGAAGAGTACAAGAGAAGTATAACATAAATATTTACTTGAATAGATCTATACTCGAACTTCGATGAAAAATAGAATCTAATAAAGCTATAATAATTCTATCGAAAATACTGATGCATACGGAGTATTCATGTAGTTATTCTAACTAAAATATTCTCTTTATTTCTCTCTGTTTGTTCTAACTATGAACTAAATGGTGATAATATCACATAGAACAATTCATGTGTTAACAAAATATGTATATTTTAGTTTATGATCACATTCAAATATGTATAAACTTACTTGAAGTACATGTGTACATCCATCTGAAATAGTCTTCATAACTTGATCATATTGACTGATTTCTCTATTATCTTTAAACCATCGAATTTGATATGTTGGCCTATTTGTTCTGCATTCCAGCATAAATGGTGAATCTACTTGAATATTTCCTGTATCGTCATCTTCTAATAATTTAATAAATTTCAATGTTGTATCTTTATCATCTAATGTTAAATTAGCTGTTGTTATTGTATTATTTAAGCAACATGTTATTGTTCCAATATCTGATTCTTGAACATTATCGATTGTTAGTTGTATTTCACGATCGATTATGTTTGGTTGATAACGTTCATGAATGGGTAATGCATAACCATTTAAATACCATTGAACAGTTTTAGGAGTTTTTGAACAAACACATGTAAATGTAACTGTATCCCCTGAATGTACATGTTGATCTTGAAGTGGTTTCAATATAAGTAACGGTTCAGGTGTCACATTAACATATGTTGTTGATTCAAGATCATTGACAATAACGGTATAAAGTCCTGAATCTTCACTCGTTGCATCTTTAATAATTAATTTATGTTTTTTATTTTCTGATATTGGTATAAATTTTTGAGGATTCTAAAATAAAACAGACAAGACAAAGAAGAACAAGTATTTTTAAAAAAGGATAAAACTGAAATTTACTCGAATAAACTCATTATCTTTTTTCCATATGGCTTGTGTATCAAGTTTATTCATTTCACATTCAATAATAATATCACGTCCACCAATAACATCAATGGATTGTGGTAAACGTCGAATAAATTGTAGATCTTCATTAGTTATTCGCACTTGTGCACGTGTCATTGCGTTTTGTATACGACATATATATTCACCATTATCATCGGGTGTTGCATTAGGTACAATAAGAATATGTCGTGTGCCTTGTGTTATCATATGATATTTTCCATCTTCATCAAGTTTTTTCGCTAGATTAGGTGCTGTTGCATATGCATCAGTTTTAAACCACATGGCTTCACTTGATGGTTGTGATGTTTCAACAACAAGTCGTAATGGCTTACCTTGTTCAACACGTGTATCAACTAGTGGCTGCGTGATATGTATCATTGGTAATGTTTCAGTTATTTGAACACTTGATGTATTTAAACCATAAGGTTCTTCACTCTGAAATATTGGCGTTTGTTTATCATACGTTCCACTATCAAGAAACTGTATGTGTTCTTCAGGTATCGATTCTTCACGATATGGTGCATGTTTTAATTCATGACGTGATGGCGTAGGGCTAAAATACAAAAATTTGATAATATATGGCAATGTTTATTAAACAATTTAAGGCAGCGAATATTCTCATGTACTGTTGATGCATCAATACATACATGCATGCATATCATTTTTTTTAATAGAAATTGTGCCGGGAAATATCTTGTTCTATGTAAAAATCTATGACCTGAATTTTTTTGAATTCAAAGGTTATTACTCTTGAAGGGTATCGAAATTGATTCATTATTATGAAAGTTATCATTCGAGTGACTTTAAATATCTTTTAATCAAAAATTATTGTGCTGCTCTTATTCTTATTCTTTTCTCAAAATATTTTATCTAAAAATTTTAAAATTAATCCATATAGAAGCTTTTTGTCCACGTCTAACTCTTTGAATTATTTTGTCAACAATTTTCATATGGACAAAATCTGTTCTACATGAAGATACTCCTTAAGAAAAAGTGACAGAGAAACGTTTTAGTTCTTCAAATGGTCCGTAGTGAAAAAACTAAAATACCAATATGAGAAGAAACATTCGATCGAAATCTTAACGAACATTCAGAATGTTTTCAAGCAAGATTTCGACTCATACAATCTTCCTGTTATATCATTGAAAACAAAATTTTGAAATCAAAGTTCACGCGTTGTAACGTAGTGTAAGGTTCTACGTATGCCTATCGAATTTATCATCAATAAAATCATAATCGAGCCATCGATGTGTGTGAAAATAGTCTCGAGTATTTCCTCAAATTTTTCTGAAGAGAAATTAAGGTTCGATTAGCCAATGTAACAAAGTGATATGATAGTAAAGAAAGTTTTAGAAAAAAACAGAATTTTTTTAAATATATATATATATGAATAAAATTACCTAATGGGTATTTGCATTTCGACGATTCGTCGTTCAGCTGACGTTGATAAACGTGGCGGAGGTTGTCTAGCTGGTGATCGACTTGGTGAAAATGTAACTGATGAACGATGTCGTTGATGTTCATCTTGTTCTTCATATACTGGTGGCATTTTAGCTGATGTATTTATATTTGCATATGTTATACTTGTTTTACGTGTTGGCGACGTAGACGGAGATGTCGAACTACGATCAATATAATGACCAAATTCTTGTAACTGATTCGATGATTTATATGTTGTTGTTGATGGAGAAAAATGACGAGGTATCGATAGACGCTCTCGTTCCGGGCTTGTTCCTGATGCATAACCGCTACGAACATATTCACGTTGCGGACTTGGGCTTGCACTTGGACGAAATGTAGCTGTGCCTAAAATGAAAACATAGCGTCGTTTTTTGCGAAATTAAAATTTTATTTTATTTTACTTGTTTTAGTTGTAGGAGGTAAACGTTGTTCACTTGTTTCTTGTATTGTAATTTTTTTAGTTCGTCTTGTTTCTTCAACACGTGGTGATCTTTGACGTTCATCGTCAACACCTAATGATGGAACATAACGAGAACTTGATGGACTTAAACTCGAACGATAACCACCTAGCTCAGGTGTTCGACTTGTACGCGGTGAATCGATTTTCATATATGAACCAAAACGTTCTTCACTACGTGGTGTTCGTTCACGTTGACGGATTGTTCGAACAGTTGTCGATGTTGCTTGACCTTCACGTGTTACACATGTATAAACACCTTTAAAAATCAAAATCAAAAAGGTTAATTTATAATGAAAATTTTCTATCTAATTGTATATTACCCTCATCATATTCATTAAATTGTTTAATAACTAATGTTGAATGTTTATCATCCTCAAGTGTTCGAAGTTTATTACTTGTTGCCATTAATGTTGAACCATCTTTAAGCCATTGAAAATATGTCGAGTCATATGTTTCACAATCAAGTATTGCATCTTGACCACGAACAAATTCCATAAATGGTTTTAATGGTGTATTAAATGCCGCTAAAGTTATAAAAATCAATCATTTCTTTTTTATATGAAAAATATTTAGAAGAAATTTACATCGATTTTGCGCGTCTTCAACCAGTAATTGACAAGTGGTTGAGACAGATGGATGTTGTGCTATGGAACAAAGAACTTCACCTTGATCACGTAAATCCAAACTATCAATATCAAGCGTATGCAACGTCGTATTATTGAAGTCGCCTAAATAAAATATATATATTTTCTTTAATATTTCATTTAGAATATTTTTTTTTCAAGATAATTCAGTATTTTTTGAAGTCTCACATAAATTCGATGAGAACTTGAGATTATTTTCAACGACTTCTACTTGGTTAGTTATTTTAAAATTTCGGATTCATTCGATATATTTCAAAAATCATATCAAATAAGAAAATAGAAAATCTCTCTTTCCTATTAGAATATTTAGCTATATGTTCGATTAAATCACTGAATTCAACTATCAACGTATTCTATAAGAAACAAATATTATTGATCATTAACTATGAAATGCCATTATTATTATGACAATGATACATTATTATATTAACATTGGCTCGTTCTCACAAATATATCTTACATAACAATTGACTTCTGTTGAGTTTGTAGAGTTCGATAGTTCCTAATATATCATGCGAAACAAATAGTATTAAATCTTAAAATGGATAAGAACATTGTGAACCTCTGATGAGAAATGTTCTCTGTGAAATTGCTACGGTTGTACATATTAATCGGAAAATATTGAAACACAAAAACTTCTAGAGATTAAAGATTTTTTTATATGTATCTGCTGATTTAGTAGTTTAGATACTAGAAACAAAATTGAAAAAGTCAAAGCTAGCTTTTAAAATTATTGAACTATATAGGTTGCTGCCGATCTCATATTTAACTTTAGCTGAGTGTCAGAGATCGACTCAACAAAGCGTAATTATTTGATTAGTATAAAATCAGCGTCAATATTGTTTGAAAAACACATAATATATGTGAGTAATAGAATTGAGCGAAATTTGCAGACTTATGAAACCTATAGACTCTGATTAATTAGAAATGACAAAGTCGTATCTATGAAAATCTGAATATGTGTCGTAGTTATATTTTTATATACGGTGATTGAAATACTTTTCATTTAAACAATATCGAATATGTGCTTTAATTACCTATTACATATTTATAACTATTTTCAATAATTTTCTTTCCGCGATGCATCCATATAACTTGACAGGGATTACTAGTTTCACATGATAATTTGACACTTTCACGTGTGTTAGCACGTGCATCCATTAATGGCACCACAAAAATTGGTAATAATGGCTCAACGGCGAGTCGAGCCTGTGACGTATTTAATCCGGTAGATGCTGTATATTCTCCATCGTCACGTAAAGTAACATTACGAATAGTTAATCGATGAATGAGACCATTCGCAAACGATTCTACTTGATATTTATCCGATGGTATTAAATGTTGAACATTAGATTTGAACCATAACATTTGTTTTAATGGTTTGTTAAGTTCACATTCGAAAACAGCATTGTTTGATATAGTTAAAGAACTTTCTTCGACAGTTTGCGAGCGTAAAGGACGACGAAAAATAATTGGTTGTTCTAGAAATGAATATTTAAAAAATGAAACTAGAAATATTTAATTGTTTTGACTTGTTTTATTTACCTTTGACAAACAATTGAGCAGTTGATGTATTTTTATTATCAACACGTATTGAATATTCTCCTTCATCACTCATTGCAACTTTTGGTATAATCAATTGATGAATATAACCACGTGATGCACTTAAATGATGTTTTGATGGCACTATAGGCATTCCACGAAACCACCATTCAACTTGAGCATCTTCTTTTGATAATTGACATTCAAAAACAGCTTCATTATTTTCTGTTACTTCAATATTTTCAAGTGGACGTACAAATTCAGCAGCAGGTCCTTTAGAAAAACAATAAAACGAAATAAGTTAAACTCTTTTCTTTCGTTGGCTAACCTTGAACATTAAGATGAAGTGTAACGCGATATTTATCAGCTTGACAAACGTAATCTCCTTGATCATCAATCGATACATTTTTAACAATCAATTCTCTTTGTAGACCATCGTCAATACGTTTATATTTAAGATTTTCTTCTTGTGGTCCATTAAACAATGCTTCATCACCTTTATACCAATCAACGAATACATCTGGACGTTTAACTGCACATGATAATTTAGCTGTACCATGTTCTTCTGTTGATACTCGAGTTATGGGAATCGGAATAAAAACACTTTCACGTTCTATATAGGATTCATTAAAAAATGAACAAAAACAAATAACATAAACAGAAAAAGCAAACAAACCCAGAATTTGTAAATTTGTTTTTGAATTTGCTGTACCGTATTGATTTCGTACAGTAATTTCATATGAACCTGAATCTTGCGGTAAAGCATCGGAAATAACTAATGAATAAGTTCCATTTTGATCATGAAATACTGAACAACGACCACCTGGTTGAATTTCAAGGCCATTTTTATACCTAACAATATACAAAAAGAAAGGTAAGATTTTAGAAAATGTGAAATAAATTTCATATTAACCAAGTTGCAGATGGCATAGGTGTTGCTGTAGCAGTACATTTTAAGGTAACAATATCTCCAGCTTTGGAAATAATTGGCATAAGTGGTTGAAGAAAAATTGGTGCTCGACCAACGTGTGGTGTTACTTTATATCCACCAGGTTGATCATACGCTAGTTCTATTATACGTAACTCATCTTCATTGTCAGTAGCATCTGTAAATGAAATAAACGAATAATGAGAAATAGCAATGGAAATTATTTGAACAGACCTTTTTTTGCTTCGGGTGATGAGCCTTCGCGAATAACTAAATCGTCGCGTATTGTTCGTTCATCACTCATTTCTGATTTAAACGAAATAGTATAATTTCAAATTTTTAATAAATAAAAATATTTTATTTACCTTCTCGTACGAATAATTTACAACTGCATAGGACTGTTCCAGCATGATTAGAAATTTTTATTGAATAAACGCCTCCATCTTCAACAAAAGCTTCCTATAATAGAAAAAACAAAAATTTTATTTTTCTTGGACAATATCCTTATAATTTATGTTTAACATACTTTCACCACTAATTGAAAACGTTTGTCTTCTTGTATTAATCGACAATCAGCACTATCTTGTACAGGAATATTATTTTTAAACCATGTTGCATAAACTGGTGTTGTACTGATAACAATACATTCTAATGTGACAAAATCACCCTCTAAAATTAAATATATTAATTAGATTTTAATTTATACTCATCTCTCAAATATTGGCAACAAGAGAAGGCTCGATCGTCTTCCTACAGAAAGTTTTGAATTCTCAAAACAAGCGGTGAAGCCTTGTTGGAATTCGTTGTACAAGCATTACTTCGAAAATTTATGTTTTTAGTGCAGACATGATGAGGAGGATTACCCCATCGTATAGAAGTTCTTTTTTCCCATTACATCATTGTTTTTTTTAAGAATTCATACCTGTAGCTAGGGTATCATTTAATTTTTTCAAAAACTTCGGCTTAAAATCATCATTTTCTCCAGCAGTTTGATAACTTGATTCTGTTTCACTTCCGACTGAATAAAAATCTGATGTACCAGATGTTGTTTGTCCTGATGAGCGACCACGTTTTTGTTGTTCGAATGTCTTTCATAGAAATTTTATTACTTATCAAAGAAAACAAAAACTCAAGAGGTAGGTAATATTTACTGTTGACTCTAATACATCCATTGAACGCTTTTTTGTCGCCGAACGTTTTGGTCGTGTGTCATCTTCAATTTCAGTTGTTTCAATCATTTCAATTTCTTCGACAAAACCTTTTAGAAACAAAAATTATATTCATATATTAAATTGCTCGATCAACACAGCAAAAGATCGACATGTTCAGTTTTAGCTCGAGACTGTTTCTTATCGTAACAGATCGGTTAGAATAAGTTTGAGTCTAACCTAGAGAAAATCATTTCAAGGTTAAAAATGAAACGGTTCAACCTGTTTCTTGAAGCGTTTATTTCGAGTACAAGAAAAACAATTGTTCTATTACAAAAATGATTTCCCTAACAGAAACAAAAACAATGTCGTTTTTTTTTCAAAATTTCAGTTCTAGATACTGGACTGTTTGTATTTATTAGAATTTAACACATTGAAGAACTATGCTGAACCACATCTACGAGTTTCTACGAAACGAGTGAAATGTAGTTTCAATTTAGTTTCATAAATAATCAGTGGTATCGAAATTGGTAGATAATCAAATAGATCGAAAACTCATAAGTTTTTTAAAAGTAACTATTTCTCATTAAACCATTGATATTGTACATGCTAGATATTTCATTCGTTAAATAAAACAATTTCATGCAAGCATATGTACTGCATTGTCTAAGATCAAGAATGAACAATGAATGAAGATATATGCACTTAGCTACGCAAATTTCTGTATTCATCGTAGTAGCGAAACGTTTGTGAAATATTTTTGTCATAATTGCAGTCCTAATTCTCTTAGTTCTCGTTTTCTGAAAGCACCTAATTATAATTTGACTAATTCTTTGGCTGATTTAAGCAAAGCTTTGAACTGAAAGATGATCGACTTCTGATATATAGCATTCTTATTTTATGACACGAATAAAAATTTCGATTTAATTGCCGGTGAAATTGTAGAATCATAAACTTACCAAGAGATTTAAGATTATCTCTTAATGATCTAACTAAAGACATTTTTGAAAAAGCATTTCGAGCATAAAATGTAGCACGTTCATTATCATTAAATGTTATTTCAAATTTTTTATCATCATCGGGAAAATTTTCTTGAATAAATGTTATTTCATTTGTCTAAAAACATTAAAAAAGAGAATAGTTTTGGTTTTCAATAATTTGTTTTCACTTACATTATATGATTGTTTAAATACTAATGACCTTGCTTCTAACCGACTATCGACACGTTTACGTCGACATAAAACGATTTTGTGACGATATAAATACAAAAATCTCTCACGTAAACGTGTACCACTTTCATTGACTGAATCAAGATCCTGATCTGCTGTTTTAATTAAAACAGTATCATGACGTTTTAAATCGCCTAATTCTTCATTCGTGAACGGTAGACTGTCGATAAGTTCGGTTGCATCACGTTGACGTGCTTCATTTAAAACATTGCTTATCATTGTATAAGCTTGTTGCAATATTGTACTGTCTTCACGCATTCGATTTGTATATTTAATCATTTCCTAAAATGAAAACATTTTTCTTGTGTTTTTTTCTCTAGAAGTTAATTTCACTTGTAAAATATTTTTATATTTTTCAAGTCGTTGTATAGGTCGATTAAGTAAATTATTAAGTGTTAAATCACTTGTTTGTAAACCTAATCGTTGAATTAATTCATCAAAATAAGGTTGAATATTGGGATTTGTTTGTAGTACATGTTCAGATCGTGCTCGATCGTACATATACTGCGAATAAAGATTTAAAAACTGATCTCTTCGACGTAAAAATACATAAGCCAATTCATTTGGATCATGCTCAATAGTATTAGTTAAATCATTCAAGAATAATCTTTGAAAAGAAGAAAAAAACAAGAACAATATGAAAGATTTATATTTTTGAATAACAAAAACAATGAAAATATATTTTTCATTGGTTATCTTTTTCTTCTTGTTATTTTTGATACATACACTTTATGGAATGCGAATATATCTTCGATGTTACTGAAGAGAAGGTCTTTTTTTTCTTTGACGAACCACGGGCATTCTTGACGAGTTAATTCATATAGATAAATTTCAATAATACGCTGAAGATCAGCAACATATGAGCGTTCGCTCTCGAGGATGTCAGCGAAGGCATATCTGATTATTAATATATAAAAAAATAAATAAAGATTAGATATCTGATGTCAAATATATCATTTCTCAAAAGACTAATGATCAGCTTTCCTTACTAAATTAAGATTCTTATGTTGTAATTTTCAGCAATAAAGAAATAATATCGATAGACTGTCCATAGACTACGGTAATAGTAGCTTTCAAGTGTTAAGTCATCAATGTTTATAAGCCATATCGTATGGCAATACAGAATATACTTCGAGAAAAGAAAAAATAGCTATGTTTATTTTATTGCCAAATTAGAAGAAAAACAGTTGTTTCTAGAATGATTTTGATTACATAGAACTTCTTTGTTGCTTTCCCGTATAAAATAAGAATGCCTCTGTTTTGTTTTTTCCTCTAGCCGAAAAAAATTAATTTGTCTGAAGTCAATCGAATATAAATAAAGAACAAATATCGGAAGAATAGTTTTATCTTGCGGAATATTTAGATGAAACATTAGTTATTTATATTATATTTTCTTTCAATAGATTCTCCTGTGAACTTGTGCATCGCTACCAAAAACTACTATCAAAACATTAAGATCTTCCGGCTTTGCCTAGTATTGTTATGCGTAACCTTGATAAACTAATCATGTTAAATGCCTTACTTTATTATGAAATAAAGAGTCATAACATTGCTAATCTGTAAATCTTAAAAGTTGGATATATACTGATTCATTGTCCTCCCCCCCCCCTCNCCCCCCCCCCCCCCCTCCTCAATTCCATATGTTGCAAAACAAATGTCTGAGACTTAGCTTTATCACTTAAAACTATATGCTACATTATTTTAATCATACATCGAAAGATAACTGTATAAATACTTTTTATTTATTTTTGTTTCTATCTCTGTCAGTATACAAGTAATTCATGCTGTTTCAATCAAAACATCGTAATGAAGAAAAAATTTCGCAACCAAATAGAATAATGATTACCTTCGCTTGATGACAGCCTCGTCATATCGACTAGCGTTAGTAGCACTTGGCACAGCTTGATCGTTTGGTTGAACTTCGCGTGTACTGCGTCGATTAATCTGCAACAAAGGTTTCGGTCGTTGGCGCTCATATTCAGTATTATCATGAAAATGGTGAGGCTGATATACTTGTTGTTGTTGACTATGTTGTTGTCGCTGCTGTCTCTGTTGCTGCTGCTGCTGCTGCTGATGATGATGATATTCGGATTGTGACGAACGCTGATGATATGGATTTAACGATATCCCAATATCTGTTGGACTACCTCGCCGCACTTCATCTCGTACAGAATGAGCACTAGAATAAAATTCTTGGCGCCCTTCCGACATAAAACCTGATGCTTGTCGACGACTCATATGATGTCGATAGGAAGGTTGACGATATCGACGACAACTTATGCAAGGGCAATGCTCACAATAGTTTCGATGTTGGCAAGGTGATTCTGTTCGTCGATAACTATGATATTCATGCGTTGTTATGGTATGTGTTTGCTCACTTACACTACGTCGATATCGATCACGGTCGAATATGAATGATGATAAACTAACTGGATTCCACGTTGGCGACGACATTAATATAGATAACGAGACGAAAAAAAAATTCCCAATATGGACTGTTTTGCTATTTTGGTTTTCCTTTTTTTATTTTGTTGTCTTTAACTTAATTGTTTTATCTGTATTCGATGATAACAACCAAAAATGTAAAAGATGAAGACAACAGTCTAATATCGCCACTAACTACCCACTTTTTCTTAGCTGGATAATGCAGATGCTTCTTCCTTGCGCAACCTCACAATGACGGAGACAATAATCAAACGCGTTTATATGTCTCCGACAAGAACTTCTCATCGAAAGGCGAAGAGCAAGAAAGCAAAAGAGAAAGCTATATCAGGTATAAAAATAACAACATGAATAACGACAGCAGGCGCATCATTCTGTACCAACATCTTTGTCACATCATCGGATGCTGCTTGGTTGCTTTATTTCTTCTCTATTTTTTATTGCCGTTAATATGGTTTCTTTCTATCTTTTTCTATTGCCTGTCTATAGATAGAGAGCAGGTTGATTATACAGCCGTCGCATACAGTTAAGAGAGAGAGAAAAGATCTATCTTCTGCTGCTTTGTTTAGTGAATGCCTGCAGAAAATGTCATGTTTCCTACTCGCTTTCTATTCTATCTCCACCACTTGTTTATCATCTAATCGAATCGAAGGAGAAAGATAAATGCGTGGTGAAATATACATCATCGATGGGCTATTGATCTATTATTTCCTGATGCGTACGTACCATATTATTTATGTATATATATTGCGCGCTAAATAATATCGACAAATAAAATATGCGTTTAGTTTTCATAGAATTGCTTTTAGTTCAACGTTTATCGTTTTATCATTAATGTATTGCAAGTATGTGATAAACCATCAAATATCATCATCATCAGCAACAGAAACAGTAACAGTAGCAATAGCAGCAACAACAACAGCAGTGATATAAGTGAGTAATAGAAAAATAAAATGAGATAACTGATTACTAACCTGTCCAATATTGGTTGACTTCTTCTCAAGAAAGCATGCATCAACCCAACCAATTTTTGGTCGCTCATCTTTACGTGGTCGAGTGCGAACAAGATATTGTTCAGGATCATGTGAATCGAGCACATCGACAAGCTGATTTTCAGCAAGTGAAATTCCATCTGGACGTGTTGGGACATAGTCAGAATTAGCAAAATATACTTCAGCTTCCTATTAAAAATACATTCAGGTTTATTTTGATGTAAAAATAAAAGATTTTCTTAGAAAAATATCATTCAGCTGAGAGTATTCTTATATAAAATTGTTAGATTTTATATTAATAGAATGAATCATTGCATAGATGTTCATCATGTGTAGAGGACTTTACTTATGATGACACGCTATTATATATATCAACACATAATTAATTGTTAACTCTAGAAATTCGTTTTTTTGCTATCTTCTCCCCGTCTTTCTTCTTCTGAATCGTAATGACAACTGGCACAAGAAGATAGGGTATATTATCATATTCCGCCTACTCCACTACTCAATTTTGCTTATTTGTATTTACGTGATGATACGCTTCTATTTATGGAATGTATCTATTACGAACCTCAGTCATGGTTTTTAAATCATCACTACTTGATGACGAATCTTGTTCTTCTTGATTTATTGGATTATATCGTTTGTCGATATTGCTGGTCACTCCACCGAACTTTTTCGTAAATGTTCGCTTGCTCGGAACAACTAAATTAAAATCATACATGATAAAAGAATTTTTTAAATAAATAAAAAAACTAAATCTTTTATCAATAAAATTCAACAAAATTTGCAAGAGAAAAAAATATATAGAAATCGAATAGTAACAGTGAACATATTTTTCTACCGATATTTATTCTATCGATAGATATCGCTACAAAATTTTAGCAATGCACATTTAGGTTGTATAGTAAAAAATGGTCGATCAAAATAGCATGGGAAAATAATAAATATGCTAATTCTCTTTCATGAATAGTAATTGTAATAATTACCAGATTCATTTGGAAAATGCTCAATCTGTAAGTATTGACTATTGTCCGTACATCATTTTTTAAATTATTATTATTATTACTTTTTCATTTTTGAAAAATATCGATTATGTATTTTTGCTACTGTCTTGTTTAAACACATTTTATTCTAAATAGATGATTCGAAATGTTTGTTTTCTCTTAACTTGAAGAAAACAAAGAAAACCATCATCATCATCATGTTCTTATGGTTGAATATATCGTAATAATTCTCAATCACTGTCAAGAAGAATTACCTTGGTGTAACAATAGATAGATATCATAACTTACGGAACCATTTCTTATGTTCTAGGGCTTTCTATCTCATAGTAGAGCATCATTTATCATAATTTACGTTTATCTCTGTTATAGTCGTTTATATATAGGTTGTTCTCTCACATTGGATATCGTTTTTTTTTCTTACAAAGATATATGAAGAAGCAAACTCAAGTCTAAACCGTTAGTATGTTAAAGATGATCAGACGTAAGTCTTATGTAATAAATCATTTTTCAAAGATATTTTAGATTTCAAAGTAAGTATCTCAACATAGACAACTCAATAATAGTGCAATACTCAATAGTTACGTATTCAGTAGTTACACGTTGTTTTAGAAGATTGATCTTCTCAACAATACCTCATCGTACACAAACGAAAAATCAAGTTCAATAAAAACGTAACTGTATAATAAGAATGAAAAAGTTTATGGTTCTATCAATTTTTAATTAAAAAAAAAGTTGACCATTCACAATATTCAGTTTCTAGTACTTTTAGTCTTAGTTTGAAGTATTTTCATGAAAATTAAGATTTAAGATGTAGACTAGCTCACAAAAGGCAGTGCATAAATTCAAAATATCATTAGGCTTAATATGATTGTCACAAAAACGTCAAAGTTTAACTTTTTCATATTTTCTGGATCTTCTGTTTTTTTTTTAATTTTTTCGAAACGTGAGACGGGGAAAAACTAAAATTGGCAGAAAATTGAAAAAAAAGCTAGTTGGAGCCGTTTATTATTAACCATATTGATTTCGATAAAATAGTGCAATTGCTTGAAAAAAAATATAGATTACTAAAACTCTTCTTAATATCAACGATGCCAGCAAGAAAATCAATTAATCTCTATTGAGATGTCATTTTTACAATTTTCAATTTTCAATTAAACATTAAATATAGCTTCGTAGACAAACCTCAATTCACTGATGAAGACTTTTTAGTTGTGAATTTTCATGGCGACTTGTGATTAGGGTACAGATACCTTGAAATTTATTATAAAGTCTCGTTAATGAGTATCATAAGGACTTACATGAAGTAGTTATATACAGAAGTTTTACGTAAGTTGTTTATGTTAAACCGTCTAGTGACCGTGAACTAAAGAGTTTACAACACATCTCAAATAGTTAAGTAAGATGATTATAATAATATTTATCATTCTATAGAAATGTTTCGTTAGATTAAAGCTAACAAAATATGCGATGGGTCTATTTTGGAAACGAAAAGATGGCAATTCTAATACTTAGATTATTAGTCAAAAAAAGAAGAAGAGGCCAATCAATCATATCTATTTATAACAACGCGCTACCTGTCCGTCGCTCTTATAGGTCTCTGCATCTGTCGATTATATAACTCTTGATGTTTGTTAACTTTTAGATCTCAAGAGTTGCCATCTGATGATTTCCAATGCAATAAATCTTAATATTCTGGGGCATCTTCACTGAAAGAAAAAAAAATATTCACTAGAATAAATAAATTATTTCTATCACTGATACAGTTTGCACCTAGGGAACTGTTACGTGGGAGTTGTTTGTATTTTAATGTGAAATTAGCAGGCTATTAGTTTTATTTGGGTCTAGGTCAGGTGCTCGCGGACAGTTGCTCGTCGGACAGTTACGCGTGGAGAGTTGCTCGCATATACACTTGTTCGCTATGACTAGCATCGCGAGCAAGTGTATATACGAGCAACTATCCGGCGAGCAAGTGGTCGTGCCCCTTTTATTTCATATTACCCTACTAGAAATGAGATAACCAATCTATATTTGTACAGTCGGAGAATTATCTAATAAAACAAAAAATTATGATATTGTATTCTAATGACTTTTCTTTGGTTTCTATAGCGTATACAAGCTGTTTTATCGCTTAACTCTTCTTTATATATATATATATATATATATTATAGAAGAACAAAGTTCATCTCATTATGTTTCTTACTATAATAAAATAAAATAAAACAAAACGATAGGTAGTCACATTTCAAGCTAAAAGTAGCATAATTTCTTGAAAATAACTACAATTACCTGTTTGTTTTGTTTATTTATGGTATCAATATTTATGCAAGCAGCAAAATTCTTGAAGAAACATAATATAAAAAGAAAACTACGCTTTTTATGTCAGTCTTTCGATGTATATGTATAGTATGTATTCTTGACACGGATTGTTGTTCTCAACATATGACACAGAAGCATCTAAATCTAGCTATTTATTTACTCATTGTGCCTGCATGTACTTCATACTCTTTGCTAATACCGTAGGCATAATCAATACTGATTCTCACCCTATGATCAATGTCCTATTGCGCATATTTAATTATAATGTTCATTTTGCGGTTTCTCAATGATTACTATTACCGAAATAAAAATAAGCCAGAACAAAATCTAATCAGTAACAAAGAATATTGCAATTTTTCAATGTAAAAGAATATATATTTACTATTCAGATAGAATTGATAAGAACTTACCCTTTAATTATCTGCTTATCCGTAAGCGGAACAGAAAAAAAAAAGAAAAAAAAAAGTTGATCGATCGAGAAGAAGGCTATGGAGACAGTTGAAGACCGATATATACTGCGTTTTTTTTCTTCTTGTTTTTCGTCTCTCGTCAAACAGATAAAAAAGGCTAACAACACGCGTAGTCAATTACTGAAGACAACGTCGACTAGAAGTTCGACGAACAGCACCAATGAAACAACAATAAGATACCCATCAATTTATAGGGATTAGAAACTGTTTCTGTTTCCTGTCTCTCTACTTGGTGAAGAATGCACAGAGAAATATAGAAAGAAACAAACGCTAGATATCAGTGCCCATTTTCTTTTGGTATCGTATATGTCCTCTTTTCTTTTTTTTCTTCTTATGTTACATACAAATATACATACTATTTATAAGAAAATGGCAAGCAAAGGCGAGACCAATGACTAATTTCTCTTTTTCTCTTCGCGCACATCGATGATTCTAATGGGCTTAGATGGGAAACAGCAACAACGACCACCACGCCATACGTTAGCAGCATGGATACTGAGGTTAAAGGAGAGTTAGAGATGGCACAGCAAGGGCGATAATATTTGTTCTTTTCTTTCTTTTTTCCCTCAAGTATCTGTAGATACGATGAGCAGTTTTGTTCTTAATAGTACCAACGAGGAGGTGGGTCAAGATACGCATGTATACATGTATAGGAAAAGGGTTTTGTTTTCGCTGTAATTTTCTATTTATCATGATGTCAAGATATGCAGATGAGTAAAGAAACATCGAAGAGAATTTCTGCGTTTGTTCTTATGCACGCATATGCCTATAGACTAAAAAGGTTCTCTTTGTACAGTCAATCGAGGCGAGGCAGAAAAGAAACAGAATACTATTTGAAAGATACTATCCAAGGCTATAACGTTGACTATTCGATTGATATAAAATAGAAATTAATGACAAGAACAAAATAGCACTGATAATGGTAAAACTTCCACATTTCAATTTGACCGTGTGCTGTCATCTATAATGTTTAATAGGAAACAAAGGAGAATGAAAAACTTTACGTCTCATCATGATCAAATGTGTTGAAAAAATCTTCTTCGAAAAAAAGATAAGTCAATGATACATTTTCATTATAATTGTTTTAAAAGAAAGAGATTAATTTGAAGAAAGATTTCATTAATACAAAAATTATCTGTATCTACTGCTAGTTCTCGCGATTATCACTTTTTTTAGTAGATCGTTTATTTTGCTGTATATTTACTTACTTTGTTGATTGCTATCAATATTATTTAAATCATTGTTGGCCGGGTTAATGTCTATATCTGGTACCATTTCGAGATAATCAGGAGGTACATAACAAATCTATAGAAAGAAAATGTAGCCCAATATAATCCTAATAACAATCAGAATAGTCTATAGGCAGAAGTGTCACTCTATTGTCATAGATGTATTTCAGTTCATAAATCTTCATTGACTTCGAATCTAGTATAACCCGTATACAACAGAGTTTCTGTTATCGTTAAAGATATTCAAAGCAAAAACAAATATGTAGAGATATGTGAATGACCGGAAAGTATTTTTCTGTTGAGCCAAAGCTTAGGAAAGTAGCTTCTATTTTATTAACTTTTCCGAATCTCCATCAGGAAGTTTCTTTTTGGCTGCTTCGAGTTAAACAGGGACATTTCTAACCACAACTTCTCTATTGCTTGAGTTAGACGAATGGCTGCTGGCTTTTCAATTGCATAGCTCTTTATAGATGACTTAAGCATAAATGTTGTTTTGGTTCTTCCGTTTTTGAAGAAAATACATCAACATGAAGAGTAACTATTTTTCCTTTTGAAATTTCAAAATAAGTGAGTGGCACATTTATTGCAAACAAATATAATGCATCGAATAAATCAAACCTGATTCAAATTTCTCTTGTTTCTAACAAGCCATTTGTCTTTTTTATCAATATCAATGATTTCAACTAAATCACCTTTATTCATAGATACATCACGAGCTTCATCACGAAAGTCATCTTTTAAAACAAAGTCTGACAAGAAGAAGTCCTACATTGAAAATAAATTTTAATGCAAAAATTTAAAAAAATAAATGTTAAACAATATTCACTATATCAGATTGGTCGGATAATTTTAATTGACGATGTTGTCGAACATGTTTATCAATAAGTTGTGTCGCAATAGATTGAGGAACATCTTCCATCTAATTGTAAAAGCAACAATAAATTCTAGAGAACATTATTCGAAATCTGTACACAACAATGAACTTCAATTTGATGATGATGATGATGATGATGATGTAATTTTATTTAGAGGAAAAAGTAATCACAAAAACAAGAAATACTAAAATCTAACTAATTTTTCATCTGCTTGAAAATTTTTTTTGCAATAGATAAGTCAATCTGTAGTTGATATCAAATAGGCATTTTTAATCGACTTCTAACAGTAACTGCAAGACTTTTTTCAACGTCTCATAGTGTTAAGAAAAGATCGTCGTGATATAGAATTAGAATTTTACATGTTTGTACGATGCTCGTTCATCTATTGCTGCTAGTATGAATAATGAATTATTGTCTATTTGATTGTCTGATTTAGCTTATATAGATGTACCAGAAATTTATAATTTATTTTAATTCTTTCTAAATTTTGTCTTTTCGAACTATTCAAAATATTGTTCTTCATTATAAAGCACAATATACAATCAAATGTATACAATCATAAACATGGTTCTAATAATATCTTTGTTATTTTGTCGGTTATTATTAGCTGTCAAAAAGTGTTTGATAATAGAAACAAACTGTTAATCGAAGTTAACTACTACACACCAAGAGAAGAGATGATAATAAACATCCGAACTCTTTCTCCTTATTATCAACGAAGACAAACACGAATGTCTATCACCAATGATGTGGTTTACGAATATATAAGTAGTTATCTTGCTCTAGAATATCAGGGTTGACAATCAATAATATTTTATCATAACATACAGCATTCGCATCAACATCAGATGCATTGGTCGAACGTTCTTCAACTTCAGAACTAGTTGATTCGGGTTCAGTCATTGCTAAAATTATAGAAAATAAATATACTTAGTAATCTTTATAGTTCTATTTAGTTTTAAGATATTCTTCTACCTTCTACGCATACAGTAAATGTACTATAAACAGCTCCCATCATATTTGTGGCAATGCATGAATATTCTCCAGCGTCCAAAATGGAAATTTTTGGTATTTCAAAAAAATTTTCTCCGTTGCGATCAAATATTTTGTGATAACCATCATCTTCTAATGATTTACCCGAACGAATCCAAACAATTTGTGGAGCAGGATTACCTTGTTTTTTAGTATAAGAAATTAAAAATATCAAATAAAATCTTGAATTTTACTTACCAATCACTTTGGCAAATATTTGGAATTGTTCACCTTCATGAACTGTACGATTTGATGGTTTGATAAGAAATTCTGGCGCTTTGTATGTCGGTTGACTACAAAACAAAATCGACACGTTTGTCTTAAATAAAATAAAAACTAAAGTACTCATTACCGTGCACCGTAAGGAAGTAGTCCTTCTACTTTTAATCTTTTAATTTTATTCATATTTTCGATGACTTCGATTCGACATTCTGTATCTATTTTTCCTAAAGAATTTTCGGCATGAATAGTGTAAAGACCTTGATCAGACGTTAAAATTTCGCTAATTTCTAAATGATGTACACCCCGATCGGAATATATATCAATACGATGATCTTCTCGAATATCAACATTATCCTTAGTCCAATGTATCACCGGTTCAGGATTGCCTAAAGAAAAAGCATTTATTTTATAAAAGTGAAGAAAAACTCACAAAACAGAATCATCATACCTATGATCGAACAACTAACATCAAGATCTTCACCTTCGTTTATACGTATTATAGATGGTAATTTACTAACAATAGTTGGTTTTTCTTGTTCCTACGTTCAAAGAATAAAAAAATTGAATAAAAAAAACCGGCAATGATTCATCTTTTATTTTTCTCACAATTGTATTATTCTGTTTTGTTTCTGGTGGAGTAAAAAAATCAGTTCTTTTTGAACATAAACAAACTGAATTTTCCATCATTCAAATAAAATTATTTTTCCTAGTAGCTTTTTTTCTAATAATTTCATGGAGTATCATATCATTGACAATATGACAATACATATGCGAACTGCGCATATAAAGATGTCTAGAAAATAGTATCCCAAAGGGCGATTAACTTGACTATGCCACAACGATTGCATATCATATCGTTGGCAGTGGAAAAGCTATCATCTTCTGTTGTATTGGGAAATAAAAGCTCGCAATATCCATCATTATGAATTAGGTGAATGTGTCATTAGTACTGATAATCAGAATAAAAGAAATAGAAAATGCACTGTTTTCTATGTGTATTTACTTTAAGTCTTGTCACCATTGTTTCTCTTTTCATTTTTGACATCTCATCTGTAATGAATCAGTCTCATCAGAAAACACGATAAAAAAACAACAGTCGCCAAGTCAATCGTATGGATGTCAATATTACGTATAGATGCATTCGTCTGTTTATTTACACTTTACTTCTAGCATAAGAAGAGTACCCATCGGTAAGTAGGCATATTGAAAAAATGTTAAGCTAATACTGAAAAAATAACTAACACTAAACGTGCCAAATACAAAGAATAAAAGCATTGTGTAAAAATCTGAGATCTATCATAAGATTTGATTATATATATTTAAAATTGTTTTTCTTTCAATACTTTTCACCACAGTAGTATTAATATGCAATTTTATACTATTCAAGTACAAGATATGCGTCGTAGCACACAAACCACAACACTAAAGAGAAAGTTGTATATATCCACCATATTTTGACGATAAAGACTGATTTTTCTATGATCAAAACAGTTACTATATTCATGAATCGTATTAGTAAGAAGAACTATTGATTAAAACTGCTTAGAAATAGCATTGCTGTCTTATACTAAAGAATTATAACTTTTTCAGGAATCATGAAGAAGCACTATGATTGCTTCCTTGGTGAAAGATAAAAAATATAGATAATTTTACATAGTGATTCTTTAGACTATTATAATATTCAGTGAAATCGATATTCTAGATACATATCTCTCGTTACTTGTTCTATCCTAAAAAATCGTCAACTATAAATAGCAAAATTTGTTAGAAAAATTGACATATGATATCTCAATTTTTCGTACAAGGTTACATTTCTATAATGAAATCAACGATGATATTTCAAAGCAGTATTGTCCGATATTTTTCTTACGAATATGATTCATCAACACTGCTCTATCAGGAATTACAAATACCAATGGATTTAGTCAAAGTGTAGTGAATATATGCAAATATTTTCTTCGGTAATATGATCTCTGAGACTATCGTCTATATTTAGTCAATGAAAATATTGTCTCTTTCTAAGAAAAATATCGATCAGAGATGTCCACTTAGTGATTTTGTCACAAAATATCTTGACCTATTCGGTTCAATGGGCCAGAGTTCTATAAGGTATTCTGGTGAATTAAAAGCTATAACATTTTCACAGTGTATATTAGAGTATTGTTTTATTTTCACATATTCTAAAATAATACTAACTTTTACTTCAAACAGCTAAGTAGATGGATCTGAAGAAAATATACGAGAGATAAATGCTACAGTATATCTAATTTAGTTGAATAAAATTCACGAGAGAAATGTACCTGAGAAATTTTTCAACGAGACAAGAAATGCAAACTAATTAAGATAATAACTGTGAGTAAGATAGCACCAAACAAAACAAAATACACAATTTAGTCTTCATACAAATATTTTCTATTGGTGTTACGTATAAAAGTATCTATCTAGATTTATGACTGTTTCGGGAATCGATAGCATCGATGGATCGTAATTTACAGCAAATAAAAATTTTTGCCAATCGTTTTTCAAAAACCCACAGGGTTCTAGTGTTTGCTTATTCTTGTCAAATTCGAACAAGAGATGCACAAATATTTTTCTCTCTTTTTATGTACTCAAAAAGTGAGTACACTACTAAAATCTGCCAGTGTGTCCAGCCGTCCGTTTATTCGATAACTCTTCACAATTACATTCGATTGAGCTGAAATTTTGTGCACAGAATTGTCTCATCAATATCTAGGTCGAGTTCGAAGATGAGAAGGATCTGTCAAGAAATGACTGAGTTATCGAAAAAATTATCATTTTTGATCAGATCATCCCTGAGGGGGAATACTGGGATTTTTCAAAAAAACCTTTTTTCTCAGAATTATCCACAACATATATAAATTGACTCAGTTTTTAACGTTGATTCTGAATCTGATATTAGTTTTGGAAAAAATCGTAGTTTTCTGACGAAACATTGACTGGAAAAGGTCTCAAAATCCACAAAAACTGCATCTAGAAACCAAATTGCCTAGATATGTCTCAGATGATCAGCAGCTTGGGAGTTTATCAAATGCCTGGTTTTGTTGCTAGTCAAAAGGACTATCGAAAGGTAAAAACCCGAACTCAATAGCTATTACTATTGATGATTTATTATGAAAATACTGATGCCTGTATCTATCATATATCTCTTAATATAAATTCATGAGGTTGCTTACGATCGTAATCCTGCTAGATACAAACACAAAACCATTCAAAAATAACTGTTTTTATCCAGTTTTCGAAGCTGAACACGAATCTGAGCTCAATTTCTGTGATCTCTAAAGATATTATATCATTCTGAGCATAGAGTCAGTGGTCACTGGATAGAGTTGCATACAGTGTGGTCCATGCTAATTTAGCACGCTTGTATTTTCTCCTTGCAATTTAGTGAGAAGGGATGTATCTTGATGAGATCTATGCCTTACAGGAAAAAAATGGATGTACATTTTCGCTTTTTGAAGTACACATAACAATCGGGTGCAAATCCGATGTTTCCGCATTTATTTTCCTAAGCGATTGCTTTTAGTGTTAAGCAGTGTGTAACTTTGAAGAATATAAAGTGAAAGGACTAACAAAATGAGATAAATACTTCTTTTTTTAGTGCAGAAGTAATACCTGCATTGGATGTTAAACAAATATAATTATGAGCATCGTATAATAAAGAATTTATAAATTCAGCTTTGCTATCTTCAATTTCATAAAAAACACGCGAATAAGAACTATGAACCTTATTTTTCAATAATGATTGTTTATATTTGATGATTCTATCGTACTTATGTGAACATGTTTTAATCTTAAGAGGAAATCTATACATATTTATTATTATATAGAACAATTTTCTAGTAAAGTTATTCTTGAATTTTCCATTTTAAATTTTCAAGGAACCACTGCTTTTTAAGATGCAAACTCGTAAGTCTGATTCATTATGTTGTAGTGTACGAAGATCTCGCTCTGATTTATGTACACTTCTAACAGATACTAGTTTATCATATATAGTTCTTTTACTTCTATGTAGCGATTAAAATCGATTTGCTGAAATGTTGCTATAATCTCACGAAAGAATAGAGCTGTATCATGCATAACTGTATCTCGATAGTTTCTGTCGTACTACTTTGGGATGAGTATGGCATATTTTCTCAATAGGATTTCAGCCTTAAAGTTTCAGCTGAGAAAATCAAAAGAATATCACAGATTTTACATGTTATGGAATCTTTTGATTTTCAACTAAACATTTTCAGATTTTTCATTTCTCTTTGCTTGTTTGTTTGTCTAAGCAATTATGACTTCAAAGCAAAGTGTCTTCTGTCTACTAAAGATGTTTCAAAAGTTTCAATGTAACTGAAAAAGTTTGGTAAGCTGGAGAGATTGAAAAGTTTTCTCTAGAAGACATCGATATTGACCACTTAATCTTCTGCTTTTGAAAAATAATTTTTCGAGCAAAACGAACTCGAAAAATAATGTCATTTCTCAATATCAGTACATTTTATTAAATTGAAACTTGCTTCTATTTACACTAGAAGTAACTACCTATGACTACTGTTTTTTTTCATCATATAGTGTATTTCTGGCTATTGTTGAGGTTTACAAAAATAACTTCAATCGAACAAAACATACCTATGCCAATATTTTGGTCTTTGTATAAAAATAAAAGAAGACTTTTGTAAAAATAAAACAACGAAAAACGTAAAATTTAGAGAAATCATAGTATGTGTAACGATGATAGAAAAATAATTTTCTACTCGTTCAGACCTAAGGCAGTTCAGAGGGTAGAAACTTGAGCGAGCGATTTTTTAGTCTTTGTACTTTAGGAATCCATATTGAAAACTATTTGTAAACTGTAAATTGAACAAAAGATGATTCTATTTATACACATCAATATGTTCTGAACGTTGCGATATTGTCTGATGTTCTGTTCTTGAAAAATGTCCGAAAAGCATGAAAATTTTCGATAAATAAAAGTTTATTTGTAGGAACCATGCAAAGAAGCACGTTTTCAGTACTAAATGCGCTATTTCCAAGTTTAACTTATAAGTAATGCTTGCTCAATTTATCATGTCAAAAATTGAAGAGAAAGTTTTCTTTAATGCTGTAAAACAGTTTAGAATATGAAATTTATAATTTAATTATTTCTCATACATAAGAAAAGTTAATCTTAATAGTTCAAGCATCATTTATTTTTTCTATTCTCTAACATGCACGTAATAGTGATGACTATCATATTTTATATTAAAAAATGATCATCAGTTGTTTTCAAAACATTAAGCGCTTTTTCAAAAGAATTCTGTAGTCAAGTTAAAAGTATCAACATCTTCTATGGAAATGATTGTACACGTGTTTATTGGAATCACCTTTGATTAACTCAGCTATGTAATTATCAAGGTTGCACACTGCTGTGCTTTCTTATATTTTTCTGTTCTCTAATAGATATGTGCAAGTTATTGTGCATACTTTATTGACTAAACATACAGCATAGATCACTCTACACGAGTGTGCCTGTCGTGATACGAAAATAATTCTATGGGTCTCAAATAATAAATGCAAATCAACAAACTTCTTGCAATTTTCTCAGCGTTTTTAATAATGATTTTTTTTACTCACTTCAATTTTAACTATATTGGATTTATCTTCCTCCACTGTAATTGTTGTTGTCGGTAATAAGACTTGAGGAAGGACCATATTTTCTTCAGGTGCGATGATTTTTGTTATTGGTATTTCCACCTGTTCAATTGATGGTGGCATTTCTGCTGTTGTTTGCACCGGTTCATTGTTTTCTAGTTCCTGTTCTTCTTCATCTTTCTTAGCTTCTTCTTCTTCTTCTTCTGGAACAGTTGATGGTGTTTGATTTACTAAACTTTCAAGTTCTTCAGTCACTCTTGCTAATTTGGACATGGGTAAATTAATATAACGTAATGGTGAAACGCTTCGATCTTGTGCATGATTATTTGATGGACTTAATGATCGATTTGGACTAGCATTACGACTTGGTGATGGTGAATGAGATCGTTTTCTCCCTAAAATAATTATGTTTAAACAATATCAAGACAAAAAAAGCAAAATTAAAAATACTTACTCAAAACAGCAAGAAATGCAGTAGTCACTGACGAACCAAATTTATTTGTTGCTATACATCGATATGGACCTTCATCTTCTGCTACTATATTTCTTATAGTTAATAAGCAAATTCCGGTTTTAGGATTTTCATCGAGTGAATATTTTTCATTATTTGATTCAATTTGTTTATCATTGAAAAACCATGCTATTGAATAAGGCTCATCTTCGTCAGCGTTATCTACACTTTGTACTGTACATGTAAATGTAACACTCTCGTTCTCAAATGCATCTTGAGAAGTAAGACGACGAATGATTTCAGGAGCCGCTAGAAAACCAGTAAAACTCATATTAGATTAATTTAATATAAGAAAGAAAAGAGAATTTGTCATATAATTTAACTCATATTCTCTTTTATCATTTAAAATTTAACATTTAACATTTAATAATAATAATACATAAATAAATAATAATAATTGAAAATAAGTAGAAGACTAGCAGGCTATGGTAGATAGCGACTGAGAACGAGTATGTTTGTCGTGTTCTCTGTACAACTATATGAAAAGAACGGCCCATGTGGCTTCGTTTGTTTTCTTCCTGATTTGCTGTATATGTACGTGGGCCGGTGATGATGGTACTAGTCTATGTTGCACATACTCATTCATCCAGTCGCATCATTTCCGCTGTCGATAGCACAGAGATAAAGAGAAAAGTTATGATTGTTGCTGGATAGAACAAAAAAGAAACAGCGAGAGAGGAACGATATGTGCATGAGCAATAGTGCTTTGCTATCCTTCATCAGCGATGATGATAGAAACAGAAAGCCAACTCTTTCCTATCCACTGATGTCGATTTTTCTTTTCTACCAACGAACAGAAAAACCTATACTGATTTTTATTAGGATATACCTCATCAATAAACCGTTGGAATTAATGATTTGTATACTATTATATTGTATTGCTAGAGACTTAATTATAAGAGACTTTATATTCATGTGAGTAGAAATTTAACTATTTCTCTATGTAACGTATCAATGTCAAAGATATCAAAGCATAAAGTTTGAAAATACAAATGAATTTTCATAGACAAAAGCTTGAACTCTAAATTCTCATATATTAGCTATTGATAGAAAACAATAAATCATACGATAATTTGAAAATATTTGTCAAAAAACGAATGTTCAAATGAATTTTATTTTTCTTCATTTGAAGATTTCCTTCAGAAAAAATTTGATCCATAAATCAATTTTATGAGAAAAACCTTTTACTGTACGCTTGACAAGACCTTTTCCAACATAAATGTCATATCTTCTTCTTTGCTTTCTACATGAATATTAATAGAAACAAAAGAAGGAAAAAAAACCTTCTTGGTCAAATCCATCAGCTTACAATAGGATACTATCAAGAACTGATGAAATGTTATCTGATGTTCTATTACAATGATTTATATGTCATAATCGGTTAGAGTGATAAATTTCCGATTTTATAGCTCATTTTGAACTGCTATGGCAAATTTTCTATTGTTAGTTAGAGAAATTATTTAGAGATAAACTTTTAATTCGTGTACTTCTTTATAAAAACGATCCTTGATATTAAACAAAATTTTTTTTCCAATAAACATTTGAATCATATTCTTTATGTGGAAGCTCTATAGTCTTAGAAAATAATCATACTAGATATTTACTCAAGAGATGAAGCTATCTTTATCGATATTCTTAAAAAATGGAAACGATTCTTTTCCCGTACAGTTTGATGTTAAGATTTATAACAAATATAGATAGAGAAGTTCCATATTTTGAGAGCAATCGAAAAGAAATATTTTATTAATTTTAAAGCAGCAATTAGTGTTCTAGCTTGTTTGGATCTCCATAACTTAATTTTATCTTTCAAAACATTCCAACAGTTTCCTGCACCTGCAAAATTCACGCTGCGAATACCAGAAGCCATACTAGACATATTGTTTTTCAACTTTAGTCTTTTCTTTCAATAGAAGATCAACAGCTTGGCTTCTTATCATAGAAAGTTAATGCTTTGGTAATTAGTATTAAATATCTCTTTCCATATTAATACTTTGCCAAACAGTCGTATATAGGCTGACACGAGTCAAAAGTATGTCATATGACAATATGGTAAAATAAGCTTATTTCTACGTCGATCTCATTGCATGCAAACTCAGTCAAGGTTCAAAAAAACACAATACCATACGTCAACTTTTTTTTAAATTGCTAGTTTAAAAAAAAATAAAAGCTCTATCATAAAAATAATAAGTTTTAAAAAATTACGATGAAAACGAAAACCAGAACATGAAAGATGTATTGAGTCTTGTTACCAATACTTACATCTAATTATTTCATATCAAACAATTGATTTTCAGTCTTCTAATAAAACTAGTTAGTCAAGTTTAAGAACTTCTTATTTTGATGCGACTTCAACTAAACCATTAACATGTGATTGTATGCACGCTATAAGTTCGAGAAAAAGTACCAAGAAAATATTTATCTATTTACAAGACATAAAAGCAACAATCAGAGAGCAGTCAATAGATGTATACTTAAACTAATACAACTAGTAATGCAAGGATGGCAGAAATAGGTTCGTGATCAAACATGCATACAATTGTAAATCATGAAATAGAGGTGTCCAGTATGTTTGAATAATTAAAACAGTGAACCACTAATATCTAGTATTTAGCTTCATTTATGTCGACTTATCTAGTTGTCCTTAATATTAACAAACATTGAACAAGTAGTCCATAAATAAATAAATAGGTGTTTGAAAGTATTTAAGAAAAAAAGAGATTAATACAGTAAATCATTGAAAACAAATTGTATTGAATTTGACACGAAGAATAGACACCCTCCTCACACATCAAGAAAAATATTAAATTATTGCACAAGAAGCTTAGCTGGTTTCAGGTTAAATTTACCGTGTCAAGAATGGAAATCATTAATTAGAAAAACATATCCGGACTATTATCAGTATCAAAAACAAGTCATGTTGATTGTTCGCAAGGATGATTTGATCACTATTTTACTGATATTTATTCACAAGCAAATGCAATATTTTAAGAAGACTGTCGACTATATCAAAATAGTGTAAATACATTGATTAAATTCTTATTGTAATAATTGACAAAAATCATTTCACCTAGATAGAATTTCGGAACCTTTATTTATCATTCTCAAATAAACAACTCTGTCACTCTATTCGATAGTCTGGCATGCATATATATATATATATATATTTAGTATACGAATAAAGAAAAACAACTGTTGCCTCGATAATTATGCATTTTATAAAGTTTTTTCTAAGTTCTCATAAAATCATCCATGTATATCTTAACAAGTTCCGTTAGTAAAGAAAATCTTTTTTATTTATACCATTATTCATTCTACTGTACTTGTATAGCGTTTTAATAGATTCTGTATGAGTCACTTAGCTTCTTGATATTTGTCAAAAAGGAAGATTAATATTACACAAGAGCCCAGAAAAATATACTTCAGCTTCATTAGGTTTTCTTCTTCTCCATGTAACAGGCTATCACGAAAAATAATAAGTACATGGTACACACTCATTCATCGTGAATTAGAATATTTTTTGCGTTAAATGTAATATAAAACATAGAAGGATCAAAGAAAGTTACATACAGTAAAAAGAATGTTAATCGTCAAGCGATCAATAATCGTTTTTATGATCGCAATGCCAACAATTGTATTAATGCGTGCTGCAAGTTCTACATTTAGTTCTCCGAGTAAATAAGAAATAAAAGGTAATTAGACACTTGTTGAAAATAATTATTTAAAATTTTCAGATATGGACAAGCAATGTAATAAAACAATTTCACTAAATGGTGATACGCTACCGGGTACATATTTTAATCTAGCATCCGGTAAATATAAGGAAAATCTAAATTGCATATTAACAATCAAAGGAGCAACAGTAAGTCAACGAATTATTATTGTTATTGATAAAATGGATATCGCATGTAACGGTGATAAACTACTCATTTACGATGGAAAACAAGAACAAGCATCATTACTAAATCAAGACGAAACAACACAATGTGGAACGAAAAAATATTATCTACGAGTAAATTAATTTATCTTTTCTTTATCACTGAAATCTGTACGTATTTTATTTCGATATAATTTTTAGACATCTCGTTCAAATACTGTAATAATTGAATTTGTTTCTAATAATGATGGGAAAGTCGGAAGCGGTTTTATTATTAATGTTGCCGTCAATTTTCGTAAGTGATTATGCTTTCTACTTAAGATGAATATAAATGTGTACATTTTGTATTCTACAGCTGTTCCAACATGTTCACGCTTGGATAATCTTTATAAATGCAGAAATAATTATTGTATATCGAATATATTTAATTGTGATGATCGAAATTGGTGTGGAGACGATACTCAATTATATGTGTGTCGATAAATTTTTCTTTCAAAAAGCATATAAAAAAGGGAAAACTTTTCATGAATAAATGCTCTTTTTATTCTTGTATTTTAATATAATCATAAACAGGAAAATGAAACGAAAACAATTTTAACTTACGACTTTCATCGTCCAACAGTTGTTGTAATTTTTTACTTGCGGTATTATTATTATTATTATTATCATCATCATCATCAGCCATATTTTATCAATAGATTCTGTTCTTGTTTGTACTTTGTTAGGATAGAGTATTACATCAGGACAATGATCTCATTAGACATTATAGTGTTATATATCCTTTATATATTGCATGTACACATGACTAAGATTCTTTCGTTTCCATAACATTATTATCATATCTTCAAGTGTAGTTAGACCAGTAGCAGTAGAGACGAGAGAGAGGTTAGAACATTGTTGTACTGACAACGATAATGTGAAAGAAGGCGGACGAACAGCAATAGAGAATGTTTTTGCATACGATCGAACATACGATAAACTCGCTGCATGGACATATATAGCTACTGAGATGAGGATATTTTCTTGAAACGCATGTATTATGCCATTTTTCTTTTTCTTTTCTTTCTATCACCGTTGCTTCCTCATAGAAATGTCTGGAAGTGTTAACATTCTTGCGAGCACACTACAGCTGCATCTGCTCTAGTGCCGATGGAAAGAACAAAATGACCATAGAGATAGTTTATTTTTTCTTCTTGTCTTTATATTCAGCTGAAGACAAGTCAAGTAATATATATATTATTAAACACATCGAAAAAATGTGAATAAATCAAATAACAAAGCAGATATTATTTTATTAAAGTTCACCCTAAAATAATAAAATAAACGAAAAAAAAAGAATATTTCTGTTGATCATTATCGAATAAAGATAAATACCGTAGCTAATTTTCGTTTAAGTTCCATCATACGTAAAAGATCTCGCCAATATTTTAATTGTCGTGTTCCATCAATTTGAACATCTTTCGTTACTTTCTGTTTTTCCCGATTAGCTTTAATACGAGCTTCGGTGCTACTTATTTGTTTATTGAGTTGCTCTCTACAATAAAACAAAAGGAAAAGAAAAGAAAGATAATGAATTCCATGTGTAATAGATTATAAAACCTATATGATTTTGTTGCTTTATCTGCTGATATATATGAACTTGTTTCGTCGTTTGCTCGTTTTAATAGTACAGCATTAATTAACATTTGTGCTTTAAGCGTATGAAAACGAGACTCTTGTGCGTATTGTTCTTCATAAAATCCACGAACTTCCTATATGAATATATATATATATATATATATACTATTCAGAAAGAAAAACAAAGTAAAAGCTTCTTCAAAAAAGAAACTAACGGATTCAAGTGTTGATCGGCTACTTTCAAAGTTGGCGTTGAGTGCATCGTATTTACTTTTTTTTGCTTCATACTCATTTCGTAATTCCTTAAGAAATAAAAATTGATTCATGCAAAAGAAAAAAAACAACAGATTGGTTTTACTTGAACTTTAGCTCGTAATGGTTTTACTTCTTTAAGAATGGGGTCGAGTTCAGCTTTTTTTGAAGATATACGACCATTTAATGTTTTAATTAAAGCTGTAATTTCATCTAAAGTTTTGCCTTTTAATTCATCTTGTTCCATTTTGAGTGTAGATAATTCTTCAAGACGTTCTTGAGTAGAAAAGTAACCTTCAATACCATGTTTACGTTCTTCCATACTCTAAATTAAGTTCAAAATAATATTAGATAAAAAGAAATAATTAAAAATTTGAATACCATTCGACTTTTGATTTGTTCAACTTCCTCTTTAAGAAGTTCTTCTGTTCGCTTTAGTAATTGTAATTCAGCTGTCATATCATTGATTTCTTGACGTTTTCGTTTATATGCATTACTTTTACTACGCAACATGTTAACATAGCGTTGAAACTAAATGAAAAATAATGACTGCTTTTTTTTCGTGTTCAAATATGTATTTCAGTTAGATGATATTCTTTTCAATAATTCTATATGCGTAAATATCTTACACAACTCAAATCAAGAAATATTTTGAACAGAACAGACAATTAATTGCAATTTAATTCTCTATTCCCAATGGGTTTGTTCAAGCCACGAAGAAAAGACTTTGAAAGATATTTTTGAATAATTACTTCTTCTCCTTCAGGTACATGGCTACTGCCTTTAGCCACTGATGATGAACCACTGTGTCCCATAGGTAGAGTTCGACCGAATTGCTTCTCAAGTGCATCATTTTCTGCACGTAACTGTGTAAGACGTTCAGCACTTTGTTCTTTTCGTCGAGCAACAATAAGTGCTTGTTGACGAAACACAGCTAAGTTGTCCGCTGTAGGATCTTTGGCCAAAACACGTTTTTCATGAAATTTATTGATTACGGAATTTAATTCACTTATCTAAAACATATTATTAAATGATCATTTCTTTCGATTGATACGATTTTACTTTTGCTCGATAATTTGCTAATTCTGTTTGACCTAAAGCTTTGTTAGTTGCTACTTCTTCATAATATCGAAGTTTCATTTTCATTTGATTGAGTTCTTTGGGAAATTTTTCTGTGACTAAATAACTATTCACTTGATTTTCTTCTTCCATTCGTTTCATAATTCCTTTAAAACACAAGTAAAATAATAAATAATTTTATCGTACTCAAAGAAATAAAAAGGATAACTGAAACATTGAAATTAGTCGAAATATTTACCGTCAGGTGATTGATCAACTGATGAAGAACGTTGATCAGCTACTTGTCTTTCAAGACGTTGCGTTTTTTGTTCTAGTTGATTAATTACATTATTCAAATCGTGTTTCATTGTATTTAGTTTCTCTTCTTTTTCAACTTCTTTACGATAATTTTTTGCTAGTTCTATTTGGGCAGCTGGCACTTTTTGAACGCGAGTTTTCTGTCTTTCGAGTCGTTTTTCCAATGTTTCTTTTTCATCTTCAAGTTGTTTTATATCACGACGAAGATCATCAATTGTATGCGGTGTTGATGTTAAATCTTTAAATTCACGATGAACCTCTTTAAATTCTTCCATTAATTCATCATACTACAAAAACAAATTATCAATGCAGTTGAAATTGGAAAAAATTGAAAAGTTTTTTTACTCGATCATATTGTTCAGCAATTTCAGCATCACTTAAAAACTCAGTCGGTACATCTATTTTTGATAGATATCGACCCAAATAAGCACGTTCTTTATGTTCGGGCAATTTTTCAAGTAGCCATTGTAAAATAGGAAAAACGACATTTTTACCACCGCTAACTAAGTCTTGTCGAAACGTATTACTATGAAAGAAAAAGAAAAAAAGTAAATATATTTAAAAAGAATTGAATTCTGTTCATGAATCAAAACATACACATCTGTATCAAGTTTTGGCCTATAACCAAGCATTTTCAATGTATTCATATGTCGAGCAGCTGTTTTTTCCGGTTCTTCATCACGAATGTCAATTTTATGCTACGTAATACACAAAAAAATATACAATAAATATCACCTATTGTCTTAGAACAAAGAGAACTTCTTACAGATGGGTCATACGGATCAACAACAGCAAAGACATCTGTTAAAACTTGTAATAGTTGATTATTTGTTAAATTATCAAAAGTAAGAATATTGTAATGATTTCGATTAAAAGGTGGTCTTTTTAACTGTTCAACAATAAATTTAAGTTGTTCAACCATAGTTATATGTAGCACAGAAAATTCTTATACGATAGTTAAATTCAAAAGATTAAATATTCGCCATCACGATGTTTGATGTCTTGGTGCTGCTTTCTGTTTTCCTCCATTATGATGCACCATGAAGATGGCGCTGATTGTTCCAGATCGTCCTGCCATGAAAAAGTATTGAAACATACCACATAGAGAGTTAAAATTTACTGTAATTCAACTTCATTCGATTCAATATTATCATTACATGCACACTATCCACTCGTAGCAATCTGTTAATCTTGAAAGTACTTTAGATATTCAACTTAGTTTGCATTCTTTCACTGTTTATTCAATAGAATAGATAGACATGAAAAATAACTTAAAATAGTTTAGTTTCATGATCTATTCATCAGGAATTGTTATAACTAAATAAAATTATCGTTGCGTTTGTGAATAGTTATCAATTCTAAATTGTGAAAGTTCAACTAAATCACATGTGACTTTCAAACAATTCAAAACAGCATTTTTTTTCAATAAAATTTCAAGTCAGCATTTGAAAAGTTGATTGTTTCTAAATTTAGTCATAGAAAAAATTCAGCAAAATGATTAGAGTTCTTAATCGATAGATCGTGACTACATATATGTAAAGTTGATTAATTTATTTTTATAGTGGAATCATTTATTTCTACTACTAGTTGATTGAAATTAAAATTCTGACAGATTTGTACCATTTATGCAAAGTCAAATTGACATTATCAATTATTTCAACTCGTAAAATCACTGGAAGTATATGATCTTTGATAACTTGAATATGAAAATAATTTTAAAATTCATGAATAATATATGAAATTTGACAATAACAAAAATTTATTTATTATCGTAGTTGAAGTTTCTCATCCTAAGACAGAAGTCATTGGGTGTATAGATATTTTTCTCAAAAATTGTCTCTATTCTATCAAACAAGATCATATCTTGAGCATTTTCAAAATTCGATGTAATTAGTTACACCTCAGTAACATTTCTTTCTTGTTTATTCAATCATAAATTTTTATACAATGATGTAAAAAGATCACAGTTCATTTTCATTTTAAGGTTTTACTGCAGCGAAAAAGACACAATCATATTCATAATGAAGCATTGATCGATCATTTTTAATGTAGCCTGCTCGAATGGGTGATTTTTCTACCTAAAAATAAATCATGAAAAAGTAACTTAATGTGATCATGAGAAGAAAAAGATGCCGACAAAATCAAACTAATACCTCTATTTGAAAGCCATAACTAAGAATGACTGTTCGTAAATCTGCATAACTTAATTCGAAAGAACTTTCATTTGGAATATCTTCAAAATGATACAGTAAAGGACCTTAAAGACAAACAAAACAATAATCATTCGTAGAAAAAAAAAAAATATATATATATATATATATATATATATATATATATATATATAAAGAAATATTGATACAAACCAAAATTAATCCATACGCCACCTGATTTCAGAATTTTCCACAACCGCTCTACGTATTCAACAATATTATGAGCTGTATCAATAAAAAAACATGTCGTTACACAATCCCAATCATCTTCAAAGAAGAAATCAAAGATCTTAGATGAAAGATATAGATTAATATGGAAATTTACGAACTTGGTTCATTATATACTTGAAGAAAGTCACCAGCTGACATACTAAATCGAGAATTGGATGGCAATGAAGCTGTATTAACATCAGGAAATTGAGCCGAACGTAATTGATCTTCATTTGATAGATTATTACAAAAATTAAGTATCCATGGATGAATTGTATGAGCATTAATATGCGAACATCTATTCAAAGAAATGAAAGTAAATGTATATTATAGTCAGCAAAATCATGCAAATCTATTTGACCTGTTCAATACAAAATGCGACGCGATAAGCATATATAGACTAACTTCATTGCCTTGGCATGCATAGCCAAGTCGAGCAAATTCCCAACTAAGACGACCAAGACCAGCACCAGGAACAAGAATTTGAGTAGATGAAAAATTATTTCTAGAAAAAAAGATGAGAACAAAATCAAAAAGTCATTTAGCACAAGCTTAATTTTCATGTAAAAATTACATAGAACCATCTTCATTCGTTGTAGGAATAATTGGAAAACGTTTTTTAACTTCTTCAATAATTGGCGCATAGCAAACGAGTCTTTCTTGTTCACCATCTGTACTCCAATCACGCACGAATTGTTTTATTGTTGTTTTCACTTTATCCATATCCATTGACGTCACACCAGATGGCGGTGGCAAGGAGTCTTGTTCAGTTGACTGGAAGAAGACTAAGCGTACACATGGATGAAGGATAAACAGATTTTTTCTTTTGAAATCTGCTTAGCTTACCTTGTGATTCGTATCATTGCAACTTGAAGGCATTGAATAATTGTTAAATAAATGTTCACAGCCAGTAAGCATCTGTCGAATGAGTGAATCACTATAGAACAAAGCAAAGTCGAAAGAAAGACAATTTAAATGTTTTAGCTACGTATTAGCAGAATTATCATTATTTACTTCTGATCAATACATTTGAGTAATTGACTAAGATAACTTTCATATTTAGGCACAAGACGTTTATGTGCTTCAGGTAACCGACCATATGAATAGAATGCGCGACGAACGCGATTTCGAGCCGATGTTCTAACGAAAATAAAAATTAGATGTTTTTAAAGATAACTAATTAAATTTAACCTGTAGTATAGAAATGCACCAATTACTTTCCGAAAATGTATAGCCTCCTCATCTTCGTTCATGGTACTTTGATTACTATCACTAATAATAGTGGATACTTCCTGATTGTTATCAGTCGATTTTGCCATTAATAGAATTGTTGTTAAAAGAGTTAGATTGACGTTGCAATGTTTCTAAAACAATAATTGTTCTTCCCTTGTGTTTGAAAAAACGTCTCAGTTTATTTATCCAGTAGTCGCTGAATATGTACGAATTAATATTGGTTGACTGTCACATCAAATCAGCTTTGAATAACAGAGTGAGTTTCGATAGATGGCTAACATCACGATCACTGATATTAAACTCAATTTACACGTTATTTTACGCACGACCGACAATAAAGCATCTTGCATACAATACATTGTACCTACGAAACAAACACTTTCTTTATGATCGTAAAATCCTTTCCAATAAGAATTAATATCATACATTTGTTTTATATTTTTCATCGGACATAAAAATGAAACTGTTTTATTTTCTAGATTACTGTACATATATATATATTTATTTATTTATTTATGTACATGGTTGTACTATTTGTTTGCGAAAGTTTGATGTACATTTACACTTTGATCAGTTAAATAAACAGTAGTAAAACATTGTGTTTCAACATTCGATTCAGAACGTTATTTCAGTACTCTTCGCTATTAACGAGATTCACATCGAATCTATTACATGTAGAAATAAATGAATTCTTGTTACTCTGTTTTAATCAGAAACAATTGAAATCAAGTGATATACATATATATATATATATATATATGCTTGTATCAATGGGAACGATTGAATAAGAATTGATCTTGATAACAATATTTAAAGGCATTTTTCGAAAAAATATCTATACCCAGAAAATAATAATCACAGATAAACTTGCATCTGGAACACAAAAACCAAAGTAAGGCAAACAAATAGTTAAACAAGAACAACAAATACAGTATATTCATGTTACTAGAATTTGTAACTATTTTATTTTGAATAAAACTTCCAATGAAAAATTTATTATGCGAATTATTAGTCTTGAAAAGCTACCATCATTTGTAATTGGAATAAGAGCGATAAATTCAATTTTTCCTTTTGAGTATTTAATAAAAATAGACTAAATTCAAACTAATTTTAATCTCTACTTCAAAATGTTCATCTCACCTCTTCCTTCTTTTTTTAAAGATAAATCAATCTTTTTATTTGAAAACAAAAGGAAAAATCAAGAATTAAAACAATACTTACATGATCTCTTTTGTTCCTTTTCCAATGGCGTTCATCACTTATTCTACTATTAGTATTATTTTAGTTCTTTGAGTATTTTTCCCTATTCCATTTTACTTTTACACATCATACTATTTGTGTTCTATGCAATACCATTTTATGAGTAAATGATTTCTCATGTGAATTGCTGCCGATCAATTTAATGGTTATTTGTTTTATTTCAATGATTTTATACAGGTAAAAACAAATTATCATGAGACCGTTTATATACAATCAAAAACATTAAGATTACCGAGATGACAGATATTTACATAATCATATTGCAGTACAACTTATATCAATAAGAATAACTAAAATTCTTCTTTCTTTACGATCTTTTTACTTGATGCAATCAATATATTTCATTGAAATAATGCATAAAATTATAATCGGTGTATTTATATTACTAACAATAGTGTTTCAATAATGCAGTAAATTTTATATTTACTGTTTTTTATAAAAACAATGTTTCCAACAGTGACAAAAATTAGAAATTCTCAAAAGACATTTAAGTTTTATTGTAATTTTTTTGTTTCTGTTCCTTTGTGTTAGTAAGATTTTTAGATTTACAGTTATGTGTATAAGAAAAATTGTGTCGAACAATCTCTCATCTGGGAAGGAATGCGTGTATAATATTGTATCGAAAATAGATTTCTCATTCAAATTTTCTTCGAATCCTTATTTGTAATTTATGATGAAATAATTACCTAGAAATTCATAAGATATTAATTTTATCCATTACGTTACAACTCATAAACCTTAAGAAGAGTTTCATGTAGAAAAATAGTTTTGATAAAATATTTTCTGCAACTGTTTGACAATGAACGTGGTTTCTCTATTGATAAATAGAATATTTCAAATGCTATTATTTCATCATAACTCATCTACAAGAATCCCAATATGGTATCCATCGAAAGAATAATTGTCACTAGATCGAAAACTTAGCCCATGATCTTACATCGAATGCATTGATTTTTGGGCTTGGGATGACTCTAGATCAGCCAAATATTGCACTAAATCTGAATATGAACGCTGGACTATGTCTATTGGAATGAAAAAAAATTTGAATTTTATTAATTGATAGCTGAACTATTTTCTTTGGCATCTTTAAAACTCAAATTTTTTCAACACGATTCTTTTCGTTGTAACGTTTCTCAATCATCTTCGATAGTATTTTACTACAGATAATTTTTTTCCTAAAATAATATTTCCTCTATTGACCATGATCCTAAAAAAAAGAAATGTATTGAATAATTCAAAGTGGTTTTGAAATCATATTTCATTTTATTCATAGAATTACTCTACCCAAATTATCAATATTTGTTTTTCACACAACATAAGAATAACTCACAATTCTGATTATTATAAGATTGAATAAATAAAATTTCTATAAACAGATATACTAACTGTAAATTTGCACAACTGAGCAACGTTATTTAGAAGAAGTAATTTGCAAAAATAAGGTTAGTAGAAATGAACTTAACCATTACTGACTGCTATCATATAAAGCAGTTAGAATAATACAACAAAAGTCACAAGGCATAAGACGTCTTATTTGACTGTAAGAGACAGCTCCTTATATTCTGTGGTTTCTATTTTAGTGATACCAAATTATAAAACGTGAAAAGATTTTTTGAACAATTTTAAATTTAATGAAAACAATTTCTTTTATTTATTTCTGATTTTAAAACAGGAACCAACGTTGTTCATTGTTGAATCTAATGATATTTGAAATATTATTTTATTATCAACTGTATCAACAACTAAAATCTCGTCTGATTGCGATGATTTTTATTTTTTTTACAAGATTTTTGTAAATAAGCGTTTCTCATAATTACATTCTTCTCTCATCATTGAAATAGAATTGCTCATTTTCTTCATTTTGAATTCTGTTTCTCAAGGCCTGCAATGTATTGGAATAATTTGACGATGAACGTTGACGTTTGACTGTCGTCATTGTTGGTGACTCTAATCCATGTTTTTCTGATGGACATGATGTATTTTCTGTAATTATTGCTTTAATCATTTGTACATAATGAATACGGTAGTTTTTAGCAAGAGATACTATTGTAGGATGACGAGCACGAGAAGACAGTATTTCAGTTCCATTATTGAAATGTGTTGTCGAATCACTACAAAGTTAGAGACAATGCTTGTTACTCTATATTATTTAAAGAAAAGGTATTTATTTGAATACTCACGTAAGATCTACTGTTTGACTATTGATATCTTCTAGTGTCATATCTTCACTATCTTCGTCTTCGGACTGACTAATTCTAAATGAACTATCATCAATATCATCACTTGAATCAATAGTAATAGATAAATCATCAGTATCGTCTATTAGAAATAAATATACAATTAATTAAAATTAAAATTAAAATTAAAATCTAACCATCACTACTATCATTATGACCACGTCCAAGCTCTCGTTGAAGAAGTGAATCAAAAAAAGCAAGCATACGTCTATCTTCGTCAAATTGTTCAACTGATGAATCATGATGGACAGAACCTTAACAGTTAAAATGAGAATATCATTTAATATTCAACTAAATTTTCTTACCTGATTCTAATAGAGCTTGTAAATAATCTCGATGTGAATACATTTCTTGTCGTCCGCTTAATTCGTTACTATTGTTATTATTATGATTACGTGTTTGATACGGAGTCCACATCTAGACTAAATTTAAGTGCATATAAATTCTTGAAATTCTTCAAGATGATTGAACTATTAATTTTTATATAAAATTACAAGACAATTAACAATCAAAATATGGTTCAAAAACATTCGTATCGTTCAATTAAATTTTAATAGAATGATCTCAAGTCCTGAACTTATTTCGTTCGCAGAATATTAACATTTTCAATGATAGATAATATGCCGATCATCAGATAATATTCAATAGAACGAACGTATGAGAAAAATATTTTTAGTGACAAAAATGTTTTTCAGTTTAAACTTCATCGATAAAGTAAACCTTAATACAATGAAATAAAATTCACATGAATGTAGTGTCTTTAGCTTTGCCTATCGATTTATAAATATTTCTATGAAATCTTAGCCTATATAAAAATCTACATGAGAATATTGAATGATAATATTAGAGCTTAAAAGTTTATTAGATTCTATTTACATATATTCTTGTCAATAGTTCGACTTAAAATATTGTTGTTCGACTCCTTGGCACATATCATTCTGTAAATTAAAATAGATCTTACACAGAAGAAAAGATGTACGCAAGTTTTATCGTTCCTTTCATATTTTTTATAACATCGAGTCATACCCTTAGCATAGGGTCCAAATTCGGCACACTTTCCTTGTTATTCAATCTAGTAAAAAATGAATCTCTATCAATAGGTCGTAACGATCCACATTTTACTAATATTATCTATAGAAATTGCATGAAAATATATTATTCCATGTGCAAATTTTTCGATCTTTGAATTAGTTCACAATCAAGATTTTCAAATAATCTTTTTTTGACAAATTTCTCAATTGATTCCAACGTTACGTTAAAAAGCACAATAGAAGAAAAAAATCGTACTTTAATGACTTTTTCGACGCCACTAGATACTAATGCATGTATACGTGGTGAGTATCGAACTTGATTGACAACAGATCGATGTCCATGTAGAATCATATGAGCATTCCATACAAAATGATCTATTCAATTAAAACACCTCGTTTTAAAACGTATATCGATGCATGAAAATACCTGAACTCAGATTTGACCGGGAATGAAGTTGAAGTGTTTCTATTACAAATTAATATTTGGAAAAAATAAACAATCAAACGAATTTTCATTTTCTATCCTCATCTAAACTTACTAATATCATCATTGTTGGGTATTCGCCAAATATAAACATTAAAATCATCTGAACCTGATGCAATATACTTCAAGAAAAAGAAACGGTAAATAATGTTCTGATAAAAGAAATAAAACGTCAAAACAATATACCTGATCATGATCACCAGCAAAACAGCCGGCTTTCATTGTACACACATTTACAAAATTATCTGCATCAAATTGACAGAAGGCATGAGGTTCATGAAGTTTGAAAAGTACAGGAGGTAATCGACGACGAAGTGCATATAGAAGACTGCCATTACTATTAAAAGTAACGCTCATACCTTCAATATCATCATCATTACTATTTGTTGTTTTATCGGTTGAACTTGTTGTGGTACCATAACGAAGCACGGAGCTGAAAAGTAAACGAATCCGATTCAATTGGCATTTTCAACAGAACAAACAATTTATTTTTGCTGAAACACGACATAATTTGTCAAATTTTTAGTGAATGCTTTTTTGAATAATTTTATACGCACGTCATTTCATTTATTTTTAAAAGTTTTATATTGACCATTTCTGTGCCATGTACATACCAAAATCTTATGCTTTCCATCAGTATTTTACGTTATTCACACCGTAAATGTACATTGTAATAATAGTATTTATTTTTCCAATAAAGAAATTTTTAATAATAAAAATTGTTTGAAAAAATACTATTCGTATTTTTTACAGTCGAATAAATATGAAGACTTCTTTTCAGAGCTTCTATCACAATTAATACGAAAATAGGCACTAATGCTATTAGGAGTTTTCGAAAAACAGTATGGATTCTGCATTAGTATATCCGTTGTTTAATTGAGATTTTTTATTATTTAATCAAACTGATAGAAATCGTGTGTCCATTTTGTTTTTATAGGCAATATCTTCGTGATCATTGCTTTTGCATATAATCATATTTTTTACTTAATTATTTCGGTTTCTTGCAATATGCATCTTATTTGTTTACATGAACTTTTACTATCGGATACTTGTTTCTGCAAATAAAATATTTGCAATATAACTTTTTATTTTATCATAAACTTAGACCCCAAACAGACCAAAAAGATAAAACAGAATTAAGCAACGTGATTGGTTAATTCACACTTAAGTCATCTTTTTGAGACGATTTAGTGGTTAATTCTGTTTTATCTTTTTGGTCTGTTTGGGGCCTTACTCTTATTTTGCACTTTCGATTTTACACAGAAACGTGTGACGTTCTTTTCTATTTATCGTAGGAATAAAATGACGAAAAACTTATTACTCATATCTGGATTTTCGATGAATGTTCAAATTCAACACATAGTCTTATTCTGATAAATGATACCAACGGAGAAAATAATAAGAGCTAATTAAATATATTCCAGTGTACTTCTAAAGCTAAACGATTGCTATTTGTTGTTCTCATTAGGAAACAATTTTTACACTTTTCTTTTTCATACGAAGCCATTTTACCTTTTACTTAGTCGAATATCGTACAGTTCGATGCCTTGCCGAGCATTAGCCGTAGCAACTAAAAATGTCTGTTGAGGATGAAATATACATGAATGAAATGAACCATCGAATGATTCGGCAACAACAGTTGATGGTTGATCATGTTCGGCTGCCGACGAAGCCGAACGTAAATCATATAAATGAACATGACCATCTTCGGTTGCTGCTATAAATACATCATTTTGTTGTGGTTGTACAGATAAACAATTGACTGGTGAAGATTCAAGAAATACATCTACTAATTCATCAGCATGACCACTATTTAATCCTCTATGAATAATAAGAGATTTCACTAAAAAAAATAGATTTTCTGGATATCGATTTACTGATGTTGTTTTTCAATATCATGTACTAGAATCTGTTCGTCGTTTCCTAGAAAAACAAAACAAGAAAAGGAAAAGCAAATGGTAACAATTATTTTTGTAATTGTTTTACCTGCTGAAATAATACGTCGATTTTGATTATCGAATTTTATTGAAAATATATTACTTAAATGTGTTGCTGTTAATGTTGTTGGTGGGCGATAAGATGCGTCAAAAAGTGTGTCGGTCATATTCCATAGAACGACACGTTTATCATCACCACCTGAAAATATTATAATTAACTTCTTGTTCAAAATGAAATGTTCATTTTTTTTCAACCTGATGCAAGAAAAATACCATCAGAAGAAAAGTCAAGGGCATTTACACAACCAGAATGACCATTTCCATCTTGACAATTTAATGTTGCATATAAATCAAAACGATGTTGTAAATATTTTGATCGGTTAAAATTCCACTGGTTACATTTGAGTGCTTCATCACGAAGATGATGAATTAAATTAAATGATTTATATCGACGCATTATTTTAATCTTAAACACCGTAAACATGAATAATATATTGTTTAGTCAAAAAGAAACAAAATAAAAAAAGACAAAAAATGAATAACAACCAAATAAAATTATATCGTCTATTGCCAAAAAAGTACACTGAAAGCCATTGCAAGACAGAATACTGAGACATATTGGCTTTTTCTTTGACCGATTCGAGCAAATTTCCAAAATGTACCACGAAATCTAAACTAAAACATTAGTTACAAAATGATAATATAACTATACACACCCCGTTCTATAGCGATCAAGTAGTTTTGGATAGAAATCATGTATATAAGTACATGTACATATCAAAAGTAGAATGACAACAAGTAAACTTTGAAAGTTGAATAGAGCCGACTAGGATTAGAAAAAAAGATAATTATCATCATGATAAATTCAGGAAAATAGAATAGAAAAATACCATTTATATTCAATCAAAATAGGACTGAGAAGTTATCTTGTAGTTCTGCAAAAAAAGAAATTATCAATAGAGAACAGAACAGAACGATGTATCCATCCTTCAAAATTTGCTTCTATTGGATTGTCGATTGAGGGTGCGACTTAATGAAACAAGACGACATCTATCAGAATTATAAAGGTATTAGCAAAATTCAAATAATCACGTTTTTCAATGAAAACAGTAACTTTTCTTGTTAAAGAATATTTTTTCATGTGCTTTATAGTCATTTACTATAAGGAGGTAAATAGGCGCTTGTAGTGCCAATCCTGATGAGCCCAAATTGAAAATTTTCTTATCTCAATGGAACAATATTTCCGTAATTTCATAAAACTTGCTTGTGTGGATTAAATCATTTCTTCATTTAATAATTTTGAAAAATAAAAATTATGTTGAATTTACATAACGGCACTGTGATGACCAATAATCGAAAACTACAAACTTTGCTTGAAACGAAATTATCAACAGATGACAAAGTTCCGAAAACAGGACGAATTTTAAGAAATAAAATATTTGTTATTGGTTTTCCACCGAATGTATGCATAGTGCTATTTCGTTTTTTGTTGATTTAAAGAAAATATTTATTTAGTGTACTGAGATTGATCTAGAAAATTTTTTTTTAAATTTTGGCATAGTACGTGAAACTCGAATTGTCAAGGATGAAAATGGTGTAACCAAAGGGTAGGCTTTTTTTCGAGAAATTTCCAGTTCGAAAGCACATATAATTTTATTTGTGTAGGTATGCATTCATTACCTTTGCCAAAGAACGTTCTGTAGTGCATGCACTTGAGTATCGAGTACGTATATTATTTTTCGTTGAAAATGTTTTTTTTTGTATCACAAAATTTCACTAGGGACCACTGTATTTTATGGATAGAAAATTATCAATTAATCCAGCCATAAAAAAACAACATCAATATCTTCAAACACAACGGTGTTTATCGTCAACATCAATAAGTATTGATTCTCCTTCACACATGTCAAGCTCATCGAGTATGCCATTATTTACACGTGATTGTCAATTATTTATCTAGATTTTTTATTGAATTATAGATCATAAAACTGATCTTAACGCGTTGACGAATGATAATATGTTTCCAATTTCGATGCCAATCGTATCTCAGCTAAATCCACCATCCTTACATCATTATTATAATGCAGTATCACAACCATATTTTCACATGAATTTGCCATCTCATTCTATTTATTGTGTGTCTGGGCCTGTTCCTATTTGGCATAATTACTATTCGGCGACATCTAGTTATCCAGTATGTATTTAAAAACAAAAAGAGTTTTACTGAAACCAAAATTAAAGTATTACAGTTATATTTTCACTGCTATATTATCATATATTCGAGTACCATAAAAAATTGAACTTGATTATGTCACAGATGTAATTGAAACTATCTCTAGGTAACTCACTGTAAGCAACCTAAAACAGCACATTACACCAATAGGACTCAAGAGAAACATTAATTTGTGTGAATATTTTTAATAGATCTTTCTTCAATATCTTCAGATTTGTTTTATTAAAGCGTTTCTCATCCTAAACCACGAATGATTTTATGATGACTTTCGCAAATATGAATATCGTGATTAGTACAATTAATAGCAATTCTACTGTTACGCTGTTATGAACACAGTCAACGTGATGTCACGGATTTCTATCAGTTTCTGACAAAAAAACGATATACTGAAACAGTGTGTGTGCTAGTTCAATAGGCTACATAACTAGCAAAGCATATCATTGAATTTTTTTATCGATGAATCAACATATTCATTGATATCCAAGCTCAAAATAATCTTCATACTCTCGATGACAAGTGGTAGTAGTCTATTTACATGTACGTTGCACTTTTGCGTTGCATTGAATGCAATAGAATATAATCAATTGAAGTGATTCATATATTCTATCGACCTACGCTCAAGTCTAAATAAAATATGAAATCGGATTGATGTCTATGTTAACCTCAAATAGTGCTATGAGGGTTAGAATAATTTGTCTTTGCTTCGATGAAAATAAATGTACACTTCAGAATCAATATTGAAACCTATTTCGTAGTTTGATTCTGTCGATAAAGATGACTATACATATAATAACACACGTATTTCACATTATCTTAAAGTGAATATGTTATTCTTTTTATTTTTGTCAAAATAGTATTCTTAAATATAAATGTACTTATTCACTGTTTGTATTTGATTTTAGTCATGTACTTATTTGCCAATGGCGAATAACAGTGGTGACCTTCCAATGTTATCTCAAGTAAATGCTGATGTTTATCATAATGCAGTATGTACAGTGTAGCACGTCATCGTTGTTCATATTATCTATTATTTTAGATGATGCAGTATGCACATATTCCTGGAAATAATAAAGTATTTCAATAAATTTTTAAATAAAGAAAGCAAACTTTGAATAATCAATGAATATATTTGTATATAATTTCTGGTTGGTATCAATCATTATGGCTTTTTTTTTGAGTTATATTTTGCGTTCTATTTTCCCAGTTGAATTTAATAAAAAAAAAACATAAATATATATCGTCAGATAGTAGATTTGAATTTTTTCTTTCAAAAACATATGCTCTTTTTTGTTGGTCTCTTGATAAAAAATATCTATCGTTGTTCTTTTTGTTTGTTATTCATAATGTGATAATTAATATATCATTTTCTTTGTGATATATATAAATTGTTGTAAGATATTTCTTTTCTTCGTGTTTGTTCATTATAATGTTTCATTTCGAACAGTCAGATAGTTAAATTGTGTGTATTAAAAAGAACAGATGTTATCTTGTGTTAATATTTTTTCATTTGTTTCATATAAAATTAGTTATCACAATAAAAAACGAACGAGAATGAAAATTATTATAAAACATAGTAAACTACGCCGTTAATTGTAATTTCATTTCAATGAAAGCAATAGGCTGTTCAATATATTTGTTTTTTGAATAATCTTGAAATCGATACAAATGCCATAAAAATACTAAAATAATGATTAAAATTATGATATTTGCTTTTATTTGAAAAAGATTTTCTTTGCATGAACAAAATGATATATTCATATACGAAAATAAGAATGTTTTTCTTACATAAATACAAATGTAGATTTAAAATATCATTTTATGAACCGAGTAAGAATAAATTTTAATGTACATTTAGAGTATGATTTCATATCTTATTCAATAAAAAGTTATAATATAGGAAAAACATGAATTTAGTAATTTTGTATAACTAATTGAGACACATAATATGCACTGAGATTGTTTATTTCATCTATGAACTATTCTCTTCGAAATAGTTTTTTTTCTTGAAGAATCCACTCATTCTGTTCTATGTCATTATAATTACATTCTGTTTTTGGCACTAGTTTCAAACAATTCAAAAATAAAATAATATAAAAGAATGTGTCTTTATTCTATGCATGTTGACGAATTTCTTATCAGGACGCACATGTGAGTTTATATACGTAGTTGAAGTATGTTGCTCTTCATTCTTATCATTCCGTTATGCTTACTACTAACTAAATCAAACGCATCATGGTTCAGATTTCTATTGAGAATACTCCATATTTATTTACGGTTCGGTTAACGACGTTTGACGCATTAGTTCAAGCCATTTCTTCCCGTACAAAAACTACTAAAATCTTACCACTATCATATTTTGATAAAATTAAAAATGTATTCGTTCGATTAGAAGGTGAAGATATCGAGCCACTTCGACGTAAAACTCATGTGAAAATTCGCTTGGGAACATTAAAGTTCCCATCATATGAAGGTGAACTGAATAATGAAGGAAGAAAACATGGCCAAGGAATTTATCGATGGGAAAACGGTCGAACATATATAGGACAATGGTATGAAAATATAATGAACGGAGAAGGAGTAGAATCATGGCCGAATGGATCTAAATATCACGGACAATTTTATAACAATAAAAGACATGGCCAGGGAACTTTTACATGGCCCGATGGTCGACAATATGTTGGTAAGACTAAAACTAGAATCATATATTTATTGTAATCGTATCGATAAATGATTATTTTGATTTGCAGGAGAATATTGTAATGATTATCGACATGGTTATGGTGTATGTATATTTCCAAATGGATATAAATACGAGGGACAATGGTATCAAGGCAAGAAACATGGACGCGGTATTGAAATATTTCCTGATGGACATCGTTACAATGGACTGTTTCACAATGATAAAGTTGTTGCATCTCCAACATAGCTAATGAATCGATACTTTTCCACAAGAACATTAAAAGAAAAAAAACACGTGTTGAATCATCTCATTTTATAGATACATCTAAATTATGATTTGATTTATCGAAAAAAAAAGATTTAAATTTGTATTTTTAATGTAAAATGTTGTCTTTTAACATAGGAGATTTCTATAAAGCGTCGTCATTTGCATAAATATAATAGTGTAATATATATCTAATTAGAACATAAGATAATTACATGTCTCCAAGTCATCATAAACAATCTTACAATGATAGGATTTAGCTAATTAGAAATGACATGCAGCTATTCTATTTGCCATCAATAATACATAAATATCAGATCGATTTCTATGTAATGATGTAAGTATATTATTTACTCGCTGAAGTATTGTTAAAAGTAAATGTATGAAATCTTTTCTATTTACTACCTGATTATATCTATATCATATAAACATTTATATTACTTAACAATAATAAGAAAAGAATTATTAACTTGAATAGTCATATAAATAAAAAAATCAATAGTTTTCGTATTAAACTAATTCATGTTTGTGTTCTTTGAACATATTTCTATGAGCCAGTTTCTTTTATACAAAAATCATCATTTAGCTAACTTGGACTAATAACTTGAAGTAAATATTTTCAAATCAGATATGATATAGAGAACAGGTGCAATACTATTAGCTAGGTTTTAGTTCAGGGCTTTTATCACGCGTCGTAAAATGAGTTCATGATGATAATTTTCCTTAATTTTTGAATGAAAGAACATTATATGTTCTTTATTGTTGACTAGTTTTATGAAAAGTTTAAGAAAATAAAAATAAACATTCACATTGACTTTTAATTAAAGGTTTTGGAAACATAATTGGAATCATCTATTTTGAAAACAATCGATATTAGAAATCATTTTGTTATCAAATACGCACATTGATTTGGAGCAGTGGTTATTTTCTGATTATTTATACTCATTCTATTTCCTTAATGATACCGATTTAAAACAGAATGATTGCCCGATTATAAAATTTTAAAATGCTATTCAACATTTCGAAATAATTCATCTTTTTAAATTTGCATACAATGGAAAATATAGATGTCAGAGATCAATTTTAATCTTTACATCAAATTTTTCATTTAATATATTCTTCTATATTTTTTCTAAAGGAATTAAACACTTGAATGCGAATGCTCTTGACCAAAATACTAGATATCAATGTTACTTAAGTAACTTTTATGAATAAAAATTTTGTTTAATAGATAAGGAAAATGACAAGAAAATTAGAATTCTATAAATTGTTTATTGAATTCGAAGTTTTGATGGTTGTGCAATGAAGTATGCACAGAATTGTGTCCATGGTGAAAAATCAGATTTCGAAGGATCAGTAATTGGTAATCCTCTGTTGTCTTCGTTGCGAACTGGTGTGCCTAGAGCAAAGAAGTAAGAAAATTAAACATTATTACTTTTATTTTTGAATTTCATTTGTTTAATACCTCCTGGTTTATGTGACCAATAACCATTTGCATCCTACGCAAAGAGAAAGTATTCTGAAATCAAATATATTAATATATGGGTTGTCTCAAACCATTCTGATCCAATGAAAGTTTGTATCTGGCCAAATCAGGAGTGCAGCAAAGTGACCCACACTCGGTGGAATCTGTGGTAATTGTGTGCCGTTGTATATTAAGCCATCGCGAACAGATGCATTTCCCATATCTAGACATGTATTTAATGACCATTTCCTTCCACTACCACGACCTGCAGAGAAAAGAAAAGCATGTTCGATCGTTATTGTTCATTTTGTCATCTTTTAGTATGTACCTGGTTGGGGAAAAGTATTTGTAACAATGTCAGTACCTAGAGACAAACAACAAAAAAACATAATATCATATAAGTATTGTAACTTGTAAAAAATGATACTATTTATCCATATTTTTACAATTACTGTAATCTTAAAAAAACAATGTAATATTCTGTTACTTAGATATGTTACAGTTGTAACTGTAACAAGAAAGATATGATAACTGCTCTGCTCTACACTGATTTAGTCGATGATGAGTTACTATTACCATAAGCATAGCAATTGTTCTCTGATTGTTTTTTAATGAAACATCCTTGATCATCTGACTTTGGATCATAGACAGGTACAGTATCAGGACCTACAATTGGAACTTGATCACAATCAGCATGATTAGACTTCATCGGAGTGATCTCAGACATTATTTCTCCGATATGCTCTTTAACATGACCAATAACTGATTCGGAAAGGTAACGACGACCACTAAGTAGTAATAAATGTTCAACTGGAGATAAGCCATGGACAAAAACAAGTTTGTTAAACGAACAACTAACAGTGAATCCATGATAGCCCATAATTCTCTTTGTAGGCTTACTGTACAATGTATCGCTATTATTTTGGTATAAAGATCGATAGGCTATTTTCTTAATTTTAATAAGTTGTTTGATATTAATCTGCCAAGTTGGATTAGATGCACCAGAGAAGACATGAAGCGTAACAAATGGTTCATCACATTCGAATGCTTGTAATTTTGTTAAATCATCTTTATTAAATTGACAGTTTGTTATCGATAACAAATAGAAAAGAAAGCCAACTAGAAGCAAGCGTTCAAGCATCATCTGAAGATAAAAAATAAAAATCACTTGATAAGAAATTAAAATAGAGAAAGCACGATCAGATAAAAATTTTATCATACTTGTGTAGATTTCTCTATTATATCTCTTTCATTATGTGACGTGTTATTGAAAAACTTTTACGGATAAATTATACTATCTTTGAATAGTTAGTTCTTCCTATCATAGATGTCCATCGCGGATGAAAATATGCCGCTGCCGCATCGCAGAAGTTTTCAAAAGGTTGTTGCCGCGCCGCTGCCACTGCCGCACCGCAGAGGTTTCCAAAAGGTTGTTGCCGCGCCGCTGCCGCTGCCGCTGCATTAAAAATTATACAAAATCTATTTTTTCACAAAAATAGGTAATATGTATGATATAGAGCTAATAATTCCTGTTTGATGAAATACTAATGTAAAAAGAGATGAGAAATAGCAAAAATTCTTTCGAAAAACAATAGATTCATTCTTTTTATAAGGTCGAGAGATTTTCATCACGACTGAAAATCTGCCGCTACCGCCCCGCTGACGCTGTGGCGGCAGCACCGCCATGGACATCTATACTTCCTATACGCAATATATTTCTAACAATGATGCATATGTTGATTAAAACTCACCTGTACTTCATGTACACAAAATCGAGTAATCAAAGATCGAGATACTATCTGATTATTTATTAGTTTTTCAACAATCTGTCGTATTCCAATGTTATTTGCAAGATTTCTCTATGTTTTATTTAATATAACATGGCAAGAAAAAAGATTCTATTGAAACATTTACTAAATTTTAATCCTATTTAATTTGCTATTCTAGAGCGGCGAATACGTAGAGAATAGAATGAGAATTTTATGATCTGTAATTGTAACCAATATATCTTTTACATATATTACTTCAGTGTGATTTTTTTTAGAACTTACTTATATCTAGTCTATTATGTTGTTGCTTTGCAAAAAGTAAACTGAGATAAATCTTGTTTTTCAGTTTTTTTTGTCTCGTTATCTTATCGAATAAAAGTAAGAGAATAAAAATTTAGAATTGTTATCAAAATATTAATATTCGGAGTCACAAGACGTAATTTCAGCATACATAAAAAAGCACAATAGCTCTACAATTCTTTTTTTACTCAACAACGATGATTATTTTTAATATGATTCATCAGATATTTCACCGTACTATCTATTATAATGCAGAAATATAAGTTCAACGTAAAAATGAGAAATAATTCAAAGGATACAAGTATTTTTTCAGTAACGATTGATATATACAGTCTAGTCATTATCTCATGTCATCATCTTTACGATTAGATACACTACTTATCTTAAAGTAATTAATACTCTTTTTTTTAAAGGAATTCTTCTCTAAATAGTAGTAAGTTGTTAAGAAAAGAGTTAGAAAGCGAAAAAAGAATCTTTTTATCAATAACAATATAAAATTTTTTCATATAGAACATATAATAGTAGATGGACTATTTAGCATTCTTATCAGAATCCCAAAATATATCTGCACTATATAATCACTATTGACCTATATTTATTGTCATACCCTTCTAAATCAGAAAAGAATAAAAAGAATCTAGACAATCAATCTGTGCAGCCCATTCAAAAATAGTCATAGTAATGTTGAGAGTTTATATTGAAAATAAAACATTTTCAAAAAATGGTAATATATTAATTACATCGAAACGTAAAGTTATTCAAAACCTTATCGATTAAGTAGACACAAAAAAGTATTATATTCTCAAATTAATACAATTCTGTAAATACATGTTTATTCAGTTAAAATAAGCTGTTGTAAATTCGAATGTATCTTACTAACTTTGCAATTCAACTCAAAATTACTCACGACTTTAAAAAAGTTCGTTTGCTTCACAAAGAAAAGTAACTGATGACAGAAACATAAGCAATTGCTGTAACTAGTCGTGCAGTATTTCCTCATATTTTATTATAAATCGTTCGGTTTGAAAAATGACCTACTGATATATATTCTTTTTCGTATCTGAAAATTTCAATAGCTTTGTTCCTTGCGTCTCTTTTGTACTTTTTATTAGGAGCAATTGAAAATTGTTTATTACATCACGACGTTATGCTAATGAGGAAAAAGAAGGGGTGCCTTTTTACATTTTAACGCTCACATGCTAATGATAGCTGTTCCAAACTATCGAATTCAGCGTCGATGACTGCGTAAGAGTCGAGACAGCTATAAGAGTTTTCTTATGAAATTCGTTCAAATTAAGTGAAGTAGCATAAATAAAACCAGGATGTTTTCTCAACTAAAGAAAAATATATGAGTTTCATCTGTTTTTGAATATTTTCTTTTTTTTTCAACAATACTACAAGTTTTCTGCATGGTTTGAACAAAATTTCTTTGTTTCTGCGGTCCATATACATCTATTGATATTGATATTGATGTCTAAGGATGTCACTGAAAACGATAGCTTTTACATCTCGTAGAAAAGTTAGAAGACCCATCGTGAACATATTTTATTGTTTGCCACCTAAACTCTGTACTCAATAAAGCATACTCTAAAAGAAACTATTAGGTTCTGTTGAATTCAATAGCATGCGATACGCGAATATTTCAGTGGGTACCGTGTTACAATGAGTATCTAATGGAATTCAATTAAGAAAGCATTCACAAAATTTTCAACATAATATTTCCTAAAAATATTTACCTTGATAAAATGTTTATTTAACTATGTTAATCTCATATAATGATACTATTTTAATTTGCAACACAGTTTAGACAACAGATTGGATACCCATGTAAAAAAAGGGCAAATAATCAGATTATAATCGATTAATTTTTGATTATTAATCGATTCCAAATCCTTTAATAATCAGAAACAATCGATTTCAATCAGAAAAGCATTCAAACACAACAGTTAACCGATTAAAACTGGTTATATTTGATTTTAATCAATTCCTAATCGAATAATAATCGATGAAAACGTGTATGATTTAAATCGATTTAAATCAATCACAACACCTATATATATATAGCTAACTGCTAAAATCTATCTGTCTTGATTCTATATTGGTGGCTAGCTGCCGGTGTCTATTTCTAACCACCTGCACCTCAGTGGCGGATCCACCAGTTAGGCTACCCGGCCATCGCCACCCCCCCCCTGAGGATAGAACCCGGCGAAATCTTTGAAATGTTTCTATGATTCAACGCATGATATAATAGATACTGCAATATGATATTTAATCAAAAGATGTCAGCTTTGATCGTGAAAATAAGGTTCAGAATATGTAATAAAATAAAAATAAAGCTCTCTGAGGGAATGACTAATAGCAAGAAGTAGAATAACAGGATTAGTCATAAATATCATCCATTGACAATTGATCAAGTACACTTGAATATTGAAACGTAACCAGCAAAAGCTTATGTGAACAAAAAACCTCGACAAAACCTCAATTTTACTAGGATAGTCTAATTGTATAGCCAGGGGTATTGAAACTTTTACGGGAAATATTTGATTTTTTCAATATAATTTGACCGAAATATCTAAAGCATGTAGTAATGGCATGTAAATATTTGGGAATGC